>JAUMHI010000037.1:5873333-5927686 GCA_032359435.1 Enteromius unitaeniatus | reverse complement strand
AGCAAATGTGCAAGATATGATAATCGTACATGTCAATATCACGATAAACCGCCATACCGGTATACCGTTACAACCCTTGTCAGAAACCTAAAATATGCATTGTGGTTAAGAACACTGTATAGTTGTGATAATATGACAAGTACAGTGCACGTCTCTCTCTGGTGGTGCTTGAGGGCACTCACATCACTTTATCTCACCTGGACTCACATTCTATCATGGACTCCATATCCCAGCATACACTGCACACCCACACCTGCTCACATTCAGCAATTATCACCTACAGCTGTTATTTCACCACCACACCCACTCACACTCCCTATTTAACTGTCACATTCACAATCAGTCACTGTGAAGTTTTGATCTGCATAGCTGACAATTCTGAGCATTTATCCCGTCTTGATCCCATTCTGTCTGTGTATTGATTGTTTGCTGCCTGCCTTGACCTCCTTGCCTGGTTTTTGACCATGATTTTTGCAGATCTTGTTTTGTTACTGTTTGCCTGCGATTTTGACCCAGCCTTTACGACCACGTTTCAAATAAAACTGCAAATGGATCCACACGCCTCTGTCTCCTATGTTACAATTCTTAAGGACTCAGGAGCACTAGTGGTTCTACTTCAAAAAAAAGGAACATACACTTTCTGATCAATGACAGAATTAAACCATCCTATTAATATTTGTGCATTTGTTTGATTTACAGAATTTACAGAATATAACTGAACCCAGCAGTAGGTGGCAGTAAGTCACTGTATCTCACTGAATCATCCATTAAATTGATTCATTTAAACAGTTGATTCATTTAGTAATGATATCACGCGGCCGGTCTGCACTGATCCCAGTACAGCCGAACCTAAACGCTCACACTCACCTGAGTTCTAATTACCGTTCGCTGGATCTCATTAAGAAAGCGGGTACATAAGCGCAGTTCACCAGTCTATCCTCGGCGAAGATCAAGGTAAACCACCTGTGTTTCCTTCATGTGCTTCTCACAGTATCATAGTGGATATCATTCTGACTCTGACCAGTGCTGTTCAAGTGTTTTCAGCTGTCTGCTTCAACTAATACACCGCTACTCATCTGCAGATATCCACCTCCAGGATCTGTGTATTAATATACACTTCGGATTCTGCCTATACACCACGGTTCGCTCGAAGCACCTAGAGCTTCGAGCAAACAGATACGGATAAATCCCTTCGCTATTGTCATGCATGTGAGACATAATGAACTTTTGCCTTCTATACTCACCTGAGATACTTTCTGTGTTTCCATTACCCAGCTCCTCTGCCCGCTCCTCTGCCCGCTCCAAGATCTCCGTCCACGAGCCTGCTTAAGATAAAGAAGGATTAAGTGGCATCAAAGGATGCGCGATCGGATGATCGCTTTCACTTTCACTGAGCACCTGGATATTGCTCTGACTCTCACCGAGCCCGAACGATCTGAAGATCGCCCCCTCCCTCTCTGAGGAATAATGATCGGGAGATCGTCACGTACTCAAAAGACTTTGCACTTCTAAATAAACTTGTTAAAACTGACTTCCCTTGTCCTGTCTCCTGCATTCAGAGCGTTACAAATGAAGCAATTGAATTCTTTTTTTGAATAGGTCATTGAATCATTGACTCGCTGGATTAGTTTAAAAGCAAAGATTAATTCATAAACGAAACAGCTGAGTGTGAGACTAGATTTGCAGCGACTTTATTTTTTTACTTTTGTTGACGAAATAGATCAAACAATGGTGGTCCTAAAATGTAAGTCACCTAATATTATCTGTTGCATAAAATTATTGTTTTTGTCGAATTATTGTGATTGCTATTGTTGCCAAGCCAACAGAGGGAGCCCTCACCCGAGTACTAGCTATACTCTGCTCCCTCTGCAGTCACTTCCGGTAACCAAACTCAAGCACTGTAATGCCAGTCTCACTGCCTTACTGAACTCTTTCAGACACGTCATGGAGAGTCACGTCAAGAGAGCCAGGCCATGGATGAGTACATTGAGGAGGATTTGAGTTTAGGCTTCATTCAACCCTCGACTTCAACAGCAGCAGCTGTTTTTTTCTTTGTGAGTAAGAAAAATGGAGGCTTAAGATCATGCATAGATTTCTGGGGTTTCAATAATGTTACAGTTGTAATAACGCCAGTCTCCTGGGATATAATGGCAGAGATTCAAAGACATCCATCTCCTCCTCAGTGCCCGCCTGGTAAATGGTACATACCAGCTATCCTACATCCACGCATTATACAATGGGTTCATTCTTCTCTCAGTTCAGGTCACGCAGGTATGACACACTTCACTTGGTACAGAACTCATTCTCGTGGCCTTCCATGTCAAGAGACATCACCAATTTTGTCATGTCAAGTCTATGCTCAATCCAAGACACCTAAAGAGCTTCCACCCTGTCTCCTTCAGTCACTACCCATTCCCCAACGACCCTGGTTCAGCCTGTCAATAGACCTTGTCATGGATTTACCCCTCTCTAATGGATTCCCCACCATACTTGTTATCATTGACCGTTTTTCAAATCTTGTCCACTTGTTCCCCTCAAGGGTCTGCCTACTGCCATGAACACAGCTCTCTCTCTATTTGGACATGTAGTCTATGGACTACCGGAGGACATAGTCAGCGACCGAGGAACTCAGTTTACATCACAGGTATGGAGAGCCTTTTGCAAACACATATTAATATCAATCTCACCTGAACTGAACTGAGCAGCAATAATTGATTGTATTATCAGTTTTAATGCATTTGACAAATTGACAGAAATTTTATGGAAGTCCTCATAAATGGAATATTTGCCCTCTAGAAATGCTTTTCTTGGGGTTTTTTTATTTAATATTTTTGATTCTCAAAACAACAGCATAAATAATATAAAAACAGTATTTGAGGTCTATCCATCACAGCATTTCCCTCTATAGTGTGTTAACATAACTGCAGTCAGAATTGGGCAAAGACTTATTCCACAGTGGGACATCCAACGTATTAATGCCTTTGTGCAGTAGAAGACATATGATAGGTGTCTTTGAGTTCTTCAATCTCCATTTTTATGTGGAGGCCTGGCCCACTGTAAAGGCAACGCTGCTGACTCAGTTGCTTCCTTTTCGAGATTGTTTTTCTTTCTCACTATTGCTACGTTCTGTTAAAAACTGATTGGTTCAAACCTGCGCTTGTGAATACTGAAAACCGCTACCTTGAGTTGACATCAGGGTACATTGAGCACTTGTTTGCGGGTCTGAAATGAGTTCTTTCCTCCTCCTCCAGTTCCTTGTGTCCTTCAGTCAAATGCATTCTCCTCCAAACATGGCATAATCTTCCAGTTTGTGAGGGCAATGCTTAACTCCAAAAAGGGGTCGCCTCAAAATAATTGCTTCAAATAAATGAGCTCTTAAAGGTCCATTAGCCCAGCCTCTTCCTCAGCTAATAGCGTTCAGTGATATCAAAGATTGCTGGAAGGGGCCTTGCCACCGAACAGATGGGGCCATCCTCTCCTAGCTGTAAATGAGAATTCTGAATGGATCCCAGGCCTTCATCATTACCTGGGCCTCCTGATAAAAAGGAGTCTAAACCTCTCCGATTATGTCACGCTTCACAAAAAGTAAATGCCCTTCACATGGTTCAGTCAATCGTTTTAGTGCATTTAGGTGTAATTGCATGCACAAGTGGTGGGAGAGGGAGGAACTTGAGCTGTTTGTATGAGAGCACAGGTGCAACAAAAAGTTCTGCCATCACACTTACTAAAGGTACATTTACTTGTGCCTCCAAAATCTTTCTCACTTTGTCTTTCTGTCTTGAATTTTACATTACAGTTACATGTTTTTAGGGGGTTTTAAAAAGGATGCCGAAGCACCACACTGTAAAAAATTACCATGATTTTAACAGTAAAAACTTTTGAAAATGCTATGGTAAAAACCTGTTAAATGGTTAATGTAAAATTTATAGGGAAAAAACGTAAACTGACATTCACAGAATTCCCTGCATTGCATTTCTTTGAACTGTTTAAAACGGTTACTTTTTATTTTCATTCTTTTCTTAGCAGTTATGTTTACTAGGGTTGTATGTTACATGTAATGTTGTTAAATTAATGTTTATTGCATATTTCAGTTTAATGGGACTCACCTTGATGGTGTTTAGTGTTTGTGTGAATGACACAGAGCACCTTCTATGTTTATATTTAAAAACTGCATTTGGTAGTTATCAGTGTGTTTCAAAGGTACAAAACAGATTTCAGTACTTTCGTAGGTTGGTATTTTAGCATTATGTCTGTTAATGAAAATACGGTATTTAACTGTAAATTTAACTTAAAAACTGTAAAACCTAAAATTATGTTATCATATTTAAAAAAAATAATTTATATTTATGCCATAAATGTATGTAGGTTGTTTTTAATTAGTTTTCATATAACTTAATTAACATTAAATTAATTGTATATTGTATACCAGTAAGTCATATAAAAACAATTAAAAAACATCTAATTCATTCATATCCAGTTCTTGAGTTCAACTCACTGATTCAATGATTTGGTCACAGCACTGAACAGCCCAATGGAGTTCAATGTATCAATGAATAATTGCTTACATTTTTGTCTATTCATCCAAGTCTCACGACCTATTCATGCGAAGTGGCAAATTCATGCTAATTCGTACAAATTCGTATGACCTCACTCGTACGATTTTGATAAGATTTGTCTAAACCCCAGTGATGGGTAGGTTTAGGGGCGGGGTTAGGTGCAGGCCATTTTTAAAAATTCATGCAAATTGGCAACTCGTAAAATATGTACGATTTAGCAAAAATGTTATGATTTGTATGATTTAGCCACTTTGTAAAATGATTTTGAGTGAGCTGTACTTTTAACAATTTTATACATGTATTTTCACAGAATAGATATAAAATAAGCCAAAACCCTTGGTTTCCTGAGAAGGTGTAATTTATTTCACCTCTGACAGATTTGGATCACTTTAGAACAGAAGTAGGGAAAAAAATCCTCTTTTTGAGGGAGTACGTTTTTCATTTGCCACATTTGTGTTACGTTTATAAATGCAACAGCGTCATTAGCATGTTCAAGCAGTTGTCAGGCTGGTAGAACATCACTCAGCATCTCAAGTGACCAATAAATTCCTCTGGGCATCTTCTCCCTAATCAGAATTTAATCTGTTAGCTGCCTTCTCCTCCCCCTTAGGTGAATTATGTTTTTTTGGGGCGGTCTATTGGTCTCCAGGGGTCAACACCCACTTTTCCTTCCAGTAACCAATCTTGTAGTGATCTAAATATCCTGAGGCTCTCTGTCATCTTCAGCTCGGTCTTCCTGTAGTAATAGCACATTAATTTGGGCCCAAAATATTTCATAACATGTCCTCAGACAGATACCAAGCAGCAGTTTGTTGGCAACAGGGCAGAAATACATTGGAATGAGAGATGTAGCGTGTGCAAGAGAGACATATATAAAATTTGCTTTTAATGAGAAAAACAAATAGCATTTCAAGAGAGCATCACAAGAGAGCAGAGGTGGGATGACAGCAGCGTGTGTGGCTGCAAACGTGTGTGTGTGGGGTGATGGGAGGGGTAATGATTTTTGAGAATTTCCCAGGGTGTAGTTAGAGAGGCAACAGAAGGCGGCCCTGGCAGAGTTCTCGCCTTCGATTATGTATACTCTTTTATTCAATCATTGCATCTCTCAGCGCCTGACATTTGGTCAATAGTGCAATCTTGTAGTGATCAGAAAACGGCAGACAGCCCACTGCACAGAATTCCATTAGTTTTGCTTTCAGTGAATGCACTTGAACAAGATAACTGGGTATAATGACACATTTCTCACACTGATTGAATAGTAAACATCATATAAACCACATGTTTTAATTGGAACTTGATGATTTGGGTTGCAGTGTCATCTGCTGGTGTTGGTCCATTGTGTGTTTTTTCTGAAAACCACCATCCATGCACTGGTTTACAAATAAATTTTGGAGCACTTCTTGCTTCCTTCTGCTGACCAGTTTTTTAAAGATGCTGATTTCATTTTCCAGCAGTATTTGGCACCTGCCCACACTGCCAAAATACCAAATATTGGTTAAATGACCATGCAAACTCACCATACCTGAACTCCATAGAGAATCCATGGGTTATTGTCAAGAGGAAAATGAGAAACAAGAGACCAAAATGGAGATGAGCTGAAGGCCACTGCTGTGCCACAAACTGATCACCTCCATGCCATGCCAAATTGAGGCAAAAGTGGCTAAAGGAGCCCCTAACAAGTATTGAGTACATTTACACAGTAAATGAACATACTTTTCAGAATTCATTAAAATGTTTATTTATTTATTTATTTATTTTTTATCTTTGGTCTTATGAAGTATTCTAATTTGCTGAGATGAATTGCTGAATTGGTGTTTTTTTGTTAAATGTGAGCCTAAACTACTTTAATTTATATAATACAGTTTAATTTAATAACTTTCACAATTTGAGTTTAATTACTGGATTAAAAAAACTTTTCAAGGACATTTATTGAAATGCACCTGTTTCTATCTATTCATTGTTTGTTCATTCTACTGTTGTTCTGCTGTTCTATCTATCTGTCTGTCTGTCTGTGCATCTATCCATCTGTCTCTGAACACTGTGTAGCATTGTTAGAATCCATCAATCGATCTATCCATCTGCTTGTCTATGAAAATTGTGAAGCATTGTTAGAAAAAAAATCTGGTTCAGTGTTCTTGAAACTGGAAATTATATACAGAGAGCAAATAGATGTGTATAAAAGGTTGCACAGGACAAAAGATTCACAAAGAGCTCTGATAAAAGCCTAAAATGAGAGACACAATCATTTAGCTAAATAATCTCCTATGGCATTTAAAGGACAGATGAAGTGCTTTCATGTAAAAGCAGCCCATGGTGGAGGGTTTTATTAAGATTCTATACATCCTTTCCTATTCAAGCACTATGACAGCCTTGATTCAAATGAGGCCACCTTGAAACATCTCACACACAAAGCAGCGAAAATAGAGGTGAAAGTAGTTTTCAGTTACGACATATGTCGGTAGGATGGAGGTCATGTTTTAACCATCATTTATTGAGCCTCTTGTGTGGCAGCTTACAAAACCATTCCTCAATTCATCTGTGAGAGTTTTTGTTGCATTGCTATTAGCGGCTCCCATACTGCGCCTTTGACCTGCTGAATAGAATTCAGATATACGCTACAGGTTTGATGACAGTGGAAGTTTGCAGAGAGTTAGTGATTATTTTTGAGATTTTTAGTAATTAACTGCCACCAGGCCCTCTCTTTCTCTTCTCTGCATTGCTCAGGCCAGTGCTCAGGAGACAGCCAATGAGTCTCAACAGATTGCCACTGTGTGAATATTTAAAGAAAACAACATGAATAAATTAACGCCCCACAGCTACTGTACATGCCTTGCAAACTTGAACAACAGAAAGTATTGTATTGTAATAGTGCTCTCTAGCACTATCCTAGACACGAAATACAGAAATAAGATCAACGTAGCATAATTTTCAGGTTGTGCAATCTGCCCTTGGATCATACAAAACATTGTAATTTCATTTAAATGTTATTTTTATTGCATGTACTCTTTGTGGATTTCTTTCTATATCATTTAAATGAAACAAGTTGTGCATATGAGACCAGTCATTGTAGTGATAAAAGCATATAGTTCAGGGACATATGCTAGGTGTAAATTGAACCAATGGCAGTCTAAAGGGTTAACTTACCCAGAAATAAACACTTTGTCATTATTAAACCACCCTCGTGTCATTCAAAACTTGTATGCCAGTCTTCTGTGGAGTTATTTTGCAGAATGTCTCCTTAATTTGAAAGAGATTGGAGATAATTCAATGTGTTTTTTGCCATTTCTTTCCCACATCTTTTTGCTGGCCAAAATACATTTTAAATGTATACAAAATACTGTATATATTGTAAATAGAGAAGCTCAATTAAATATATTGTGAAATAGAAATGTACTTGGTTTCAAACTAGGCTATACTGTATATCGGAAAATATATATAAAATCATTTTTTATTATGTTTCTTCCTGAATTTTATTCAAATGTGTTTGGATTTCTTAGACTGAAATATATACTGTAGGGCAATGTGTGTTTTAAAATGCATTACATTTTTAAAATACATTGTCAAGAATATACAAAACTGCCAAAAATATATTAGTACAAAGTATCGTTTTTTTCTTATTCCTTCAGATATAGGTTCCTATCGTTTTCTCGACCCATTCTTCATTTACTTTCATTGTATATACCACATTCAGAAGAAAGAAAATAATACAGATTAGGAGCAACTTGAGCGTGAGTAATTGATGTCCGAGTTTTCATGTTTGGATAAACTACCCCTGTAACATTTACACCTGCTATGTTTGACTTTTAAATGAACAATATCTTGTATGTTTCCACTAGAAACCCAAAACAAATTTCAGCAGGGCACGAGACATGGCCATGCACCTTGACTCTGAATTAACTGGCATTCACTGGGTACACAGAACACACATGCGTAATGCTTTAACATCTAGTTCTCACTCAAAAGGTTTAACCTTTACATTTTAAGCTTATGGTGTCATTCACAGACACATGCACACATAGACTAACATTGGAAATCACATCCAGTCTACCTCAACTTGCATCACAGGCAAGTTCGATCAGCTCTGGGGTTAAAAGTCGACAGGGTAAAACATTGTGAGCAGTTTCTACGAATATGACGCGTTTCGTTGGTTTGTGCTTCATCTACCAATAATTCACTGCTCACAGATGGGGATAAAAGTGTTAATCTACTGTATAATCATAATCCCTCTAGGAGGCCTGCAGGGAAATATAAGCCCTAGTTACAATAAGAGAACCGCTGACACCCAAATTCTTTTATCATCTCATTTCAAAGTTGTGGAAACTTAACTTTACGTCAAACAAAAAGCGAGCATGAGTCAGATTCGGGCTTCATAATAGAAGCGCGCTGCTACCTATGAAAACAGACCTAGCTCTGATGGTCCACCAAGGCCCTTGTGCATTATCATTCATATTAAACTATAACCCAGTGGCACTTATTTTCCTGACACAATCTCGCTGGTCAATCAATAATGCATCCCAGAGTTCAATTCGAGATGGATGGATGTGCTTTACCCTGCACATAATATTGCGGACAATCTTACAGTGCAGTCGTTGGAGTAGATAGAATTACCGGCCGCTAATCAAATGCTAAAGAGTGAGCGGCGTCTGTTCGTGTGCATGGAAGATGGCTTAATATTACAGGGAACATTAATGGAAGAGAAAAGGTAAGCAAATATCTGGCGAGATACCTGCTATCAAGCAGTTAAACCATTTCCGAACAGCTCGCATGTCAATAATGCGACTGCCCTCAGCAGTTAGGAAAGTTCTGCTTTATTGCCGATTTACATAGAAATTGCCTTATTTTAGACTCGATGGGGTTTTTTTATGCATTATCTGCTACTCTGTCTTATCTATAAGATGGCAAGGTTCTGATTAGAATTATACACAATCAGAGCTGGAGAGCACCTTTCGACTGTGAAGCGCACTGAAGTTGTCATAGGGTTCGATCCGAGAGTTCTGCTTTTATTATTGATCTAATTAAAATGCAAGGTGATACTGGTGAGAAAATCACAGCAGCAAAGTGCAGAAATAATGATATATATAAAGAAAGCTCGACCACAACGCTGTTGAAATGATTATTGATAGGAATGTGATTTTCTCCCCCCCCCCCAGTGTTAAAGTGTTTGCACACAGTCCATAAGAGTAATTATTATTTCAGGAGAACAAATATCACCCCTTGGGCTCCAATTATTTTCATGCATTGTCTCCCTTAGCTTCTGACTAGGTCTGGTTGGTTTGCCTTTGTTCTTTATTTATTTTTTATCCATCTTTTTAATTTTTGTTCATCTTTTTCTTGGAGGGTTTGCGCTGTACAAGTTTAACCCTTTGTGCTGTTGCCTTTTTTGTAAGTGTTATCATTTTTGTAGCACGCTGTTAATTCCTATCCACTTATTAATGTTTGATAAGCTGTCTAATCTCATGAAAGAGTGACAAATACCCGAACATATTGAATCACCAAGTGGATACCAAATGTTCTTGATGCTGAACAACATCTGAGTGGAAAACAGTGTATTAAACAAGCTGAGCAGTTTCACATGAAATATGATTCAGTCAAAGCTTTAATCAGCTTTTTTTGATCCAATTTATATTTGTGCTATATCTAGCCTAATATACTAACATATAATATTATATTGGGGTCAAAGTTTTTATTTTTTTAAAGAAATTAATAGTTTTATTTCACTAGGTAAATGATCACAGTTATGACAGTAAATACATTTATAATGCTAATGTTATATTTCAAAATGGTGCTGTTCTTTTAATCCAATATAATAAATAGATAAATTATATCTCTTCCTCTGATGTGCCTTTAAAATAAAGATGCTATTTTTCAGAAATAAATGCATGCAGTTTTTATATATTTATGTACAAACAATGAAGGTAAAGAAGAGTGTTAGGAAACTTGTGTGGAAACCGTTATTATCATTTTGTTTAGCGTTGATGGCTCTTACAAATGCTCAAGGTCATTGGCGTTATGGTCAGATCTCATTGAAAGTGACATCTTGTGAAAGTGTCAACTTCATTTTCCTTCGTATTGTCACTTGCAGATCTGCCATTGCACTGGCATTTGCTATGTGAAAATCATCATAGTCAAAGGCAACTTAAAGTTTACAGCAACTAATTGGCAGCAACATAAAAGGGGAATTGAAAAATGACAGAAGACACCCTGCTTCCAACCCCCCTTTTGAAATTTGTCAAAATGTTTTCTCTTATAACGGGAAAACAAAGCATTCGCTCGTTAACGATGAAAGAGTTGCCTAAGTCCCCTGTTGATTGACGATCACTGAGATGTATGACACCTCTCAACTTGTCATGGAGGAGTTATTTGTACTCGGCTGCGATCCGTTCTGTGAGGAGAGACCAGATGTCCCGTCTTAATTAGGCCTGCAGTGATGTTTTTAATGACTTCTACCCCATTACGGGCAGAGCGTGTGCTAGTGAGAATGAGAAAGGAGTTTCAAATCTTCCTCCCTGTCACTCTCGTCTGAATGCGTGTGAGCTCCAGGAAGTGTGCTACTTTTTGTGGTGTGTGATTTGAGATATGCTTTAACCCTCAGAAGAGCCGGGGAGGAACTTGGGGGTTCGGCGCGAGGAGTCGATGGAGAACAAATGCAACTTTTCCGCCTAATCTCCGTTCTGAATTGTTTTTGTATGGCATGCTTCATTTATATCTATGAGGGTGCACATTGTGTAATATATTTAATTAATGGCGTCTGTTATGGAAAACTAGGCCAGACTAGTGGATGGGAGATGTCTAGCGCACAAAGACTGATATAAAACACTCATACAGAACTTAGTTATGCGCTCTCAAAAGGTTTATGCGCTATTTTACTGTTTTATTGCACGTCTGATCTCTAATTCTGATTTCCCCTCCAGACGACCGCCAAGAAAAGGAATCGTCTCGTACCTAGATTTGGCATTCGCACTTGGAGATTCATGACAGGCCGCCGGTACATGGAGTATTAAAGCTCTCACTTACAATGCGCAGATCAAATTTGAATTTGGCCTATATTAAATTATATCTCTTCCTCTGATGTGTCAGGTTGGTACGTTAGGAGAACGCCGCACAAGACTGTTCGGAAGGCTGATGGTGGCATTACCTGCGTGCGAATCACCTCAAGGTAGATTCGAAAGTAAGTTTTTGAATAAATGTAATTGCTTTGCCATAATGAGGGTATAAAATGTTATTAATATTTTAGAACAAGTCCTATTTTTCATTTCTGAAAACCACTACGGGGCTCCTTTTCAAAGGGTTTCAGTCAAAACCCAATGGGAGATTCAATTGACTTTAATCTTGCATTCGTTTGAAAATTTGAGCCCATTAGTTAACTTTGCCTTTTCTGTGCAGTTTTCATTGCATTTCAATGAAGCCGCTTTCCTGTGGTGTTAAAACACTAATAGTTGCTTCAAATAGTAAATGAGGAAAGGATATATAGAGGGAGAGAAAGTGGGGAAGAGAACAGTTGATGACCTAAAATATTTATATAAAACATCTGTGTTTTTATGGAGGTTGGAATAGCTACAGCTACAGGGTACAGGAATCAAATATTTATATGCGTTAGTGAATAATTTGGCGATTGAGATGCAACTGTTAAGCATTCTGCACCAAGCACGCTGCTCTGACAACATATCAGTTGTGGCCAGGTGCACCAGCTAATTGGTGAAATGCATTGTGGTCGCTGGGAAGGGAAAGTCAGGGGACCGGCTGTAATCAAATAAAGGGAAGGCCTGAATAATTTGTTTGAAGTGCTACGGACCTCATGAGTGCGATGCCACTTTAATTGCAGATGCTCGGCGTGTACCCACCCGCTGAATTCATGAAGACCCCCATACTGTACACCTGCTCAACCCACTCGGCACCAACAGTATGAAGAAACTGGATTTAAAACCAGATCATTTGAACTCGCTTCAAGAAATTTTGTTTCGCTAGTGACCAAATCTCCAAAGAACGATCTCAAAGAGCAGCAGTGCTTCATCGGATCTCCACTGTAAACCGTCTTCTCACTACCTTTGCTTATAAATCACGCAGGACGATTAAAACGCATGCCTTGTGAAATGCTAATGCGTAAAAAGCATTTATTTGACATCTGCTAAATGACAACGGTCCTTACCTTGAGGCTGACCATCAGCCCCCCTCTTAAGGGTCAGCATTTTGAATCCTGGCTGCTCAGCTTTGAATAAATAAATTGTGTCATTATGCTTTTCATCGTCTGATAAACAGCTCTTTTTCGCACTCAGAATCTCCATTAAAGAAAGTAGGTCAAGAGCAGAGGCTTTAAACAGCAAGCCAATACACTTCTCTTCTCCTTACTTCTCTCCTAAAAAAAACCTGCAGAGTAGCAAGCCACCCCAGTGGTTTATCTCAGTCCTAACTCAGCACTTGCACCAGTTAAATACAAGTGCACATCAAAGCATGCATCCAGATCAGGTTATTTGGGATAAAGTAGTTGTATTGTTGGTAGCAATGCAGCACACACGAGACATTAGGAAATGTTTTGAATTTAAAGTGATAGTTATTTTGAGTTATGATCCTTTGGCACTATAGAAATGCCTATGGCCAGAGAATATTTTGCTTATTGCATGATTTTCTGGAATACTGCAATCAGTTTTTTTCAGGTATCAGCTTTCCAACTCTATCTTCTCTTAGTAATACAATCATTAGGTAATGTATATGTAAACCTTCTGTATTCTACTAACACTAAACCTACCTTAACAGTCTACTCTAAGAGTTAGTAGACATGTATTGCAAATTAATGAGAATTAGTTGACATGCAGTTACAAAGTTACTTATAGTTAGCAGAATATCTAAAGTGGACTATCAAAATAAAGTATAACCCATATTTATAGTATACACACACTTACCTTGCATCCTAAATATACAAAGTTTAGTATATAAAGTAAAAGCATCGCATTATTATAATGTAAAATGGTTAGCATTTTTAAATTTAGTATAGGTTGTTCAGTAGCGCTGCATTTATAAATTATGTTGAAGTGAGTGTCAAGATAATCTAAGTGCAAAACTAGTCAGAATTGAGCATTTAAATATCACAAAATATCGTTTAAGTATATGGCTATATTACAAAATCTCTTAATCAGCTGATAAATCTAAGAAATTTATTTTTCTGTGACGACCTTCTGTGAATGTACATTGGTCCTTACATAACCCTAAATAACTGCCAGGAGCATTTATGCATCACTTTAAATAAGAAATTTCCTCATGATTTGGGGTCTGTTTACACAACATCGTGTAAATCAGGGGAAAGCCAGTGTTCTCTGTCTGTCAGCACAGGGTGTATAATGGGGCATCAAAGCAGCCAAATCAACAAACAAATGCCTGTTTGCAGGATTGAGAGGATGAGTCTGATAGGACAGGAGACCCATCCTGCCCTGGTGAGTGTCTCAGACAGTCTGAGCTTAGGCCTGCCTTTGCCCATCTGTCGTGAACCCTGGCCAGCGCAGGAAGGGGGGTCACACCAGGACAGCAGTCGTCCAATCACGTGCCTTGTGTTGGTTTTAATACTTTTCAAATTATGCTTCCTGTCTAAGACTGCCCAAATTGGAAGAAAGCTCTTCTTTTTCTGTAATGCACTGTCATGAAGCAGTTTTTTTCCAAGACCCTGAACTGATTTAGCTGGTAAACAACCTGTTAACCTTGCCTCACTGCTGAGAACGACCTGTTTCTATGCAACGAGATGTCATAATCATCTTACTTTACAAGAGTCCAGCATTATGTGCAGTATTTTCATCTCTCGTCAGCATCCTTGGCAGAACGGCAACGCGTCAGGAATCCAATATATCTAAAAGCGAGAACGATAGGACTTACATTTCCTCCGGAAACCACTTTCAATTGGCGTAAACAGAGAGAAAAGTGCATTTTCCTGTGAGTCTAGATTTACGTGTGTTTAAATAACATGTTGCTCTGTATATATTGGGAGTATAGTAGTCTTCATAGGCGTTAAGGCAGGCCTCAGGGAGAGGAAGATGAGGGTATGTTAGACCAGAGTTACCGCGTGGGGTCCATATCAAAACCCGGCCATCGCACCACTATCCCTGTCTGCATCCAATTTCAGCATGAACGTTTCCTGTTAAACCCCCATCAAACAGACACACGGCAGCACAAAGGAAAACCTCATCTCCACGGGAAACTAATCCGCCGGTGTGCGCTGTAAGCCTGTCAGGTTTTTTTTTTTTTTTTTTTTTTTTTTTTATTGAAAGAAGTCATCACTCATTTTTGCCAAAGATTAAAAGTATGGCTAAATTGAGAAAATCCGCTTAGGAATTTTCTGAATTTAAATTTGGACTGGGAAGTGAAGAAGATTCTCAGGACAGAAAAGGTGTGTAAGGTGAGATAAATTAGAACATGTAGACAACATATTTGTGTCGGCCCTCCCTCTTCTCTATATATTTCCAAGTCTTCCTTTGAATGCTGAACAAATGAATGAGGTGAGTTGGCGGCATTTCCGCAGTTACCTCAAAAATCGCCCTTCCTGATTGGCAATTCGAGTATAAGAGACATGCATCTGAAATGTGTTCTCCGTCCCTTTAATTGCATCGCCACTGGCAACAAGGTGTTTCGGTGGGAGGGAAGAGGAAGAGGGGGGCTAGGTCAATACCACTTTCACATTTACTGTGCAACATTCCCTGGATAGTTTATTTACCTCTAGGTTAGTTGGCATTAACTTTGAAATATTTACAGGCATGGTATGAAAGTGATTTTTTTTTAATATAAATACTTTTTGTTGTTTTTTTCTACTAAATAGTAGCTAGTTTTGCTCATTGTCATTGCTAAAATAAAACATAGCTGAACCTGTGTACATTTTCTTGTTTTTTTTTTAGTTCAGTATTTTTTTTTATAGTTTTTGTTTCACACAAATATTTTTAAATGTTTTAAAATTTAGTTTAGGAGTTTTACTAGTTAAACTTTAACTTATTTTAGTAAGTTTTAGGCACGTGTTTCATGTAATGTTTGTTTTTAACAGTTTTCGTTCATGGAGAACTAAAGCTTTAATTTGTTCTATATAATGAGTAGGAAAAAGTGGTTTATTTAATATTTAATGAAATGGTTAATTTTCATCAAGAGTGTAAATATTGTTAAGGGCCCTTTAAGGCAAATCTATGTTGGCCAAGTAGTACACAACACAAGGAAATATCCACAACACAACATAAACAAGCCACAACACAATATAATTGGCACAACACAAAGTAAACAATTTGCAGTACACACACACACGCACGCAATTAAAACATGTTGAATACAACGTAAACAAGCCACAACACACTAATGCGCTTAACACAAAGTAAACAAGTCGCAACACATACACACACACAATGGAAAAAAGTCTCAATACGACATAAACAAACCACAGCACAATATAATTAGCAAAACACAAAGTCAACAACCAAATTAGTCCTATGCGTTGTTATTTTCGTCGTGTTATGGAGATGTCATTGTGTTGTGTACTACTGGCCCACCGTACAAATCAGTTCATTTGTCTGCAATATTGACAAATCCCCCTGGCCGGCTATTCTTATGTAGACAACAGACGTTCAAATAAAACTTACATTTAGTTGAGTGAGGAAAGAAAGACATCTCAAGGACATCTCAAAGGCTGTTTTAACTGAAATCAGAACTCTGTACACTTGCCATTCATTTCAATTTCTCACATTTATTTTTTTCCAAGTAATTCATCTACACTATAGTTGAACCTGATATCATGCGCTGTCTGAGAGATCTGCATGGGCTTACCTTTCAACCACAGATAACACACATTTGACGAATGTACGTGTAGTATGAATGCAGCTCCATCACGTTGCATCGTCAGTTGCGCCGCAGCTTCCTGCCATTCGTGAATATGTGAAACCTGTTGGATAACAGTCATTTTTTTGGAATTCTGTTTGGTGCCACTAATGAAGCAGACATCCAAAAGTGCAGCACCAGCACTCCGTGATCTTGTGCATACACTTCAGAAAGGCGGCAAAGGTAGATGGATATTGTAAAGAGAGAAGCCGAGCTTCATGTGTGCAGAAAGAGGAGCTAATCAGCGGCCTATCGCTCTCTCCTCTGCCATTGTTACTGGCCTCGCTGGCCTGAACCGAGCTTCTTAGTTGGTAATTATGTCAGCTCCAGCCTAAATGATTTATTATTTATTTTGCCAGACTGCAGCCTGAGAGACAGCCGCCCCTGGAGTGGTCATTAATGTGCTATCTGGCCGGGCAGGGCGCGGCTCCTATGATCCTGACCCAATCTCAGATCCTAATCCAAGGAGGAAGGAGGCTGCAGGCCAGGATTTGGCGGCCCAGCTATCTCACTCTCTATAATTGATAGGTTTTAGGCGATTATACGCTTCACGTGATTAAGATCTATAACGATGTATTGATCGGACTGCACTGGGATTCAACCAGGGGGTGTGAGACATCCACGGCTACCTGCTCCGCCCCCCTTTCCCCCCAACTGATGGTTTGACATTTTGATATCTGACATTAGATAAAAGTGCGCCAGTGTGTATCTGTACACGTGTGTCTTTTCCTCCCGTACGGCGAACCTGCAGATGAAAGGGACGAATGTTGTTTGAGTTTATGAGTACATACATATTTACAGTGTGCGCGTGCGGGAAACATGCACATCTATCAATCCTGGGATCAGAAGACGAGCTGGATTGGATTTTGAAGGTTAGGCTGAGAAGCCTGTGGGTGGGTGATTATTAATTATGATAGCTGTAGACTCAGATTTTATCCCGCAGTCGGAGACCTGTGGGACATCAGCTGAGCCGGGTTGGCTGACACTGAGACAATCAGGAACAGGATGATGTGGCACTTGATGGGAACGCCGTGAGGAAAAAATGCTACTTTCATCTGTGAACATCGGGATGATCTGTAGCGCTAATACAGTACCTAACTAGCATAACGATGCAATTTCTTATAAAAGTAGCATCTTTTAGAACAAATACTCTAGTGGCTAAATTTGAAATTGCTGCTTGGAAAGCTACAAACTAATCAGATAGCTGGGTTACACTTACAAAAGTTAATTATGTTAACAAAAAATCGCTAAATATATTGAAGCTTTTTAACTGTAGTGATCTGACATTAGGATGAAAACAGGATGAATTTACAATAAATGCAGTTAATATAAAATTATTTCATATAAAATGTAATATAAAATATTTAATTCAAAATATGAGATTCCAGAGCTTTAAGAAAAGCATGCTAGATTTTTTTATTGTAAAGGAACAAACAAGAGAAAATATATGTTCTTATTGCTTATCTCCTGATTACAATGATACTGAGGAAGACGTTTTTTTAAAATACAGCTAATGAGTAAGTAATTATGAATTATTGAGATAACCGAGTTTTGTGAAATAAAAAGATTCAGGAAAAAAAATCATAACTTATATGTTGTTATCAAATTTCTGCATATAATGCATATAACTGAATGTTGTGTTACCTAAGATTATATATAAATTAATTTATATACATTTAGTAAGATGTATAAAAAGTACTTCAAATAAAACTTCTTCCAAATAAGATGTTGGTCACAGCCATGGACAGTTGGCTGAAAATCTGATGCATATTGCACACAATTGGAAAACAGGAGTGTCGAAGTTGTCATCAGATTGGCTAAAATTATACAGGATTTCAGGAACTCCCTGTGGAATCCGTATTGGTGCAACACTAGGGACCGTAACACCTAGTCCTTTTTTGAATCTGGGAGATGTGTGTGTTATGATCTTTAATGTTTTGCCTTATGCAAGAAGAAAGCTGTTACATTAACAATTTGTGCTTTTCAGGATCAACCAAATGCTGGATTTTCAAAAGTGAGATATTAAGTGTCATAGAAGGGTCTTAAATATGTCAGAGTTTTAGACACAGCGGTCTGTTATTGTGGCGACATTTCCATGCCCATAAACATGACGCAACACAAAAAGAAACATGCTTGGTTGCCTGCCAGTCATGTCGCCTCTTAGGTAGGCCTTGGCCATTCGAAGAAGCCAAGATTTCCAGACCTTCTGTCATAAGGTCTGGCTATGCAAGACTATAATTACTGTAGCTCCTTCCTAAATCAGAAATACTTGTAAAACATTTTTGTCAAAAGAAAATGTTGAAAATCTAGTTATGTGCAGTACGCTATATGTGCCCTATATAACTGCATGTATCTGTAAGTGTCGTGCCAATTACCCAGAGCTCAAGGAATCTTTTGATGATCTAAGCTCGGTTCAAGATGGAGCTTTTCAACTGACTCTTTGGCTATCAACAAGCTTCCCTGCTGTCGATTTGCCATGCGAGAATCCATCCCTCTTGGTAATAAATGTAGTGCAGAAGGGAAACAGAGCGAGATTGGGGAAATTAAAGAAAAGCAGACAGAAGCATTTCTAGCTCATTCCTGCATTATGGCACATTTCCATTTTTTCGCCTCAGTCTTAATCTCCATTGAATGACTGTCATCGCCCTCCGGCAGTAATTAGGAACGGACTCTGGACAACAACAGACAAGTTGGCCTAGCTTGTCTGAAGCAGCAAATTACCTTTAGCTTATGGTAAGCAATATTCCGTGCCAGACAACTTTTACTGCTGATTAGCAATTAGCCCAAACTACCGGCAGCCGAAGAGCTAATGTTTAATTTGGTCTGCTAATGATAGACTCCCATCTAGTGTGCACAAGCTGGGAGAGCGAACTCGAGGGAAGGGGGTTGGGTGTAGAAACTTATGGATTTCTTCTTAATTCCTTTTCGTTTACAACCTGACAGACCCTCAGGTAGTAAGGAAATTTCTTAGCGATTGGTAACGGCTGCCCCTTCAAAGTGGCAAACGAATGTTAATGCTTCTCTTCAAGGCCTTCGCCAAGAAAACACACACTCCTGAGGCCAAATAATCAAAAGAAATTCAAACAATCAAAAAAATTAGCAGCACTATGTGAACAAAACTACATGGGCGCCTTTTGCTAAAAGGTGCATAAAAGGTGCATAAACCCCTTAGACAAACACTTCAGGTCTTAAAGAAATCGAAACAACGTCAGACCGAAAAAAAAAACAGACTTGAACCCTTTGGGATGAATCAGAATGGCTAATGCTAGTCAGACACGATATTTAAAGAGTTACACAACTAATAACTCTCTATGGCTGCTAAATACCTTGTTTTCTGTAAAGAGAGTCTGTGTTTGTTTGCAAACATGAGCAAGCAGTGTCAGCGGGGGCTTCGAAGTGTCCCATAAGACTCTGCTAATCATTCTCATGTAACCAAGCATACACTTGTGGGCTGGACCCGCCAAATCAGGTGGACTAGCTGCAGCTCTCACTCAGAGCAAGTTCAGCGTAGATGCTTGTTAAGAATGTGCAATGGTTACCGTGGGAATTATCCCATCCCTCGAGGCTAGGGAGTTCTCTGCGCTAATGAACGGCAAGGATGAGGCTCGTTATCCTCCTCTGTCTGTCTGATATTCAGCCACAGTGTCTCATCTCGTACACGCGCCTCTCTCTAGTAAAGATGGAGGGTAGATGGTGGATTTGGCTCTCACGTGGACCTGAGCTTCGAGATAGATCCCCAGCGGTACGGTTAGAATGAGAGAGCGGCTGAAGGTCATCATCAGCCAGGTTCAGGTTGCATGTAAATTTGGTTGTTACTTCTAAGTGTTTAATTGCTTTCTGTACACATACTGCTGGGTTATTTCAGTACCAAATTCATGCTTTTCACGCTAAATTATTGTCTGTCAACTGGGAATATATAGTGCACAAGTCTGGACTTGGGTTCACAGAAAAGTGCATTTTGTAAAAAAAAAAAAAAAACGTATATAGGGTTCTCAACACTGTGTTGATTTGAAATATTAATAAAATATATAATTATTAATAAAAATAATAATAAATTAGTAAATCATTTTCAAATACAATTTTACAAAGTAGCTATGGCTTTTGGGTCTTTCAATATAAAATACAAATATTAATAACAACAATAATAATTATATATATATATATATATATATATATATATATATACATATATACAAAATAAATACAGAACACACATATTATGTACACAAATTTTTATTTTGTAATATATATATATATATATATATATAAATTCACTTTGGTATTTTGTTGTATTTTTCTTTCTTTTGAATGTAATTTTACAAAATGTATTAAATATTTAACAGCATTTTCAAATGCTAACATTCTGCTTGCTGACATATTTTGGGAAGGGGTCCCTCACAAAAAAAAACATAATTTTAAGGTCCATGGCATCAAAAAGTTTGAAACCCTAATGTGAAAAGAGCAACCAGGACAATAAATAAAACATTTTCAGTTTGTGTTTTATGAAAGAAATACTGTATGGAAATACATTGTATGGCATCAGGGTAATAAAATGACTAATTGTTAGATGATAATTAAAATAAAAGACATTTAGTAAATCTGGATAGAATAAAAGCCAATACAGGATTTGAGAAGCAAAAACGTGAAAATGTTTTTTTTCAAGTTTAAAAATGATGAAGTAAAGTAGAAAAACCACAATCCTTCCCTTGAGAAGTGATGTTGGAAACTTCAGGTGCTTCATGCAGAGTTTAAAGGAAAGCAGGCTGTCCTCATTGACCAGTGTTGTTTGTTTACCTTTTTTTCCTAATTCTTCTTCCATCCTTTCTTGTTCTCTTCATTGGACACAACTGAGATGTGGCCGAGGTGTGGTTTTGCTGCTTGGCAAGTTCAAAAGCAAAGGGATGTTTTCCTTTTCCTTTCCAAAGTCCACAAACCCAACTTTTCAAAACTGTGTTTCTGATTTGTGTAGGCTCTTGGGAATGACAGCGGTGGAAAAGAAAAGGGGCCTGTGGAATCGAGTGGTGGAAGAGGTAGAGAGGGACAGAGAGAGACAGAGGAAAGAGATGGAGAAAAAGAAAGAGAAGGACAGAAACCACTAGAACATGGAACTCTCTTACTCATCCTCTCTCTTTCATACACACACACACAAAAACACAAAAAAGACTGACAGGCTGGAGCTTCAAAGCTTTAGCTTCTCTCTATCCTTCCTCTGGTGTGGAATTTTAATGCAGTATTTCATTTTTCATTGGGGGGTTGGGGCGGGTGAGGAGGTTGGGGCAGGATGAGTGTGTATTATTTCAATGATCCACTTCTGTCCCACAACGGCCTTCTTATAGTGCTGATGTGTTTTAGCAAACTAATATAAACACAAATCCAGCCATGCCGCAAATGACCAATGAGTGAGTTTTATTTAGTTTTTTTAAATAATTATTTTCATTACTTGACTTATTTATTTACGTACTCATCAGGGATCTTTTATCTCTTAATATCCAACATGATATCAAAATGAGTGATTTTTGGTAGCTTTGAAGTTATCTTCATGCTGGTCTACTTCTAATTAAATTTACCTTTGCCAGATATAAATATCCTATTTAAAAGGTTTTTAGGTTTTAAAAGGATCTTTCAAGAAAATGGAGCAGTGATGACTCATCCTGCACTACACAGATTTTTTGTCCAATCAGATGTTTTCTTGAGGAAGTATCTCCTTCCCCTTTACACCACATACAAGTGACTAGTAAGTAATAATTTATGGCAATAGCATGGCTATTATAAAAAAAAAAGAAAAAAACACAAGTCATCTATTCAAATGGAAATACAACACAGAAAAACACAAATTTCTGTTACTTGGAAAAAAAATCTAAGGACTATTTAAAAAAATTATGCATATTTCATTTCACATAGTTTCCAAGACAACAGTTGTCATTTTCATTCAGTTTAATTAAAAATTACTAAAACTAACTGAAATCATTTAAACAAAAATTAAATATGTATGACAATTAAAGCTTTAGCAAAAAATGTGTTTTAATTTTTTTCATAATTATTTTTATTATTTAATTTATTTATTCAGGTACTCATCACAGTGATTTTCCCCCTTTAATTTACTGGATATTTGTTACAAACAGTACTGTACACTGTGTCCACCTTTCTGTAAAACTGCTGCAAAAAATTAATTAAAAAAACATATTTCCTTTTAGCTGAGAGAGAAAGAAAGTAGGTGTCCTACATAACTTTTCAATTGAGATTGTAAGTTGTTAGAACATGCACAAGTCGTGACAGATGTTGTTCAGTCTGTACGTTTATTTCAGACTCTCTATCATCAATTTGTACAAGTTGTCAGTAAGTAATTTACTTTACAATTTAACAGTATAAGCTAGAAAAATATGTCCCCTACACTAGTCAGGTTGCATCACCTTGACAACATTTTAGTCGTTCAATTTTAACATTACTGTATTAGATATCATGAAATATTTAACAATATTATAGCAAGAATTAATTTAAAAAACCATGAATAAACAGTATTGTATGTATAATTTAATATAAATCGATACATGCATAATAAAAATGACCTAATTTCCATTAAAAATTATTCACAAATTGAACACTATCTTACAATGTATGTCGAAAGAATCCTTCAACACACTTTTTAAATCCTTCAAACTGCCAGGCTGAAATCCCAGCCTCCTAAACTCTACTTTTTTAACGAATTGTATCCATCACCCGGTTGGTGGCTGGCCATAGACACCTTTGAGCCACCATTATTTTATCTTAGCGTACTTAAAGGTCTGTAGGATCCACAAGCCTTTGAGGGTAAGTGGTGCCTCTAGTGGCACATCAAGGAGGTGAGAAGAGGCGGAGAGGTCAATGCTCAGGGGTACCTCGACTGTCTCGACCTCGTCCTGGGGTGCTGCCCATGAGGGACGTGTCAGCATGTTGCGCCTCTGATAAGGAAAGGTCAATCTACTACCATCATCCCATGGCCTAAGGCCTCCGAAAATACCAAAAGAGAAGTCCAAGAAGCATAATATATCTTAAGTTTGCCTCACTTTAGGCCTCAACGTTAAGAAACGTCAAATGTGCATCACATTTCCTCATATATTCCTTCAGCAACATGCACCATTTTAAGATTCCCCTCCTCGAAGCACACAATCACGCACGTTCTTCTTGGTTTCCAACCCCCATCCCCCCCAACCATCTCGCTCTGTTATTTCTGATTAGCTGTAAACGAGCAAATATTTTCCCAGTGTTCGCCAGGTTAGATCCCCATTTAATTAAACTGGCTCATTATGTCGCTCTCTGATTAGTGGAGGGGAATCAATTATTCAATTCACAAACATGGGCCGCAGGAGCTGGAGGTGCACAAAGAGCTGCTCATTTAATTCCAAGGACACTAATTAGCTACAAAGCAAAGCTGCAACTTTCTGTCTCATACCCCCTCCCCCCCTTCCTCAATTACCGCAAACGTAGGACCCTGGGTGTGAGGAGCGGGGAGGAGGGAGAGCATGATGGGAAACGTAGGTGGGGCGGGTCAAAGTGTTCCTTATTTGGCAGGATTCCCGTCTTGTTAGCGGGGTCGAGATGCTGTGGACGGCCGTGTTATTTGCTGATATGTAGATCGGATGGAGAGCTAAGCATCCAGGAAACGACCCGAGGGATTTCCAGCAGCTTCAAACTCAAAGGCCTGCCACTTTTGTTCTCGGCAATCAAACGGCGGGCAATTATCCGAATTATTGACAGCAGATTTCTCATTTCAACTGCAAATTAAGGCTATCAATAAAGCTTTCTGATGCAAAAGTGACTAATTAACCGACGGAGTGGAGCTCTGAAGCCGTGTTGTAAAAAGAAAAAACTCCAGTCGGTAGCACGTAGTGGAAACACAGGGGAACTAATTAGTTTAATTATCAAAACAGCTAATTAAAATTACACAGTTGCCTAATTAGTTCTGTGCTTCTTGCTGTCTCTCTCTCCCTGTCTCTCTTATTTCCTCTTTGCCCTCTCACTCTTTAATTGACAGGTTGAAGTTAAATATAAAACAGGAGAAGAGAGAGAGGGAAAAGGAGGAGAGTTTAACCCAATATCTCGGCTGATGCCGTCTACGCGAGTGGCAGATCTCTGGAGCAGGAAAACAAATGACTTTCATCCAAGTAATTCCAAATTTTCTCCCACTAAAGTCTTTTTGATGTGAACAAATGAGGAATTTGTCCTCTTCTTGTTACCCTGAGCAAAAACAGCATTGCCATGCTGTAAAAGACAAATTTGAAGTCAGCATGATATCAAAATGAGATTTTTGAGGGGGGGCTTTAAGGTCATCTGTGTGCTGGTTTACTCCTTAATGTTTACTCACTTACTGGAGATAAATATTTCAAATGTTTTTCTTTTTCAGGAAAATGGAACAGTGATGACTCATCCTGCACTACACAGATCTTTGTCCAATCAGATGCTGTCTTGAAGGAGAGCGTCCCGCCCCCTTACGCCACGACTTGTAAGTAATAAATGATGGCAATAACATGGCTATAAAAAAAAAAGCTGATCCGTTGAAATGAAAATGCATCGTCAACACAATAATTTAAAATAAAGCTTATTTTATTTAAGATTAATTACTTTAATTTGTTTTATTGGATGTAATCAAATAACTTAAACTAAAACTGAAATAATAAAAATGAAACAAAGACTATACATAGATATTTAAAAAATTTTATAATACATTATATATATAATATAAAATATATTATAAAAAATGCAGAACTTAAAAATTCAATACAAACATTTATTCAAAAACTAATTCAAACTCAAAAAACTTTGATTCAAAATCAAAACCACATATCTCAATGTTACTAAAATGAAACAGATGTCCTTATAGATAAAGTATATCCTAGTATATTACAATAAAAAATGGATGCAACTACCATTTCATGTTCATTTTAAGTCTACTTTAAGATGAAACCTGGTGCAACAGTGTTTTGCAGGTGAAAAGTGAAGCTAACAGTAGCAAAATTGATCTGGCAGAAGAAACAATGCGAGACTACTGTAAGATATGTTTACTGTATATAAAAGCATGTGTTGAGGGTCTGGTGTCACAGTAAAAAGCACCAGGCCCCCCCTCATTGTATGGTGTCTCTGTGTATCACATCGGCCTCTGAACATGCAAATAGGCCGGAGGCTCGTCCTACCACCTGGCTTCTTTTGGCCATGCTGGTATTTTTAGCAACGCTAATCAGGCAGCTTATTATTTCTTGAGTTCACAGAAACTTTGAACTCCAGACTCCCTCTCCCTAAAAGATTCATGAAGGCCGGGCATCGGGGGACCTGCTTAAGTTTGCAGTGGGGTCAGAGATCGCCGTTATCCCTTTCGGCAAGTACAGAAAAACAAATTGCATATGTTAAGGGCATGCCTGGTACATAGCGCATTGTTCAATTTACTCTTTCTTTTCCCAATGTCCATCTCATACCTTAAGCTAGTTTTGAGGCTATACAGAGCTAACAAAACAACTCATTGAATAAGGGTAATAGACAGCCCCTAAAATGCCTGAATTGGGTTGTTTGGTTGACCTTCAACTACTGGTAATCAACCGGTAGTTATACAAACATTCTGAATTATGGACCAGCCTGAACAGACACCAGCTTTGACCACATTGAATTTTCGTCCAGAGATATTTACTGGATAGGCTGTATACTATGATATTTGCAATTTTTAATTTTATTTTTTACATTTTTATTTTAATTTCAAATTTGTAATTTTATGTGCTTTTGTCAATTTAATTTTGTGTGTGTGCATTTAGTTAATATTTAAATAAATGAATAAATAAATATATATATATAATTAATCACACATTTCACATATATAATTAATCACAATATATATATAAAAAAATCATATATATATATATATAATCACATCAGAATCTAAAAAGATTCAGAGACAGAATCTAAAAAATTTAAAAAAAAATCCGGAAATCACATTGTACGATTTTTTTAACAATTTATTTGGGAATTACTGTGTCAAATAAGTATTTGATCACTTGAGTGGGGATCAAATACTTATTGACCTCACTGTATATATATATATATATATATATATATTATATACATATAACAAAATAGGTTGTTATTATATATATTAAATATATTTGTTTATAATAAATATGATTACAAATATACAGTAGAAAGTAAATACATGTAAATATTTTTTAGATATATATAATATATAAATATACACAACACACACACATATATATTATGTGAAGAAAACTTATTTTTAGGATGTTAGAAAGCACTAATATATATATTTCTGATTTCTATTTAGCTTTAATTTATTTTTGTTTCAGTCATGTCAGTACTTCAGCTGATTTATTTCATGGTTGTTTGTGTGTGTGTAGGTTTAGTTTTTGTTAACAATAACAACACTGATTTTGTCAGAAGATGCATAAGAATCAATGCTATATACAAATACTATAGTGGATATGGCTTTTATAGACCCTTTTAATAAATCATTATGAACTGTTATTGAAAAATAGCTGGTTGAAAATTCATCAGAATGCAATGCTATGCAGGCAAGTAAATAATTAAAGATTTTTAATATCGAAGTTAGCTGTTCCTTTAATAATTAAGTTAATTTCCATTTTGTTGTTCCATGTATAAGAAATTTGAAGTGAATTCTTCAGGTAAACCACGGACTTTATTAGATTGTGAGTGAATATGAAGGGTCTTCTAAAGTGAAGGCCTTTGTGTATAAAATGCAATCTCGTCCAGGCCTGCCGGCACGGGGACGCATGTAGATTGCACAGTGAATTGCCTGCAAAGCTGCTGTCCGATTTGAATTGTCAATGCGTCGCCGTTCCATTTGACTCATACGGAGACCACTTTGGCTCAGATAGTGCAAAGACAGATTCCATCAGGTCCTTATCTGTTACAACCTGCATTGGTTGCAATTGGATTCAATAGCGGCCAATAATAGTGTTATTTTTTTAAACATTAGGATACCTGGATTTTTTTTTTTTTTTTTTTTTTGCGTTGGTCAGCAGCAGGGGATGAGAAAAAGGATATAAAAGGGAACCTTATTCTACCTTGTTTTTCCCACCTCCTGCTGTCCGATGCCATGAATACTGCATTATTCCAATCATTTTTCTGACTTTCAGGAGGAAAAAGTCATTTTATCTGGTAAAGGATATATTTTTTCTTTCAGCCAGCCCATCCCAAGAGTGGTGTGCATTGTGCCGGGCTGAAGAAATCTCATCACTGTATTGATACACCACAAAAGCTAAGCGCAATCATCATCTGTGAAAGATCCTCTGAGACCAATTTAGACCCCAAAGACTTTGACCATAACATTTAAATCAGCAAAACGGACTAATTTAGTGTTGGCTATGATAGTCCTGAATACAATTATTATACCCTCAACATGGCAGAATTCATTAAAATAGCCATATAACTGATATGAGTGTTAGTCCAATATTTCCATAATTTCCTCACTCTAAAATAATTGGACCTAGATCTCGTTTTAAGGCCATGGGAGAACTTTGATGGGACTCATTTGCAATGAGGGTGTCTTTTTCAAACAAGACATTAATTAAGTCAGAGTATCTGCTCTCCAATATTCTGCCTTATATATACTTTTGACAGCTTTAAGGTATTAAAGTAATGGTTCATTTAGAAATGAAAAATCTGTGATTATTTACTTGCCTTTATGTCATTGAACTTCTTCTGTGAAACATGAAATGCATATTCAGAAATATCTTTATGCAGCTCTTTTATTACAAACTCTTTGATAGGAATATGCTGATATCGAAGTCATTGTTCACTGCTAATCTTTCCCTCCAGTGAGCTGTTAACTTAAGATTTACTTTGACTGAATCATTAGTCAACACTGAGTCAGGTAAGCTTAAATGGCTTATGATTTTAATCTTAAAATACTATGACTTTATTCTTGTAATTGACTTTCCCCTCAAAATACACTGATTTTATTATCATAAATTTGTTATTTCTGAAATGAAAAAAAAAGACTAAATATATTTTATTAACAAATTAAATTAATAATGTTATGTTTGTTTTTGTCAATTATTTACACTTTTTATTTGTTACTATTTTCAAACTATTGCTATTTAAATGTCATTAGTCTTATACTTTATTATTATAATTTCACTAAAAATTGTTAAAAAGTATTTTATAAAGTATGCCATGTTTTATTTCCATAATTTTGTTTCTAAAATTGTAAAAAAAAAAAAAAAAAAATTATATATATATATATATATATTTATTTGTTTTTTATTAATAATTTTATTAAACAATATTTTTATGTTTGTTTGTATTCATTATTTAATTTTTTTATTTGTTACTATTTTACTATTTTCAAACTATTGCTATTTAAATGTTATTACGCTTAGACTTCATTATTATAATTTCACAAAAAATATATTAAAGTATTACTATTATTCAGTTTTCAAAAGTGCAGTTCACTCAAAAATGAAAATTCTGCCATCATTTCTCAGCCCTCACTTCATTGAAAACCTGTATGTTTGTGGTACAATATAGGGGAAAATGCTGTGAAAGTCAGTATCTTCTGTTTGGTTACCCAAATTTTTTTTAAAAACCTTAAAATCAATTAATGTGGCCTTTGTGTCATTTTGATCTTTCATTCTAAAGAAAAGAACTGCACAAAGATGGTTAAAAAATTCAGCTGAAAAATTCCACAGGTTTAAAACAGGTAAACAATAACAGAACTGTCATCTTTGGGTGAATCATTCCTTAAGAGTTGCACATTAAAAATCTCAAGATTTCCTCTAAAAAAATCAGGTTTTCGCTGGTCCTATAGGAATTCCCATGCGTAAATGTAATACGAAGTTCACCAAACATATCATTACGAGTCGTAGTGGTACTATTCCCAGTTTCTAAGCGTGCTAAGGAACGATAAAAGCGAGTCTCAATTTACCTTCATGTTAAAAGTTCAAGTCAAATATTCATCCTTTGCCTGAATCACATTCCGATTTTTTTGTCCTCTAGAGTCGAGCGTGTTGGTATCAAGTCAAACAATGTGTGCATCTGTTCAAAGAGTCAGAATAAGATGGGTGAAACTCTTTAAGAAAAGCCTTTTTTGATTGCTTCAGATGCAGACGTTCGTCTCTTGGAACAGAACAGAGCTGTCGCAAACTCCATCTTATTTACATTTTCTTTTTTTCCCACCCCACACACATACGCCACACTGTTCCAGAAACGCAAAAGGGAAGGGAAGGAGCCCAAAAAGAGTGTCTTTCAATGCCAAGGTGCCAGGGCCTTCTTTTAAGCCGTAAATGTTCTGACGCAGGAGAAGAGAAGGCGATAATGAGAGCTGAGCTCCTTTCCAAGACGTCCGTATTGTTTTAATTGTTCGAGCCACATAACGGAAGAGGAGCAAAGTCTCTGAGCTGCAGCGCCAACATTTAAAAAAAGAACAAACCTGGCTTTTTCCAATGTGTTGGAGCAATTATGTACAAACCCTGTAATTATGCATATCTTTTAGAAACATGTAAAGCTGTATGGAAATGAGTCTGGGCCGATTTAACTCCACACCGTGCACCCCCCACCGGCAGCGCATTGTTTGATATTTCAGACAGTTTTGGAGAAGTAATGGGGAGTCAAGGTTTTGCACCAGCATGTGCGCGTGCGAACGTGGGTGTGAGCGCGCTGAGCTAAAAGGGGAAGCTTTAGGCCGTTTATTGCTAGAAACGGTGAGAAAGTGCTACAGAAACACATCCCGTACGAAACTCCTTCTTCTCTTCCTCCTGCTTCATCGTCTCTTTCCCCTCCCCCTTCGCGCATGAGGTCCCACCCTTAATTAAGTCTGCTGGGGTTTAAAAGTGTTGAATCTTGTTTAAAGACCATCTCAGCACATTTAGAGGACTGCGCGGGTGCACGCGCACGCATGGTAATCAGGCCATCCGCTGGCATTTGAGTGGAAATCTTATTTTCAGACAGATTCACACACACTTGTTTTCCCAGCGATTTCTGAAAAGATCCGGCGGGTCTGGAGATGAGAAAGCTGGGCCGATTGTTCAGGGCTGTAAGTGAGAATATCTCTGCTCAGCACCTATGTTTCGTGCAATTACCACTCGTTAATCCTTTCAGAAATTCAATTACTTTTATCAAGGTTATTTCATACATGATAGACAGCGCTGATGCGAACGGGCGTTTTGTGTTTCTGCCCAAATAATTGAGCTACGCTTGCTCTTCCGTGAGAATGGTCTTCCCAGAACCACGACAAAGCGACTTGTAACAGCTCTATGAGCAACCAATAATGGGGACATTATTCCGGTTCACCAGGAGCTAAGCACCTGTTACTGCTCTTCAACGCAGAACCCACACTGACATTTAAAATTTTCATTTTCAACATTGATAACAGCTTATTGGCAGGAGTCTGCACCAGTAAACCGACGAAGGCTCTTTAAATGCACGCAAAGTGGCGAGATTAAAATCAAATAGGTGTTTAGGTTTTCTTCCTCCCCCGTTTCTTCATTCCCTCCTTTTTCTGCTTGACTTATCTGCATCCGTTCCCCTAGACCCTCTCTCAGGAAGAGCAGTGGAATCTGGGTAGCTTCCCCCCTCCCTTCTGCACCAATTACGCCTGGATGGATTTTTTTTGGTGTGAAGCCGGATAATTGTGTAATTATCCGGCTGAAATGGGAAGTCTAATGTGTTAAAGTGGGATTTTTTTAAACCGGGGTGTGGAAGGAGTATGGCAGGACCAAACTGCCAAAGAGATGGACGCTCAACCAAATTGATAAGTGAGGAGATAAGTCCTATTCGGCTGAAGTACAGCCAGGATCACCAATTCCACATCGGAGAAGACCGGGAGTCCTAGAAATTGATTTTTTTTTCTTGGAGTGAAGAAAATAAACCAAGATAAATCAGGTGAAATTGGGGGTCCATACAGTATGTGCAAATTCATATATTGTGTGTATATATATATATATATATATATATTAGTGCTGTCCAGCAATTAATCATGACTAATCACAACCAAAATAAAACTTTTTGTTTGCATAATATATATGTATGTACTGTGCATATTTATTATGTATATATAAATTATTCCAGACTATGGATTTTTTGGTCGACCAGTAGTCATTCATTTGAAGCATTAGTTGACTAATCGCACGTTTATTAATCAACCGTTCAAATCATTATAATGAGCCTTTAATTACCTATATACACAGTACATCCAAATATATTATGTAAAGAAAATATTTTCCTCTGGATGCGATTAATCGCGATTAATCATTGGACAGCACTAATGTGTGTGTGTGTGTGTGTGTGTGTGTGTGTATATATACACACAAACACAGTAGTCAACATTTGAAATGAATCAAAACCTTTTATTAAAGTTGCCTTAGGATCCATTTCAAATGTTGACTACTGTATATATTTAGATATGTGTGTGTATGTATTTCTGTTCAGTAATTAATATGGCTATTCATCACATAATATCCTTGCATCAGTTGTGCTTAAAACTGCAGAATCCTACTCAGTTTCACTTTGTTATGCTGATTAAGTGGTGATCACCAAGAAAATAATGAGTGTGACCTCTAAACCTCTACATATATATATATATACCTGAGTAAAATAGCAATAACATTCAGATGAGAACTGCACTGCTATGATCAATACAATAAAACAATGAACAAACTATCAAAACACTGAAATTCCGAGGAGATCTGTTCCCATTTAACGAGAACAATATTACATTGACCCTAAACCGCTTCTCTTCACACGTGATTTCGCGCTGGCAGATCTGAGATCTTGGCTCAAAGACAAAGCTGGTGGTAAACAGCAACTTGTGAAAATGAGGGTTTGGAGGGAAGAGAAACAACACAATGAAAATTCAGGGGAAAAGCAACATGAGATATGTTGTCTCCTTCAGCGGTTGTTAGGAAATAAATTGCTTTTGAAAGTAGAAATGTTTACCTCAATTGAGAGACGTTTTATGCCCTTGACAGGAAATTATTTCACAGCTTCTCTTGCGGTTGCTCTTTCCAATGGTCATGTTTTCTTAACCTTACAAAATAACTTGGCCTCTACATTCACCTCGAGTATAAACACTTATTCTGTGTTTTGAGGCCTCTCTCAACGGGTACCTTAACTAATTTCTTTCTTCTGTGGAGGAACTGCCAAGACAGAATGGATGGAAAAGAGGCGTGCTGCTATTCTGACTACTCCCCATATTTGCCCTTTGTGTTGTGTATGTAGCAAGTGGCAGAAAGTAAATTGAATGTAGAATTGCACTGACAGTCAAAAATGGGATGTTTTTTGCTCTTCAAATTTGTATTAAAAGTATGCACCTTGCTTCCATAATATTGCAGTTGTTGTTGGCAAAACAAATCATATGAACTGTACAATTGAGAGTCAAATTTGTTTATAGCTGTTAATGTTAGTGTAGTGTAGGCACCGTTGGCCCATTGTTGGCTTCCTGACCAATTTAGAACTTATCGCTTCAATTTAATTGAGCATGTGGCAGAACTTGGGCGACAAATGGAGGACTTTTGAGCATATAAGGTAAAATCTGAGGGTACATCAGAGCCGAATATTGCTGCTATTCTGTGTTAGCCTGCAACTGTAATGATTCATTCTATTGGAACACATTTTCATTTAAATATCATTTGAAAAGTTTTGAATCACAAACAAACTTTGACAATGATGACAAATTATTTCAGACACTAGCAATAACTCACTCTTAAGCCGTTTTTGCATTTTTCTTTGACTCCATATAATGAATGAGCTGTGAATTATTTAAAAATAGGAATTCATTCTGTAACAAAACAATTGACTGTCTTCATGTTTTAGTTATTGAATTATTCACTCAACTGATTTGTTAAAAAAAAAATTCAAGAAGACCATTATCGTTGTTGTTTCCGAGATTTGTTAGTAGGTACTACTTTGTTTTTGTTTCATTTACCGCAGTATTTTGGAAACTGGCAATATTGTATCTAAAATTTAAGATACTCAACATTTATTTTATTGTGCATTTGTGGGTGTCTTTTTTGGTATTTGGTAAGTTGTTATTGTCCAATATTTGTTGATGTGTCGCTCTTTTCTTGAGATACTGCTGTAATAGTTAGTAATATACATGTATATGTAAGTAATATACATTTATATAAATGTATATATAGTAATATACATTTAAATGGTGAACATAGACAGAATCTGACTTATGAAAAGCTCAGGTGTAATGTCTTGCTGTCAAATGTTCAAAATTAATGAATGAGTCACACCTGGGAATCGAGATTTCATCTATTTTCACTTAAAGAGGCAATATCTATTAGCACCTCACACTTTAGCAGCAGCCGTTTCAAACAAACAACGTGCTCCATCAAACAAGTTAATGCTTTTACAGATCATACGTTCAGTTTTACAGTGGATATTGGCGCAACGTCTTTAGAGAGAGATGGCACAACAGTTTATCGAGCACCTCTCAACCACAAACACTGGTAAACAAAAACACAATGGCACTCCAACCAAAAGGGCCTTTTGTACAGCTGACCCTTCTCTCGATCCTCGCTGTAGCATGGTCTGTTTAAAGTGAGGCATGAAAGCGACAAATGATGCTAAATTAGGCGCAAATGGATCTGAATTGCACTAAAAAGTTGAATGTGGACATTTCAAACTATAGTGCTGCTGTCAGAGGTGCGTTTTAATTGAATTAAACATTCAATCAAACATTTCAGTAGCAGTCCCAAACTTTCGAACCTAATTTCGAATTTAAGATGAGTGTGCATTTAAAACAAGATTCCCAACTTTTAAACTTGGAATCTAGATTAATGCCACTGCACGGAAAATGCAGCATCCTCTTGACAACATCACCAATAATCCTGATTGAATAGTGATGATGACTGTCATAAAGGCTACGGTTGTCTGATCAAGTTACTGCGTTCCGACTAACGACGACAACTGCGGGGAAAAAAAGAATTGACGATAGCTAATTAGCAAATCCATAATGTTTCCCTCCTTTTAAGCATCTCCCTCGAGGGTGTTTTGAATCATTATGCAAATGATGTTGTCAAATGTCAATTAGTGCAGGAAGAAACTCTCATGATTTATTATTTTCAAGAGTACTTTTGCAGAGGGAAACTTCTCCCACTAGTCATCAAAGGAAATGAAAGATGAGATATATGTGTGGGAAGAGCGCACGCGAGTCTCTCTCACCCGCTGTGGGGAGCGAAAACCTTCATTTGTAGGCAAAGGACAAGGGAACGCTTAAGTGGTCCACTCTGGGACCACACCAAACAGACCTGTGACATGTGCCGTTGTTTCAACTGCCGAGGGTTTAAACACAAGGACTCTACACTTGGACGCATTTCGGCTTTTTTAATGCACCGCAGATGTTGTAATTAATGTCACAGACAAAAGATACTTTTTTGATGTGCCATAATTGCGAACAAGGACATAAACACATCAGGAGAGCTTGTTTGACAGTTGAAGGATCCTCTTCGTTTTGCGTTTTTTTGTTCCCCGGCGTGTTTCGCTGGCACGACAAGAGTTACGCTTCCAAAACTATTCACAGTCCCGGTTGAAGGGCATTTCTTAGCAGCAGTGCAATTACCTAATAAATCAAGCAATAAAAGACAATGTCGGTTGTCAATTAGATTTTATAATTGAATAATTATTGGACAAAGAGTCAAGGTAGGGTGATTAAGGCTGTGGTTCTCCAAATGTCACGAAGCAATTGAAATGAATTACACAACTCCTGCGATTAGCTCACAAAAAAGCCTTGCTCTGTTTACTTTGTTTAGCAAAGCCTTCCTCTTCATTTTCTTTGGTTCTTTCCTTCTGAACTCTCGCTTGGTCTCTGCTCGGTCTCATCGCTCAAAGGCTCTGGCTTCTGCAAAGTGGAGTTTAGACGTTTCATTGCATGCCTTAATTAACAGAGGACACAGGTCTGTGTCTATTAAACAGAATTAGGGCTGAGGAAAACTGTAGGATAATTTCGTAATGCATCTGCGACTGTTTTTGTGCTACGCTTCACAGTATTATAGCAACATATGGACTTGATCTACTGTAAAATGTATGTTATAGATCGAACTAATTGAGGGGTGCTTGGAGATTATCTGAAAAAAAGTACCGGGCTTCTTTTTCAAAAACCAATTAGGGATCACATCAGAGTTGTTAGGTGAATTATTTATTCATTATCCAGAGGTACATTTAATGGGCCAAACTCATTTAGATGCTCATTATCAATCTTGGCAACAGATCATATTATCTGGACGTTTTGATCTTTCTGAAGCACAACCGTGTACAGAATGAAGGTGGAGCTCTGTGGAAAAAAACACCAACAACATGCCAGATCCTGCCTTTGATTAAACATTGAGGATTGGCCTCTTGCAGAGAACAGAGTCATGGACGGCTTAGCAGACTTTGCCTGGTCTCCTATGAGTGTACTGCCCACCTCAGCTGGGGGCATGGCTACAGGTGCCGCTACCGAAAATCAGTACAATTAAAGTAGTAGTTTGTAGTTTTAACATATATAGAAAGTGAGGGAAAGAGAGTTCACATTGGCATTTAAAAAAATTACATTACAGCCAACTAATCATACTCCAAACCTCAGATTTGTACCGAGGAAGAAAATACAGCACAAAAGGAAACTTTGATTTGGGATTTGGAAGGGATTTTGATTGGCAGCATATGCTAAACATCAAGGTTGGAATTAATAAGAACATGCTGATTCATGTTTGTCATAGATCTGTTAAGTCTAGAGGGATGGGGTCCCTGCGTAAACCGTGTCCCATTTTGATAAGAAGTACAAGAACAGAATGAATATATAAATGAGGGGTTTGGTTGCCAGATGCACATTTTCATGGGTAATTTAGCTGCATCTCTTTTTATTTGCTTGATATGCATAACAGGGCGATATAATGTCACTTTTAGGAGCTTAGCCACATGTGTATGTGTTAAAAGTTTTACATGAAACATAAAATGCTCAAAGTAGGATCTCATACTAGAATATTGCTATCTGGTTTCTATGAGAGAATTGCACTACTTTTAATGAAATCAGGACTAGACTGTTTTTCCAGTAGCTCTTGAAAATTGAGTTTTCAGGTAAGTAAAGTTTACTAAAAAGTCTTTATTGTGATTGGTTGTTTTGGGAAGCTTTTGCATGTGGTGTTTGCATGCCATTTTACTATAATTGAATGCATTTGCTCTTAAAACTGGATAGTTAACATAAAAGTTGATTTTATCTATTAGGAATCAGTTGAATCACCAAATGCCACCATTTTGAGTCAGTTGAGAAATGACATAAAATGGAAAGAAGTCTTTAAACATGATGGTGATTGCATGCTTCCAATTAAAAAAAAAAAAATACTTTCAAGTTGGCTCATGCACTATATTTGGTGCCATTTGATAGCTTTGCATAAGGATTAAATAAACTTCACATCTACTGAAGCTCTCAAATCAAATATGATGGCTTGTGGCGAAATGTGTGATTTATGTTGTACCTCAGAACTTTAATTGTCGAACAGGTGGAAGCCTGTTCAGGAGATGGAGACCAACTTTAACCTAACCAATTAGTCCAAAGTAGATCTTTATTACTGTACGCCTTTCATTCCACTGAAATGCTTTTCAAGATAGCTTTTAATGAGAGCTCCTCTTTTCCGGTATGTGTCGTTAGTGAGCTCTATCAAGTGGTATAAATCTTTAATTTTCAAGATCAGCATTAATGGCCGAAACAGCCTAAGATCTCGGCTCGGTTTCTGCCTTTCATCCTCTCCGCTGGTGGAATTCCGGAGGGGGCTGCGCTCAATCGTTTGCTCCCCTAAGTACACAAAATTAGCTGCTTATCTGTTGATCTCCGTACATGATCCCTATGAAATCCTTTCTGTGTGTCCAAGGCTACAGCCTTCATAAGCGCCTACAGGAACCTTGTTGGTCTCTGTTTCACTTATGCTCGTCCTCTCTCTCACTCTCTTTCACTTCCCTAGCCCACAGAGGGGAAACTAAGCCTAATTAAATTGCTCTCAAAGACAATGAGGACCAGGCTTCCATCTCTTATGCCTCCCCTGTCACTTCCAGGGGCTTCAGGCAGACCTTAAGCCCCAGTCTTTTACCAAGCTGCTTGGAGGGATTTCTCAAAAATTGAATTGTCATTCACATCCGTTAACCTCGGCGTAATACAGGCGGATGCCAGAACCCGGAATATGCTAGAGAAAGTTAGAGGCTCCCGAGTAGATTACGACAAAGTTGAGTTGTTTGCTATGTCTTTGAGGTCCAGTTCAATAGTGTTCTAGATCTTACGGCGCCGCAACCCCGCATCTGCTCATCCACAAACGGCCTCCTTAATCTCGCCGCATTTGGTCGTGTTAATGAGCGCCGGCTGTGGAATTAAGCTCGCCTCTGCCTGTTAATGCTGTCTGTGAGAGCTTGAGAGTGACTGTAGCCCTCGTTAGCGCTGCCTGCTCGCTATTGATTGTACCGGGCCACTAGGGGCTCCCTACCTACAGTTGACTTTGTACTTCTCCAGGAGTTGTAAGGGGCTGCCGAACAACAGGGACCACGCACATCTCAAACAAGGTCTATGAAAAGCCTATCAATTAGGCTTTGAAGGTCAAGCAAACTCTCTCTGTGCCTCCTTCTGCAGTTCTGTCTTTTTCATTCTCGCTCTCTCCCCTGGCTGGACTTGCTCATCTCGAGCTGGCACTATCTCCAATGCTCTCTCTTACTTGCATCGCTCTCTCCAAAAAACATCTGAAGACTCCATTCAATTAAATATCTCTCGGCTCCAGCTGCTCCCTAAGTGAAAGGTCAAGCAAGTCCAGGAGGCTAAAAGAGAAAGGCTTGGCTTCTTCAGAAAGCTTCCCTCCCTCATCCCCTCCACCTCCCAACAAAGCCTCCCCCAAGCCTGGGCTCTCTCTTAATGATCCCCACTGGTCAATCCCTAACTAGCAATGACAGTTCCCCCCCAGAAGCACCTCTGCAGATGGGAGCCGATCGATCAGTTGGAGCAAAAAAAATACACATAATGATAACCCGCAGACATAATGTCAAGCCCTTGTGCCGTCCCAATTGGTTGACATTCAGGTGGATAGAGGGGAGGGCCAAGTGCCGAGACATCAAAAGAGAGGTGCAGCAGTGCGCTTCTTCACGCCAAGTGAGGTCTGTTAACCCCTCTCTTGTGTGACCTCTAATTACCTGATACGTGGCCTGAGGGAGTGTAAATGGGATGGCCGTCAACTCAGAGTGACCTGAATACCAGCATGTCAAAACAAACACTGGTAATTGCGGCTCATTACTAAAGCAGTAATCCAGCTATTTAGGTCTATTAATACATTTTGTGAAATGTTGGCCATATAGTGGTTTAAAACTTTTCAGACAAAAGTAACGACTTTCAGTAAATAGGATGATAATAGTATCAGCAAGTCGTCAATCAGTAATAGTGTTCTTTAGGAGTTAAAATGGGCTTGAAAGGCATTTTGGCCACTTAATTGCTAGTCAGTTCAATCCATCCATACATGCTCCAGTCCAGTGATTGAACTAACTGAGCAAAATTATTTTGTGGAAAGTGTTATATGGGTAAACTTAGTCTTAATCTGAATTTGCTTCATGTTGATATATCTATATTATTATAATGGGGGTACAAAAAAGATCCACTTAATAATGCATGATTATTTTTACATTGTGATTTAAATTTTCATATTTTTTTCATTTTGCTGCAACAATGTAAAAGGTTAATTATTTTTATTAATACGTATTTGTATACATTACTTTGAAAATATATTGCTTTTCTATCTTTTTTTATATCACATCTTAATATATTCCTATAATATGTTTAAGTATTATATTCTATTTGTTTAATTCTAAGTGTTTATTTCAGAAAACTGAATATATAAGCATTCACTTATATATTCACAAATTGAATAATTATATTATATTATGAATAATAATAATAATAATGAGTTAATATAAAAATTGTACAGTCCAATACGAACTTGTAGCCTTATGATTATCTATATGTATAGAAAAAAAAGGTTTCACCTTCACTCATTCACCTCAGCTTTTGCTAAGATCTATCAGCAGTTAGCTGTCACCATTTTACCCATTCCCATCTTACATTGTGCAAGGTCTATTCAGGGCTATTCAGTTCTGCCCCTGAAAGGCCAGTGTCATGCAGAGTTTAGCTCTAACCTTTAATCAAACACACCTGCCTATAATTTCCAAATTCTGAAGAGTTCTTTTTCAGTTAGGTGTGTTTGCTTTTAGTTGGAGCTTAACTCTGTAGGACACTGGCCAATTACTGCAGAAGCATTTAGAGCAGTTAGACAAACACATGGAAAAATTGACTGCATACATTTTTGTGATGCTACATAGCACTTAGTTGTGCGTTGCTGTAACAAGGTAACCACTGATCTAGGACAAAAAAAAATGGGTGACGTTTATTTGATTTCCTCTAAAAACTAAGTATTAAATCACAGTTTTGAATCCCAAGCTAAATTAATGAGGTTAATAGCACAAGTACATGTCTTTCCCTTCACCTCCGAGGGAAAGACTGCCTTTTCACAATCAAACTTCAAAAACAAATGGCTCCGGTGGGACCGGGCACCCGTACGGGTTCGTCTTACCATGCGATGCTTTGGCAATCTATTTCCCCCTTTAATTGCGAGCAGACAAGTGGAACCATACATCTGCTCTATGCCGGTCGACCCAATACATAAGCGCCATTGATCAGTCTGGCTTAAAAAGTGGTGCCACTTTCCAATCCCTCACTGAAAGCAGGAGAGGCACTATCAGAGGAGTTGATATGATACACCAACTCCTGCCTGCCACCCCCTCTCCGTTTCAGATTAAATTCAGGGTGTCTCATTTTGGATGGGCGGCGGACAGACGGCCTGACTCCAGCGCTAGATGAGAAAGTGTTGGGCTGGGCCGCCCCCCTGCCCCGAAGTCTCATCAATAGCCACTGGAATGGCAGCCAAGCCGCTGTAACACAGGACGCCTGTCGCTTGTATGCTGATTAGAGAGCAGAGGGATAGAAAGCGGCAAGGAGACTCTTGATCAGTACCTGTCTCTGTCTCTCTTTTGCTGTCTGTCTCTCCAAATGCTAGGACAGACTGATGGGGGATCGTATTTCCCATACAGTCAATACTATTTTACCTCAGTCCCTGCCTCCTCCTGGTTTCATAACCTTGTGGTACACAGCATCCTCTTAATTAACACTGCCGTCTCTGGACAAATCAAAGTGGCCATTTTTAATGGCTTTGATTTAAATGATTTGCTCACCTAAAAATAAGCATGCTTGCATCATTATGATAACGTAAAAGCAAATTATTTTTTATAATTATATATTTTTATGCCTTTGTTATATCTTTATATATATTTATTACATATTTACACATAAGGTTATGACATTAATTTTAGCAATATTTATTATATTTTACTTTTATTTTACCTTTAAATGTATATTTTTTTATAATATTATATATTTATTAGCTTGTTTGTATTCTAGACGTTTGTAGCTATACAATACTTTCACAAAAAGTTTAATTATTTTCCATATTATTATTATTTTTATTATTATTAGCACTTAACTACTGAAAGCAGCCATTTTTAATGCCATTGATTTCATTCCACCATAAATAATTTTGTTTTCTTTTGTTAAATACACAGAAGAAGATATGTTGAAGAAATTATGAAAGACAAACTTTCAAAAAAGCATATTATATTAACATATTTGCATAAATATGTTAATATAAACACCAAATGTCAACTGACTCCAAACGTCATTGGTTCTTGCAATCTGACCAAGCATCATTTGAGGTTTTTGTTGTCATATTTGTTGTCATATTTGTTGTCTTTCGTTCTTTTAGAGTTTGAAAGGGTTGTGTTCCATTGAACGAAAATCATGCAGGTTTATAAAGACACAAGGGTGATTAAATGATACCAACATTTACATTTTTGAGAGAAATATATTAATAGTGCTATTGATATATATATATATATTAATAGCACTATGTTTCTATTAAATGTGTCCCTTTCAGATGTATTCGCCTCAGACCTGAAGTTGTAGAACTTCAGAAATTGCTTGGAATATTAGTTTTGCTCACAAGAGAACCAGTTCTGACTCTCTTCCAACGATGTGACAGATTTGTTGTCAGTAGCATTTACCACCTTAGGCAAGCGTCAGCCAACATATTAAAGTTAAAAGTATTGAAGTAGAGGGGCTCGTTTATTTTCCTAAATTCATCTTGTGTGAGAAAATAAATAGAGGAGGACAAGTTAAGGCCGTCGGATATTAAGTACATAAAGATTGCGATATTTAGCTTGTATCAGTTACGGTAAACTGGAAAAGTGCTGTGTAAGTTATGACAAAAATCGGATTCCTCAATCAATCTTCTTTGTCCCTCATCGATCCGAGGGTCATACTTTCCCTTGTGTCAAAAACAAAACAAATGTTGCAGTGCTCTATGATTTCTCATTAAGTCCATGTCTCCAATGGTCTCCAATGGTCTGCAGACACTCCCACAAATCAATAGCTCGGGGTCCCTATGAATTGCTATTGTGATGATGAGGAATTGATCTTTCCCCTTATGGGAATGTTTTATGTGACAGAGAGACTGGTCACATATTCAAATATCACAAGCAGCGCATGATTTCAGTAAACACAGAATCTATTACTGGATTTGAATTTCCCGTGGAGAAAACCAAGCGGTATACTATAACGCATGAGTATCCGTTCACCAAAGCAATCGAAACTCAGTATTGCGTTAACGCTCAAGCTTATTCAGTGCATTCTAACTTGAGTAACTTGAGTTCAAACCAGAGTTTTACAAAACTACCACCAACCATCAAAACTAAGAAAGCGAAGTGGCGTATTTTCAGGATTTCTACAGGTGCTGCTCTCAAAGTCAGGCATTTCCTTTGGCTCGGCGCTCTTTGCTTGATTTCTGAAAAAGTCCCCGCTTGCTCCCTTTGATTGAACTCAATGGGATTACAACAGAGTTAATCGCTTCTGGGTTTGTCCACTTATTACCATGTGAACTCCCCCTCAGCGCCCCATTGTTTTCCGCCCTTCCATAAAGATTACCTTGAGCGCGGTTTGGAATTGCTCTATTGTCTCCGTCAGAGTGTGGGAGCTTAATGAAAGCGGAGTGGCAGACTTCACAATGGAGACGGCTGCCGTGGCGAGAGGTGGCCGCGTGCTCATTAATGAAAGCGCCGCGACTGCCTTTAAAAATAGAATTGCTGCTTGGCCTCAGATTGAGCTATTAGGGACTTGTGATTGTATGTAAAGCCCCCCCCATCCTCAAATGTACCTTCAAACACTTACTAGCTGGAAAAAGAGAAAACTGCTCCACAGGCCGCATGAGGTGCATTAAATATTATGCTATGTCTAGGTTTCCCAAACTGAGGTTTGTAAAGGGACTGAAGGGGCTTTGTGTGTTTAATGAATAGCTAATAATTAATAAAATCATAAAACAAGCATTTTAGAATCAGATCGATCAAAATAAAACACTTCTAAAAAGCTAATGCGATTTGTCTACTTAATATATTTATGTATATTGTGTATATTTATTACGTATATATAACATGCATACAGTATATATTTTTTTATATTTATGTTATACATTTATATATTCATGTTTTTATATTTTATATATATATTATTTATTATTATATATTTATTTTATATTTTATATAATATAAATATATAAAACATATCTTTCTAAAATATATTCATGCATGTGTTTGTATTTATGTATAAGCGATTAATTGTTTGACAGCACTATAAAAAATACAATGATTTATTTGTTTACTTGCATGCCACGTGACCCACAGAGAACCGTGAATATTCAATTGCAATAATTATGAAAATATATATTTTAAAATCTCAGGGTACTTCAAGTAAACACATTGAGTTTGGTGCATATATTTGTTGAAATCCTTGATATTTTTAGTGGCGTTGAGTACATTTCTTCTGCTCTGGTGAAGTAAATGCCTCTGATTGGCCATTCCATTCATGTACTCAACAGAAACATCTGTGATAGGCTACAAGCTCAACCGGTAAAATCATGTTGTAAATAGAAACCTTTGATGGAACACAATGTATGTAGATCAATATAGAATGCTGCAGTATATACATTTTATGATGAGTTAATTTGCGTATATTTGTGATCGTTTCAGTTAATTATGCAGCCCTATTATAGGTTGAGATTAAACAAAAAATACTCTGTTAAAGATCATTGCACTCAGTTTTACAGCAACTACTACTAATAACAAGGTGATGTTAATAACCGGACACATCAATTGAAAACAGTGCTTCACATGGGATCACTTCAAACTTCAGTGAAGCAGCTGGGATTGGCTTGGATTTACTAAGAGGTATGTGTCCTCCAAAAAATGAAAGGTCAGTCAGTTTAAGTGCGGCATAATGAGACATTCCAACATGCAACTTCTGAAAAGGTGTTCATTAACTAGAGTGTTTTTAGTGCAGTCCCTTGAGTAAGCCCATGTAGTGAAAAGGTCTTTGTTTATTGATGATGTGTTATTTTCACCATCATAATGAAAGCATACTTGTGAAGAGAAGACCTTTAAAATAGGAATATTTTTAATTCCTTTAAAGATAATTTTAATAACATTAGGTTGAGTTGCCATCTGGCCATTGAGATCATGGAGAGCAAATAAAGCAATAAATTACTTAAAAAAAAACAAGTACAATATATATTTTTCTAATTATATTTAATTTTTTCCTTTGTTTATTACTTTCTTTTTTTCTTCAAGAGTAGACAGAAATGTGTTTAGTTTGCACGTTCGTTTCTTTGTAAGTTTGAGATCTTTCATTGTATACATGTTCAGGGTCCAAAATTAGCACCAAACTTCAAATGCAAGCAAAATTGGACTTTCGCAAGTAGAGTATCTTTTGAACACAAGACATACAGTATATTAGAAAATGACAGGGATACTTAACCAATAACCCTGGTTGTGAGGAAAATCTATCTGACTTGATTGTTAATTCTAGTGCTTCTACAACTGGAAGTAAAAAAGGCAACTCTGCCTATGCTTAGATCTATAAATGATAGGAATTGTGTCATAAACATTCTGTGCAGGAACCACTGAGAAGGTCAGGCTGTTGTTCTGAGTAATTAACCATCTAACAGTCTTTCAGCAGGAACTGTCATCTGGGCTTTACGTTAACTTCACTTTAGTTGGAGGAAAGCAGCTGCGCTCCCAGCGAACTTCTCCTATACGTTCAGCGCTGAGAAAAGGTCAGGTTTACTTCTTGCCGAAACCTTTAGTGGTTCTTTTTCTTGGCCACCAAGAAGGGTGTTTGGTGAGGGACTGTCAAAACTGTTTGGGTCTTTATCAAGAGAAAGGTGTGCAACCTTTATTGTTCCTGGACTGAGGAGCATAGTCCACTGCACCCAAACATCACCTTAAAGGCCATATATTCTGTTTACTCCCCTGTATCCTTTAGTTTTATCTCCCAGGGTTTAAAGAGCAGTTCTCTGACTTGAATATCTATCACCTCATTGAACTGGGAACTGTGTTGGGCTACAAAGCTAGATGCCAAAGGATAGTTCGAGGGGATATTAAATCAAAAACTTCATGAATCGTCAAGCAGGTCAGACAAGTGGAATTTTTGGCCAGCTCCTAAAAGAACAGTTTACCCAAAACTGGTGTGTTCTTCTTGCAATACTTTTTTGTATTAGTGTAAAAAGCTAAAATGTCATGGTAAATGTCCCTAAATCCCTAAATTAAGATGAATATAATAATCAATATAAACTAAAAAGAATATATATTTTAACATAAGCATGTTTTGTCTTTTTTTATACTAGTTTTAATATAAATCTATCAGTATGGTAAGATTTTTGTGCTTTGTGTGTGGTAACTATTATTAATAAATTAAAAAGTAAAATTATTCCTGTAGGAAAATAACGATTAAAACCTCTGAGGTAAATGTATTTTATTTTTAAATAGTTTAGTTGACTATAATTAAATTGTGAATTATTGTGTATTAATATTTTATTGTATTTAATGTAACTGTTTTAAAATGTCAGTTTTTGTAATCTTATTATTTAATCCAAATTATATATATATATATATATATATATATATATTAGGGATGTAACGGTATTAAAACTTAACAGTACGGTAATACCTCGGTATGAATGGCACGGTACGTTTTTTTTTTAATCATTTGCAGGAAAAACAAAACTAATGAAAAAAAGTGCCAGAAGTGTTTATTAAACAGTTTACATGAACACTGAACAAATCAATGGCACACACATTAGCCATCTATCTGTAAACTTTGAAACAGGAACTTAAATTTTTCAATTTTAATAACAAAAAATTATTAAACGTTCCACATATCCGATTTAAAACCCGCTTTAGATTGCTAGATGACGTCATATATCAATTTGCATATTCATTACGTCAGTGTGTAATATTGTCTTGCTTCTCTGTGGTCACATTATGTTATTCAATGCATCCTAATTCTCAATATAACTGTTTTCACTGATATAATTAAGGGTTTCTGTTGTCAGAAAAATGGAATGAATATGAAATAGTGACGACATTATAAGGGCTACTGAACTAGCTGTACTTTACAAGATGTTAATCTAGATTAAAATCGAGAAAATAATCGAGCATTGTAGATATAGACAATGGCTATGCTGTGATTTTGGCTATATTTGCATGTAAAAACAAAATATCTATTTTAACTGAAAGACTTTTACAGAACAGACTTTTAACAGTTTGCTCAATGATACATTTTTCCAAACCCCTTTGTGTGACTCTTATCTTCAGTGACTGGTCCGATTAGTCTTATAAGCATTTAAAAAAATTTAATTAAAATTTTTTATTTCAGCTTCACAATTCTTTTTTTAGGCTAGTTTATATGATCTTTTTTCTTGGAATTGCAAGTTTATATCTTACAATTCTGAGAAAAAAGTCTGAAATGCGAGATAAAAAGTCGCAAAAACCTTTTTTATTTTCAGTTCAGTGGAGGAAATAGGCTTACATAGCTTTGTGTATTGCGTTACGGGGGAAACTGCTATTTTTAACGCTCATGAATTTGCATTTTAATTCAGACCAACGGGAAAAGACAAGTCGGCAGGCAATATGATAATGTTTTTTTTGACATCAACATTAAACTTTAAAAATTACTAATTTCAATGATTCAGAGTCAACTCTTTCTTTTGAGAGACAATAACTTTATATACGGTAGACTTTTAGATTGAAATCTTCGCAGGATGTTTTCATTCACTTGCACTGCATGAAAGTTCATTTAGAAAAAAAATCAAAATGGGGCACATTCATTCATCAATTAATTTTTCATCAATCTGTTTTTGAAGCACAAGTCTTCATGACAGATTTCTATCGTTTGGAAATGTCCAGTGGTAATGCTGTGTATTAGTGCAGTCTATCTGACAGATCTATGAAATGTCACAGAGTCATAAATGCAACACACCCCCATACATCCAGTGTAATCATAACCATCTAAATCCTGTTGCTTCTCACCCTCACCGTGACATTTGCGGTCAACATCCATCGGTTAGGTCTTGTAATTAGAGGTGTTTTGCATGATTTAATCGATCTTCAGATATGTGGAATATCCACAAGGTATTAATTACCGCTCCACTCCATCACCTGGTGCCGTTTCGCCGAAACTCACTCAAGTGGGACACGTTTAAAGCGATAGCCTCTTCGCCATAAAACATGAATGAATATCCGGGGTGGCCTCAGCTTCGAACAATACCCTGAGCCAATGCCTTCGGCGAAACGTTTCTACGGTTCATTTCTGTACAACAACCCTCCAGCCAAGAGCCGTTCTCTTTTCAAGTGTGCAACACAAAGTGGAAATGTTGAATACAGAAAGGAAAGAGGACTGCACAACCACAGATATGAGAATCAAAGACATGTTGGCATCAAGGGAAGGGAATACACTCACCTTAATCAAGACAAGTAACCATATTTTATTTATCAGCTATTTATTATTGAGTATATATCATCCATTAAAAATTTACAGAGTATTGCCTACTTCTTTCTTCGCCCTAAGTTAGGTCTCAGTGCACAATACCTACAGGGTATTCTCTTATTCTTTTTTTTCTTTTTGCTAGTATCACTGCTAACATTAACTCAAAACTTTTCTAAACTACCTCAGGAGTTTATGTTCCATAATTCTAACATAAGTCCTTCAAGATTAAACAAGATTAAACCGGTGGCAGTTCTGGGTCACTTGGTGTCCTATGCGGAATAAAACATGACCAAATTTCTTATAATTTAAGTCTTGTAGTACGGTTTTCTTTAAGAGTTTGGATTTAAATCCCCTTTTGAAACCAAAATAAATTTTATTTTATTTTATTTTATTTTATTTTATTTTATTTTATTTTATTTTATTTTATTTTATTTTTATTTATTTTATCTAATTTGCTGAAAAAAAATCTAAGAGGGCCCTTGACAGTTCTTTCAAATTAACTGTGATTTTCAGTACAATTAGCTATTAAATTGTCAAATGAAAGCTTGACAGATTATCAAGGTCTATTCAATACACCCTCGTGCCATTTTTTTCAAATAAAGTATGTACACATTGACGACAAATCACCCAAATTAACATCATGATTTAAGTTTGTGTGTTCTAGGTCAAGTCAATCTGCAGTTTTAAGCGTGCCTGACACTGACAGCATGCAAAGTCGAGAAAGACCCCCTTGAAAACCAGAGCAAATGAACAAACAGCCCAGTTGGCCAGCTGAGCTGCCTGAGAGACGTTTTAATTAAAACTGTGACATTGTATCATAAAAAGCAGGAATCTAATCATGATGGAAAAAATATAATGTAATTATCACTCAGGTTATAAATAGCTTTAATTTCATGCTTTGCAAAAAAAAAAGAAAAAAAAAAGGCAGTTGAAACGGCACCCGGGTGTTTACAGAGCTCTGCGCCACCTTCAGTTAGTGCCAAGAGACAGGAGCCACATCCAATTTCTCCTCTACAGTCTCATGTCTGTCCATTCATCCATCAAACCCTTCACACTCATTTTCTCACGCCCATCTACAATGGAACAGCACCTCTAGGGTGTTTAAGGCCTTTCCCTGAGGGAACAAATTTGTGTAGTTGTGATTTTATTGGTGATTTCAATCCCATTCAAATTGAGCATGTTTCTCACACAACAAAACGATGAGGAAAATGGCCTGTTTTTGGCTAACTCACAGGTCCTCTGAGAAATCTAATTCTGTTCGGGAAGGAATGTATGCGATTGTGGTATATTATATTTTTCACAAGCCTTCTCCTTATTTATTTGAACTTTCAGTTGAATAACTACAGCTAAATTCTACTGTCAGTCTGGTTTATTTATTTTGATCTTTTTGCTTATTTTCTGTCTAAACTTACAGTTGGTGGTTCAAGTACTGCTGGCATCCAGTCCAATGGATAAAAGGAATTAAAGTTTCAAGGAGGGTCCATCTCTATACTCAGAATAACTACATGTGGCAGTTTAAGGTATGACTGTGATGACACATTTCAGTGGTCATTAGCATCATAAATCCTCTAAAGTTGTATTTTTTTATTTTACATTTATATCACATTTGCAAGTTAACGCTAATTTGAGGGTGTTTCTAATGCAGCATCTATTAGAGGGACAGTAAAATTGGTCAAATTCTCTCGTCTGACTGCCGTCATCAGTTTGTCCCAAATATTTTTACCTGTAGACACCCGTTTTCACAGTTTTTGTTTTGCTGTTTGAACAAATAGGAATGTAAAAAATATATTTGTGGTACTCTTCCATTCACTGCTTTCAGAGTTCAACCAACTTCCTCTATGACTTCCTCTACTGAAAAACACGGAGATGTGAAAAAGGTCTATAAAATATAGTACTATTTATTATATATAATTTATTTTCTAATATATATATATATTTTATATTATGTAGTTTATATTTTTTATACATGATATATATATGATTATATTTTATAATAAATATTTTTATTATTATTTATTTTATATAGTCTCCATATTGTTATGCCTTACCTTACTACTCGCTTTATTTGTAATGCGTTACCCCCAACACTGGTTAGGTGACCTACTGTAGTACCATTCGACATCCTAAGTTAACAACTGAAACTAAAATGTTGTTTTGATAACTAATCCCACTCAAATAATGCTTAACAAGTCACGCAGAGGCACTTTCTGCTCTAAATAGTGTAGACATACTCTATCACCTTCCTTTAAACACACACTGAAGCAGATGGTTGAAGCCTCACACCTACATATTAGTCACATCGGGTGAGAATGTTTGCTTGGGAAGCTCAAATGAATGCCTAAGCAGACCAAACAAGAATGTCTGCGATTTGGCTGATTTACAGCAATCGCACGCCACCCAGACAAAACAAAGGAATAGCAGACTAACAGAGGAGTGTGAGAGGAAAGAGAACACAGGGCTTTAATGACTGGCCTGCAGAAGAAGGCGGAAGAATTCCTGATGAGAAGTCACTAGTGGCACAGGTGCACGAGGTGAGAATAGGAACCGCACAGCGTCTAATGATCAGGAGAGGTCCTTGAAGTGCTCCTTGGGGAACCCCACTACACATGGAAGAAGATTCATGTAATGAAAGAAGCCGTTGTAAGATTGTGGGGGAGATATGGGAACAACGGTACGGTTAGATCTTTGTGAAGGGTTACCTGAAAGACAAGGTTTTGAAAGACACCAATAAGTGGCGCCTTAGTTGGTATGCAAATATATTTCAGGCTAGTTTCCTTTTGAAACAATGAACCTTGGGTGGAATATTATATAGGCAAAAAGGCTTGAGTTTGTTCAAATTCTGTTTTAAACTTTCAGTTTCAGGTGGGATCGGAGTTGATATGAAAGCAACATTCGCTTTTGTTCTTTTCTTTAAGGCTATTTCTGTGGCAAATTCACTTCGCTGCACTATTTTTTTTCATGCAAAAACCGGCCTTTTATGCTTTTATGCTTTATGCCTTCATGTGCTATCATAAAGTTCTAACGTCCTATTACTGGAGTTGTAATTACAGATTTGTTGGGTTCAAGTACTTTGATGACGAGGAAGAATAAGAGTAATGAAGGATGGCAGATTCATTCTTGCTTCTTTCTTTAGGCAATCTACAACCTCAATTCCAGAAAAGTTGGGACGTTTTGTAACACCCCCCCCCCCATTTACTCTTTGTACTTTTGTCAATTAAATAAAGGTTAGGTATTATGAACAATTAACATGTTCTTGTTTTATGGCATTTCACAAAACATCCCAGCTTTTCTAGATCTGGGGTTGAAAAAGCCAAAATATATAAAAGATATTTAGTCAATATCTAATGAACTTCATATAAAATGTAGCATCCCATTCATTGGGAACCATCTAAACATCACCTGTACTTTTGTATGCCTTACAATCACAACCACTTGCTGACGATTACAAAATTTCAGTCAAATAAATTTTATTTTCATTGTTTTAAAGACATACAATATGCATCAAATATACATGACTTTAGCAGCAGAAAAGCTAGCTTATGTAATGTAAATGTAAAATACTTTAATTTCAGTTGCCCTCATTGGTAATTGGTAAATACAATCAAATTCCTCCCTACATCTTTCCCCCAGTTGAAAATCCAGTTGGTTGAGCAGCATTTCACTTTTATTGTCATGCATATCCACTGCTTCTGTGTTGAATTACGTTTGTACTATTATAAAAGAAGGATTGCTGAATGACCCATAAACTCAAATTAATGTCTAAAGGAAGTAAAAGGGTCATAATATTGAGCTCCTTCCTTATGTTCCTTCCTTTTAGTGAGCTAAGTGGAAGAAAGTCTTCATTATAAGTGTCAAAAATGGGTTAACCTTAAAGCATAAATGACCTCAGCCTATCGATAGAAGAACTTGTATCACATGTTGGGTCATGCACCATACAGTCATAAAACAGGAGGCTGAAATGACCATTAGAAAGCCATTTTATTGATGAAACCTTTCTACCGCTAAAAATTGTGTCACTTAAAGAAAAAAGACATAGCTCAGCGTCAACCTCTAAAGACTTATTTACTTTTGTTTTGTGTTCCGGCGGCTCCTCATTTATTTGGTATTTATGCCGTCGCGTTAATTTCCCCTGCAGTGACATTCTGATAGGAGCAGAACAGATGGAAATACAGGATTGTCCCAGCAAAATTCATCATGAAAAATGCATCCGACACCTGTGTAATTTGCCTAATCATCTTTTCCTAATAAGCTCCCTCCATTAATTATGCACGACTTCCACAATGCAATCAAGATAAAAGTAAATCTGATGACTTAATACCCTTCAAAATAATTGGTTCAGCCAACCCCTTCCCGACCCCTCCTCCACCACACTCCCCCTTTCCCATCATGCCCCATCTCTGGGACAGCTTCTCTTTTGATTCTCTCTCCGTTACCTCTCCTGGACATTAATTGGGATTAGGGATCGTAAAGCGCGTAGTCTGGAGTGTGCAGCATGTCAGGGTGTGCATGACAGGAGTTAGGCCGGCAAGATGGCTGAGGGCAGGAAGTTCACCCGCTGTGGACTAAGGGATTCAAAAATGGTTTTCCCCACTTCCTTTAACCCGCCCCCCACCTCCCAAGTCCTCCTCGTCTGCTCCGGCTGGCTGTCTCGTTGCAGTTAACAGATGCAGGTGCAGATGAACGTGCATCAGGAGGCAGCTGCGAGGGCCTGTCGGTGGGACTTTGGAAACCTAATGAGAGTCAACCTTTGCGAACTTGCTGTCTTGCCGTGCGTCCCACCTGTCACTTTGTTACAGCCGGCGTGTGCCTTGAATTTAGCGGGCTAAATGAGCAGGAAAAGGAGGCTGTCATTGCCTCATGCTGAGGCTTAAATCTAAAGATGTGGTGCACGGGCCTGATACTAAGCCGAAAAGCTGGAACAATACAAATAAACAATAAGGTTTGTTCAAACACAGGGTGCTAATTTACTCACTATTTGCACCAATTTTGCTTACTATTGACATTTCAGCGTTAAAAATGGCATCTTTTCACAAACCATCAAAATTGGTCATGTGGCCATTCACACAAAAGGCATTTTTGCCTAAAAAAAGTTTTTTGTTTTTTTTATCTGAGTGCTGCATAATTAGAATTTCTAAAGACACAAGCATAGCTTGTCATGTATTTATGTAGAAAAACATCAGACTTTTACAGGAAAACTGTTAGTATTAGCAATTAGCGCTCACAGAAAATAGACAATATGTCACAAATTTGCAATTTTTGCTTGTTTTGTACACATTTTCTGTTGATTGTGGTAATGGTAAGTTCACATAAAATGATAAAGAGTTTTGCTAAATCGGCTGCAAAAACAAGGTAGATAGCACATGTAAATAAACTTAGCTATTAGCTGCCACAAGTGAATTCTACACATAGCCTTTTAAAACACCTTTCCAACTGCATAATTTTAGACCAATATATATTTTGTGTGCTTATGAACCTATATTCTATGCTCGAATCTTCACTTTTTGTGTTTATAAGAAAAACTGTTAGCATTAGCACCCACAGAAAGTAGACTAAAGTGTGCAATTTTTGCTTACAAATGTTTTACATAGTCTACATTTTCAGTCTATTATGATACAAGTAAGTCAAGAACAAATAATAAGACCTTTGCATAATAATCTGTCTATCTTCTAAACCCTAATGTTTACTTTTTGGGCCGGGTTTGGAAAACCGTTAGCGTTAGCATTAAGCAGCCGCAGAAAGCTGTAAAAGTTTGTTTTTTTAAAGATATGTTTACATTTTTATTGATCGTTGTAGCAGTAAGTAACGATAAAATGCTAAAGAAGCCCTTTGCTAAATCAGATGCGAAAACAAAGCGGAGAGTACATACAAATCATTTTGCTATCAGCTGGCACATGTGAGTTCTCCCCATAGACTTTTTAAACACCTCTCCAGATGCGTCGTTAAAGACAAAAATGCATTTTGCGTGAATCCTTACTTCTGATTACCTCTTACCCTTTATAGTCTATGAGATCTCTGTCTTCAATCGCATCTCAGACCTTTGGTTGGCAGCAAGTCTATTCTTTCCTGCGATATTGCTAATCCATGGCATAATTAAATCCCTGCTACTTTTAAGATATCTGAACAAAGCCCACATTTTCTGATTCCCCAGCGTTCCACCTTTGATCAGCCGCCTTACTCCTGGCGAGAAGCTGTAGCTAATGGGAGTTAATGTTTCTCTCGGCCGCGCTACCCATGGAGTGCTGCGTTAAGCCCACATCAATGGTGATTACAAGTGCGTTTGTGGAGGTGTGCTGTAGTGCTCTTTGCATTGAACTGGCCATAGCTAGCAGTATGGTGCTGTCTTTTTATTTGCTCAGATTTTAAACTGCTTTGAATTGCACAAATTGTCCTGTGTTGTTTACGGGGCTGTGCAGTTGCTAAACTAAAATGTGTGATGCTATTGTCTTAAAAACATTTGTTTTCATGGCGTTTTCACCGTAGTGCAGCTTTTCCAGTAACAATCTACTGTTTTCAGCAAATAGCAATGCACATAGCTGTTTTATTGTTAACTTTTGCACACATATAGCTTTATTGCTAAGCTAGCTGATGCATTTATCTTTCTATTTAGCCCAGCCTCATAGCAATTCGTTCATATTTTACAAGGTGGCGAATTCATATGACCTCACTCGTATGAATTCATGCAATTATTGCTTAATAATAGTTGCCAATTCATATGAATTTATAGGGGAGAGTGGGAACAGTTGCAACGTGTGGCAGTTGCAACATTGCTGATTTCTCCTATTAGGAATGAGCTAGAGCCATGAAACTCCCACTACACATGCTCAGAAGGCCTCTCCTTCTTTCTGGAAGTTAACAGCCACATGCCATCATTCCTTCTGCGAGAACTGAAATTTGAGGTAAAAAAGTCATTTTTTTATGACCAGAATTTTTTTCATACTGTCTAAACTGTTCAAGTATTGATCTTTTTAGTTATATAGTTTGAATATGCAGTTTCTTAGCTCTTAACAGACCTTGGAACCATGTGTTAAAGCTAAAGTGTTAGG
>JAUMHI010000037.1:5834006-5863330 GCA_032359435.1 Enteromius unitaeniatus | reverse complement strand
GGATTTTTTTTTTTTTTAAGTGTACACTGTATCCTGCATGGTTTTAATAAAATAGAGTGTGTTGTTTTGGACCCCTTTGACTTTCACTGTATTGACAAAAACACAGAATAAAGTCCTATATGTTTGTAATGACATGAGGGTGACCGAATTTTAATTTTGGCCAAAGAATCCTATCAAAGCCATGCAGTACAGTGTATTTAATAGCTGGTATGTATGTGTGATTCATAGGTGAACCGTTTTCCAAAACTATGTGAAAATAAATTATGTTTAAATAATCCATTGTTGTCCTTGTATAAAGGTCTGTTTCCGTAATGGAATTTAAAAACAGTAATAATAATAATAAAAATGAATGAATGAATAAATGAAACAGATAGGTAACTGTGACGTTTTCTCACATTTCGGACAAAATTAATAATAATAATGACATAAATAATTGAATAAAGACAAAAATTTTAAATATTCTGACATTCTCGCAATATCTTATAATAATTAGTTTATATATTGATTTTTGTTTTCTAGAGATTATGAGTTTATATCTTGCAACTTTTTCTATAAATTCTAAATTTGGATCTTGTTTTGTTTCTGTCATGGAATAAAGACATTTTTATTTCACAATTTAAACCTCTCAGAATTAATTTTTTTGCAATTTAGACTTGAGAAGAGATGTTGTCAGAATAATGAGATATAATAGTCAGAACAGTCACAGCACTTACGTACTGTTGCTCTTTTGCTGCTTTGATTGCTTCTTTTGTCTTCATTTGTGAGTCACTTTGGAAAGATAATCTGCAAAATGACTCGATGTATGTATAAATGTAAATATAAGCTCAGAAGAAAAGTCTGAATTGTGTGATTAAAAGCCCAAATTAACTTATTATTGTTATTAATTTATCTTCCAAATCATTAACTTTCACTACACGAACACACAAATGTCAGTCAGTCATACAGTAGTGGAATAAGATAAGGTTGATTAAATGATGACGGATATTTCATTTTTGGGTAAACTATCCCTTTATGAGAAGATCATGCATTCTAATCATGTCTAAAAAGTTCCTGATTCAAGAGCACTATAAAATCAGGCCTGGTCATGTTTTGCATGCAGATGCTGCATCTGTCTTGTTGGTCAGAGGCTGGATACTCTCAGATAGCCACACAGGCAACACTAGATGTCAGTGTTCTCGCTGATGTCGGGCTCCAAGCTTTTTGTTTGTGAGAAGGGGAAGGAGAAGCAAATAGTTGGAGAAGTTGATGCTTGCACTTCAGAACTTGGTGGGTCCTGATGGATTTCTTTATATTAGAGGGACTGTCTATAAGGAGTTAGGGGCTATTACTGTGCCAAGCCTGATCACGGGGCATCACTTTCATCTTGCCAACACTCTTGTATAATTAGCAGAAATTTGCTGAGATGTGTTTTCTCCTCCCTTCATTTCCTAAGATGAATCATCAGGAGTATAGACTAAACTCCCGTTCTTAACTCCTAGGATGCAAAAGTTAAATGTAAAATTAATGGTTTGTCTTATTTAGAAGATATATTTAGGATTTTATTTCTTTTTGAAGCCGATAGATTCACCTAACATGCCTTCTGTAACATAACACTTCTGGAGGCGCATAAGTTCGAGTTTTGACAGAAAATGTTTTTATCGTGTGCTCCAGCATATTGTTCTTAACGATCATAAACAAACAAAAAAGTCATAAATAATCTATCCACAAGAGTTTTAATCTTGAGTATAAAACATGCCTGTGGTCAGTCAATAATACTAAGATCTCTCAGGGTCATTCTATAAATTGTGTTATTTATTTATTCTTGCAAGTATGATTTTAAGAATACCTGTTTTTCAATGCGCTCTGTCAGACAGAGATTGTTACAGTGAGTAACAGGATATTATATCCTATTAAGCATTATTTATGTGTCTATGAGAAATAAGATGAATTGTTTATAAAATTATTAATTTAATTTCCAATGTCAACTTTCCAACCTTTAAATAAATGCCATTATTTACACTTACATTCTTATGACACAAATAAGTACATAAAGCAGGCTTTTGGTGAAATGACCCCTAGCGCCGAGTTGACTAAATTTCGCGATGACGTCACAGGAATGGCTCAGTTTCGATGTTTGCGAGCACCAATCATAGCGCGGGAAAACCCGGAACTTCAGCGAGTGGAAGAAAGAGCGCCTGGATTCGATTTGAAAAGAACGAACAGCATCAGGTATGGAATGTTTTTGCGTTTGTACGTTCGATATAGTTTCATATACGATTTTATAAGCGGTAGCTGCATCATGAAGTCAGCTATAGAGCCTATCACTTTATTTTACAGTGTAGTTTTATTCTCGAAAACACGTGACACCAGAGTCCTAACGTTAGGCTACTTCTACATTGGTTTTAAGTTCAGTCGTGCGAAAAAGTCTTCTGATGTCGGAGTCATTCAGATTGATCATACTTGATATGATTTATTGTCACCAAATCTAAAAAAAGTTACGTTTAGTCTGTCGTTGTATATTGTGACCTCGTATCATAAAACATGCATATCATACAAATAAGCTGTATTTGTGTTTTGAAAATAGCTGTTCAAATAGGATTCAAAATTCTGTGTTTTTGTGCAAGATTTACTTTAACATTAAAGAGTTTTCATTATTTAATTGAATTATTAATTTTACTTTATTCATAATGTTAAAAAAAAAATTGTTAATCAACTTAAAGGCAAGTAAAACTAGGTATTTATTTAACCCTCGTTTTCGTTTTTTTAGGATCTTAAATTTTAAGTAGGCTATATTTGTATATATTCTTATATTTGTAAACTGTAGAAGTACACCCCTGTGGCAAACACACAGAACTATACAAATAGTTTTATTACTTAATCTAAATAAACTGTATAAACAGTGATGGAAAATCTTTGGAAATGTAGTCGTAACATTGTGATTTCCTTGGCCTGCAAAAATCATGGAAATTAGTTTCTTAAGAAGTCATGCGAAAGTCATGGGAATTTCTATAGGGAATGTAAATGTTTATGCTTTGGCTCAGCTTTGAAATATTTAATTAGCTGGTTGTTGCTGTTTGTAGAGTTAAACTTGCTGTAGGCCATCATGATGACATCGGTTTGCTTTTACTGGACCTTATTTGAACTTGTTTCCATTTGGAATTTAAAAGCCTGGAATCTGAAATGCTAAATCGTATAGCCTGGAGAAAAAAAAACAAAACATGAAGTAAAAATGGCACTAATGTCTTATAATTGTCTAAATTCATGATCATTAATAACTAGAACTAAAACCATAGGCTAACTCTTTTTTATTACTTGAAATAAAATAAACATTACATTAAGTAAAAATTTAAATAAACATATTTAACTTAGCTTCAGTAGTTGCAAAGGCAGCATTTCTCATTTTTAAGTACTAAAATGAATCAAATTAATCAACTGAAATAACAAAACTAAATAAAGAAAAAATATTGCAAATAAAAAATATTAAAATATATTATAGATGTATGTAGAAATACACACACATTCTGTATATATTTCCTAAAATATTTCATTTTATACATTTATATATTCATATTTAAAAAAAAAAAAAAAAAAAAAAAAAAAAAAATATATATATATATATATATATATATATAAGCATGACATTTTTCTTTAATATATACCTGTATGTGTTTGTATTTATATATACATAATAAATGTACAAACATATATTAAGTATGTGGATGCGATTAATTGCAATGAATCTTTTAACAGGACTACTAATAAATAAAAATTAATGTAAACTATATAAAAAAATTTAATGACTAAAAATGCAAAAACCAACTTAAACTAAAGAAACTGAATATATATATATATTAAAGTATAATATCATATCAGTTATAATGGCACTCTTACCAGAACCATCAGAGCAATAACAGTGAGTGGGAATATTTGGATGCACTCCAGGTCCACCCTCGTCCACGTGGCTCTTCTGGGAAACAGATCTGTGGACCTGCCAATGCTGAAGATGTTGCACTGCTTTTTTTGCAGGTGTTACCCAACACCTTTATATTTAGATAGAAGGGTGTTTGTAAAGAAAACCAGGGTTTGAGTGTGTAATTTTCCATATGTATGCATAAAACCATATCCAGAACAAAAGAAAGTGGTCTTGTTTAATATAAGCGCTGAGTTATGCAAACAAACCCTGCTGGTTGCTCCATATTTAGTCTTTTTAACTAGGTACTCCTGACCCCAGTCCTCTTCAGCTGGCTTTTAATTGGCTTCACTGGGCCTAAAATGCTGCAATATTTCTTGAAATTGACTGCTTATTTGAGTGTCGAGAGTGATGCAATTTACAGTAAGTTGCTGGTAAAAATGGACCGTGGCTTCAGACGCAGCACTTAGCAGAGGCTGCATGGGGCATGAAGAACTTCAGGGGATGCGTTTTACGTTTTATGGAGGTTTTGTATAAACAAGGGGACGGGCACCACACAAGCAGATGGGATGGGATTTTTTGGTGCTTTCGCTCCTCGTGGATACCAGTATGCACACCTCTCAGTCTTTTTGGGTTGATCGTGCTGGCTTGTTTACAGTGTGTTACAGAAGGGCTGACGCCAGCCTCCCTCGGGAGGGAACAAGGGTTAATTGCTGTTAAAGTGTTGGTCTCGTTCCTCTTTCTGGCCCTGACGCTCCATTAGAGCTGACACTAATGAGGCAGTGCAGAGAGGACACCCCGGAGTCGAGGGACAGCACCACCGGCTGGGGGAGGGAGTCATGATGGAGAGACTTTACTTAGCTGAGAGAGAGAGAGAAAGCATGCACTAAGTCATAGATCAAGCGTGTGTGTTGTTGGGATGTGTGTAGGTTCGGCTTCTCTTAATTGGAAGCTTACCCTCTGCATATGTTGTTTGTTTGTCATTACCAATTCGTAGGGGACTAAATTGCTGGTTGTCCCTCATGCTAGGTGTGTTTAGCCAATGGCATTTAGTTCGATATTTTACCGTATTGATTGTAATTTAGAAATGTCAAAATATGGATTTTCAACAACCTAATAATCTAAATGATGAAATTGGCTAAAGAAGTAATAAAAAAGATGGTGAAGTTCTGTATTAAATTCTCTATTCTCTAGTAAATATATTAATTATCTGAATATATATATATATATATATATATAAATATATATCGAGCGCGTGCGAGGGTTTGAAATGAGCTCGTGGACCAACACATTCTCACTCCCAACTCGTCAACATTTTGACGCTTGGTCAAGACCATTATTCGTCGCTTCTTTGACGATCAAGGTACACCTTTGTAGTCACATTTCGACGTGAGGGGTCCTCCCTTGTTTTCAGTTGTTTGGTTTAATGTCAGGTTTGCATGCATACATAAATGTATTATAGAATTTTTTACTTTTATTGGAGCACCAAACCCCACCCCTACCCTAAACCTACCCACCTCTGAGCAATATAAACACACACAGGCAAATGCAGTCACAGGTATTTATTGCACGAACTAATCATAAACAAATACATTACAAACAAGTCAAGTCACGTTACAAGTCTTCTGAAGCCATACAAAGTCTTTATATGAAGAAGAGAGTAAAACAAAAGGTTTTAATGACTAAAAATGATATAAAAAATATATCTCGTCATCATATTGATTGATGCTAAGGGTTTCCTATTTAAAACTACTGAGGACCCTTTGTAGACCCTAAATGACTACAAAGGTGTACCTTGATCGTCAAAAAAGTGACGAGTTGGGAGTGAGAGCATGTTGCGCGGACCCGTTTCTTCACATGTACATCTGTTTTCCTCTCGCAGAAATGATTTACTGCGCTCGCCAGCATTGCTTGCTTATTAATGGCATAGATTTGCTGCCATGGATTAAGTGTATTTTTCGCGAGCTTGGTGCGGCGGGGCGGAGGATCGCGATGCCGGCTCAGCATCGTCATGTCTATCGGCCTTCGGTATCGACCCAACCCTAGTATAAATGCATGCAAATATATATCATTTGTGTATTTATATATTCATAATAAACATACAGAGTACACATATAAATTAGTGTTGTCACGGTGACAAAATTTCTGGATTCAGTGCCGATACAAGTAAAAAATTCACGGTTCTTGGTATCAATTTCGGTACAAAAGTGTTAAAAAAAAACATTTAAAAAAAATAAAGTAAGACTAAAACAAAATTGTAAAAAATTTACAAATATCAATGCCATTCTTTACTTATTTTAACTAGTGTTTTAAGTTTTTCCACAAATAATAAAAGTATCAGTAAAAGTAACAGGTTTCACCCAAATTTAATTTGTCTTTTAATTAATGAAATTTAATCACATTTTATTTTTTAGTAAATTAAGAAGATTTACTAAAGATAAATATTGTGGTATTATTTCTTAAATAAAATAGCATCTCTGCCGTTAATTTGTTAAAACAGAGACACACAGAACATACAGGATTCATATTTGAATCGATTTTTGCGAATTAGTATTTACAGATACTAGTCTATGTAGAACTGTAGGCTACATTCCGTTTTTAAACTGGATTCCAAGATTCCGTCCGCATTTTCTGCATCGCGGAAATCATGAGGGTGTACACATCAAGAACCGGGTTGACCAGGTACCACCGGTACTTAAAAAATACTGGTATAAATACTGGTACCGTGTTATACAATTATTTAAATATTTTTTATACATGCAGATGAATGTATAATGAACTCACGTATTTTATATTCAATTATAATATGACATTTTTGTCCCATTAATTTTATATTAGTTCTATTTAACAGCTATATACAATTCTATAAATTGTTTCATAAGCAATAATAAACCCAAAAGAGTTATTATTAAATCAAAAGTTGTGAATTCTTAAAAATAGTAATCTGACTATACATAAAATATTATTATATGTAAAAAAAAATATATTACATAATTTTGCAATGAATTGTGTGCATATTGTGTGGATAATATATATATATATATATTCTAATTTTAAATGTATTAAAAATAAATATTTAGATTAGCATTGAATGTTTATTTTGGTTGACAACCAGTAATCTGATGTTTATTAGTGATTTTCTGTTTTGTAGGTGTAACACTGATCTGAAGTCAGCACCCTCAACTGGCCAGTCATGAGTTTTGCTCCGAGTCCGTTCACCCCCATGGGCTTCCGCAGCATTCAGGAGCAGCGGGACCGCTGGGAGAGGAAGAGGAGCCGCACAGGCCGCGAGTTAGTCCAGAGCGAACAAAGATACTGCGAACAGCTGGATCTAGTCGTCACGGTTAGTCTCTCTACAGGCCCACTATTACACAAACACCCATGGGCAGAATTAATGCTCGATCTTGCATCAAACAACAATAAGCTGATGGAGAATCACTTGTCAGGGCTGAATTTAGTCATAGAAACAAAAAAATGTTTTTGTTGCGATGCCATCCATCGTCCTAATTAATACAAATCTGAAATTCCAATTATCTTCGAGGGCTATCTATCTTCGTTTCAACAGCACAAGGTTTTCCGTGCATTGAGTGGTCCTTGACACCATCACAGGGCTATTCTTTTGAAATTCATAGTTTATAACCTGTTCAAGGCTATTACTTTGCAGCTAATTAGTTTTACCTTTAAGAACACTGAGTTTTCCGTGCCATTTGTGTGCGTATTTTATTGTATATCAAATAATTGGCATTTGAATTTGAAAAGCTAACACAGCGAACTTCCACCTGGGTCTTACTGTTTTCGAATGCTGCAGCTAATTAAACAGTTGACCGTTAAGATGCGACTTGTTTTGAGAAACCGAACCACGTCGCTTCCTGCCTCTGGTGGAGTTGTGTTAGATATGCGGCTCATATTAAGCCGTTAAAGGTAATTGAGATGTCATTGCTGCAAAATGCTCGGCTCTCCACAGATTTGTTCTCGCTTTGTCTCAAGGGTGTGCGACGAGAGGTGACACTCTCGGTAAGATGAAGAGTCATGTACGAGTGGCGTCTGAAAATTTAATTTTCTTTCCCTCCTGTCTCTTTCTTTTCTCCAGTACTTTGTGGAGATCTTGAAGGCCAAAGGAACCCTCAGGCAGGACATTAGAGAAAGCATCTTCAGTTCAATTAAATCCATTCATTTAATAAACCAGTAAGTATCCTTTAAATAATTAAGTGAATATTCGCGCTCAGGGGAGAGAGACGGCTGAGGGTGGCTGGCTTTGATACCGTTTAAAAAGGACGAGAGGGTAGGGGAGTATTAATTGGGGTCTAACGGGAGAATCAAGTTTGAGAACTTGGAGATTGCCTGGTGTGCCTTATCTTATGTTATTCTCTTTAATTGGATTGCGTATCGATGCGGATGCTGGATTTAGGCTTACAGCTGCACTTTCTCCAGAGTGTTTGGCGTTATCCCGCCGCTGTTACCATCAGAGGTGATGGCGGCCTGTTCATTTGTGTTTTCCAAGCCTTTTGTGTTGATAGAAATAAGCGATCGCGGATGTTTTAAACATGTATTTTTAATGCAAGCGTTCATTACCATGCGTTCATTACTGATACAGTCTTTCCTCCTGACTTCAACACTACTGTAGCTGATTCGCCAGTTATAGGCATCAAGCTGTTCAATACAAGGTTTACAGTCAGCATGAAACACCAAACGTAGCCCAATTTCAAGTTTACACAGCAGTTAGGTTTTTCAAAAAATTTGTGCAGAACCTGATTTTTCTAAAGATTTTATACCAACATTTCAGTTGTTGTAGCATTTTTCTTCTATGTTTTTCACAAATGCTTTTATTCAAATGTTATATAAACAAGACGTTCAAGCTTTATGTCAGTATTTTAAGAACAAAAAATGTCAATTGAGTCAAAATATAAATTAATATTTTACTGAAATAACATTAATATTGACAAATAGAATTACTAAAATGTTTTGCCTACCAGATGTTTTCTTTAATGTTTCAATATTTTTTTATCTAGTTGTTTTATGTGTGTGTGTATATATATATATATATATATATATATAATTGTTTTTTTTTTTTATTCTTTCTTTTTTGAGAATCAACATTCTTTGGTTAGCATTAACTACATAGACAGAAGCAGCTTTGTTGAGCTATATGTAGGTCTAATATTTTATTACAAGTCCTCTTTGTTTTTGTCCAAAGCTTTTACATATTCTTAAGATAAAGATTAATACTCCAAGAAATGGATGTCATTGTGAACCAGTGTTGTTATTGTAAAATTCCTTTCAAAAAATTGCCTTCGGTGACTAAAATAAAGATTAAATAGAAATATTATAAATATTCGATGAAAAAATAAAAATGAAAAAAAAACTAAAATAAAAACATCAGTGTAAAAAAAGTTTAAAAAAATTTTTATGCATCGGCCATATGCTTTTATTTTAGTGTCTTGCATTAAATTTAATAAAATGTAAAAAATAAATGAAGCTAAAGTGAAGCTAAATAAATAAACCATGTTAATGTGTAGTTACTTTAGTTCAGCTTTTATGATTTTTATTTGTAGTAAACCCATGTTTAGTTTTGATAAGTAAAACATATGTAACTGAGTGCAGAAATGAACGTGAGTAATCTTAACGGTTTACGTGACCTGGTTCTTTATTATTTATTTTAATCAAAATATATTAAACGTGCGAGTGGTAAGAGCATCTACGGCATATTGCGTTGGCCAAAACACACAAGGAAACGCGTTGTAAAAAATAATATCACCGACATCGCATTCAGACGGGATTCGTTTTCTCAGAGGATCACTGAGTTTGCTGAAAAACAGTAGGTAATTTGCTCTGGAATTATTACAGAGGTTGTGAGAGAAAAACACAGACATGGCAGATTCAGACGGGATTAAAATCACCAAGTACGTCTGTGAAACAAAAATTTCTCTTACGAACCCCTGTAAAACTAGTCCTGTCCAAATAGAGCTTTTGATAATGTCTGTGGTTTTTACCAGTGGTCATGCTAAGTCGTGAAACCCAGCTGTGACTATTCCGCATACAAACGATTAGACACTCTGCTTGAGGGGCATTTATGACAGCTTGAGCAAATGAAAAGCCAGAGCTGCTGGAAACGAGGCAAAGAAGATGAAATAATACATCAGAAAAACTGGCCTGAAGAGCAGTCGGCATTGATCTGCCCACGCGGGCTAGGCAGACTAACAGCAAATTAACTCACAGGTGTCAAGAAGCCTGTTCTTGTTAATTTTATCTGAGGCTATCTATGGCACAGAGCTCTCATGAAGCGTTTTGTGTTTTGATGTACCACATCTAAAAGAAAAATGGAAAAGCAGAATGCCTCTCCTATTGTCCAACAGCCTGCAAGCAAACACGCTTCCAGCTTTTTATTAAAACCTCGAAGCTTGCGTTAGAGAGATCATTGCTCCTCAGTGCAGGTGAGTGGTGTTTGATATATTTAACAACCTGATCAATCTTAGAACATTTACCTGACAAGCTCAGAGAGATGTTACCTAACAGGAAAAACCTAGTGGGGAGATTTCATTAGTCCTGAATTGGCCGAAGTTTGCGTATGAATTAATACTGCATGGCTTCGTTGAGCAACTGGAAGGGGAACTACTAGCTCCCTTAGAGGGCCTCATCCAGGCCCTGTTGATTGAGAATCATAAAATTGTCTGAATAATGAATCACCGTGGGCCCCCGAGGCTCCCATCAATGCCTGATTGACGGGCCTCTCTACAAACAGTGGCTGAATGAAGATGGAGGGCTGAGTTTCAGAGCCCGATGTATTGGATAAATCGGTGCTCGGTTACCATATATCATCATTAGAATCGGTTATCGTAGTGCCGGGTGAAGCGTAATGGCAGTCTCTCAATTTAGATCTGTGAATAGACAGCAGTGGCTCACTGATTAAAACGAATAAAGTGCTCGCGTACTCCAAAACCACATCGTTATCAGGAAGCTTCTTCAGATGCATGTTGATATCTGCGCTGGCTGCTGAAGGTTATTTGAATCCTTAGCTGAAATCATCACTTTTTATCCTGAACTAGTTGTAGTAGCACAGAAAAACAGAGAACAAGGACAGGAGGTGAGCTCTAGATCTTTTTTATTTGGATTTTTTATAATACACAAAGTGCACTTTATACTAGGGAAATACATAGTAGTAATGCATCTGAATATATAAACCATTATATATTTTAACCTAAATTTGACTTTCATTATTCTGTGTAATGAGTAAGAAGATATTTAGCAGGTTGCCCAAGCTGCTCTTTTCCATACAATGGAAGTGAATGGTAAAAGCTATTGGAAAAAAAGTAGTGCATTATTCAAAAAAGTAACTGTTACTTGGTTACTTTCCTGCAAAGTAATGCATTGCTTTACTTTTGTGTTCTTTCTTGTCACCTGAGCTGATGCCTGAGTTATATTTTTGGCAACTTTAAAGGCCCTTTTACACAAAATGTGACATTAATGAGCCTCAGCCTAAAGGAAGTACCTGAGCCTTTGCGTCTTCACAATTTCTCTTAACACTGCGACGGCAGAGGTTTCAGTGAAAACAATGGGAAAAAAAATATTTTCTTATGAATTAAAAAAGTAATACGTTATTTTACTAGTTAACTGAAAAAGTAATATGATTACATAACTTCCAAAACTAATGGTGAAAACAACTACTTTGATTGTTTTTGGTCAATAGCAAAACTTTTTGCGCTCTATTTCATACAAACTTGTATGACAGCAGAAGCTAATTTATTTTCATTCATTCATTCATTTATTTGTTTATTTTTGTGGAGCTTGACTGCCCCTTGGCCAGATTCCTCTTTTGTTGTATGGAAAGAGCAGCCTGGACATTTTTCAAAACTTCTCCTTTTGTGTTCCACAGAAGAAAGCAAGTCATGCATGTTTGGAATGACATGAGGTTTCATTTATTTTATTTGCACATTTTATGCATTTGGCAGAATTACAGTTAATTTTATTATTTGTATTATTTTTATTTATTATATATATATATATATATATACATTTTTTATGCTTTCAACAGAATTGAATTTAAAATTTCTGATGCATTATTTCAATTAACTGTATTTTTACATTTTTATTTTATACAGTCTTGAGAGTTTTGAGATATTTGGAGTGTATAAATCCTGAGGACAATGCAAACCAATCATTCCCAGTTTCCCATAAAACCCTTCAAAATGATTGCAGCCTCAAAGGCGACAGTAATACGATGACTTCCTAAGAAATATAAAAATATCTGTCTGCTATATTTAAGTTAAAAGAATAGCTTGCAGTTGGTTTGAAGTTCATTCTTAGTACATCACACGATACTCTTGGGTCGGTAAAGACTTAAATACATCCCGTATTCATTAAACGCTTATGAACAAGCAAACAAACAAACAAACAAACACACCTTGAATATATTGTCACGCTGCTGCCATTTATCAGAATTATGACTGTTTACCTGACGAGGGGAATAAGGCAATAGTGGGAAGAACCCAATTATCCCAAAATGCACCTTAACAGTGATCACCAACTTGAAAAGTGCTGTCACTTAAGTAGCACAGAATCAAAAACACATTTGAGAGATACATATTCTGAACTAGTGCGTCTTGGGGGTTTCTTAATGACAGTAAATGTGGAAATAGATCAAATAGTATCCGATATGAAGGAAGAGGGTCCTTGTCGCAGTTGAAGGGAGGAGGGAGTCTCCCAACAAACCGAATGATGCTTTTGGGTCCTGTACATATTTGTGTTTTTATAAGCGTTTATGTCGCTGCTAACTATTCATTGACGATAATTAGTATTCCTCGGTTCTTGCTTCCCGCAAATGAAGCCACATAGGCCTCCATTGTTTGGTTGAGTCTGTGCCCAGCCCAGATGTCGCAACCGCTAAGAATTAATGTAGATTAACGCGACGCAGGAGGAATGCTAATGTTATCTTTGTCATCTTCCTGATGGCCAGAGAATTTAATTGCCCTAAAAAAAGAGCATAAAAAATGTAAGTCGTAATTTCATATTTATCATAATAGCCTCTGGCTGTGAGAAAGAAAAAGGAAACACAATTTTCCCCGCCCTTTGCCCTCGTTAGAACTCTCTCGGCTGCTCTAGCATCTCCTGATTACGAACAGAGGCTACCTTAGCTTGCAACTTCATTAAAATCTATTTAAATCAACTTCAACCGCAAAATGTTCCTTCTTCCAGCATGTAAAAAACGCAAAGTCTCAGGGAACATCATTAGGGAGAGTGTGTGCGTGCGTGTATCCATACCTGTGTTTCTGTTTGGTCTAAGCGGTATCTACCTTGCCTGGTTTGGATAATAAGCTCCCTCACAAGTGTCAACACCCTCATCCTTGAATTATACCCATGTCATCCTAATGTGCCTGACAGCCAGAGCACCAACTCTTCCATTCCTCTTGAACACCTTGTTTTGTTCCTGGTTTCGCAATGAGTGCGTTCCCGCTACAAAGTGCCGCACGCTTGCCCTTGGGCGCTAGCCTCAGCGCCCTTGTCTCAAATAAGTATGTCACCCACAGGGAGGGGCCCTCGCATGACACCACACAAATCAGACTAAAAACACTTCCTTTCGCAAATACCTTTGCCTCTGAACTAACCTCCCTCATTATTTGTGACAAGAAGTGCCTTGATTTCCAAAACAGTATCAGGGTTATCACTGCGTTTGGTGTGCTGTGGCATAACTGCAGGGTAGGGTAACGTGAAAGTGGGCCCTGTTATTTGTTTTTTTGTTTATTTAACTACTTAATTGTTGATGATTTGACACAGTATGACAGTTCTTTGAAAGTATGATTTAATATGTAATTGTACAATTTCCCCACTGGAAAAATGTATGACTAATTTATTTAAAAAAATATTTTTATTGATAATTATTTACAATTAATTTGTTAGAAAATAATGCTTAGTATTATTACATTTTTTGTATGTTATTACATAGAAACACAATTAATATAAATAAAAATGTGTATATATATTTTTTTTTTATAAAATTGTTTATTAATAAGTACTAACAAATATTTTTTTTATTAATTTATTGTGTGTGTGTGTGTGCTTTTATATGAAATTGGAAATTGTTTCTAAATAAAAAAATATTAAAATTATTATTACTTATATAAATCTATTTTTGTTGTTATAGAATTTAATTATTAAATATAATAAATATAATTATTAATAAATATACAGTGTTCTAAAAATTACTTTTCTTTATTATATATATTTTTATTATATTTATTTATTTTTTTACCTTATATGATTTATATTATTTCTAATTTATGTGTATTATATATTATTTATTTTATTTTATTTTACAGCACATTTGAGGAATGATAAATTCAATGAAGTCTCTTTAAATTACACCTCATACATTTTACTGCTTACATTTTTTTAACAGGACCCTGCTCTCTCATCTAGAACTGGGGAGGTTTGGCATTGGGTTTGAGGAGTTTTGCACTCATCTGCAGTTGTACAATACGTACGTTGACAACATTCAGACGGCTAAAAGAGCCCTTATGGTAAGTGAGAGTTAAACATTTCAAACGTTAGACCTGACCACCTTTTCATGTTCAGTGTTTGGCATTGACAGCCGTACTTCAGAGTGTGACTCTATGTTGTACGCCCTTGAGTAGTGCCTGCGTGAACGCGACTGTAGATTACAGGGAATATTATTAAATTTGACCGATTGTGTAATTTTACATCTCTTCTGATTATGATTTGCTATTTGAAGGTAGTTAAAAAATGTTTTTACCTGCTATGAAATTAAACAGTTGCTGGTATTGGCTTGAAGTAAATGCCTTATTACCTGGTTAGAGGTCACCTCCTTACACAAAAGCCAGTGGCTACGTCTATCGATATGAAATCATGAATATGTATTCATTATAGATCTATGGTAATGCCCAGGATTGACAGTATGTCATGCTCTACCTCTAATTAGTCCAAACCTATTAAATCATTCTACGATTCCTCTTCTATGGCACCTCTCTTCACCCAACCACATTGTTCGGCTTAACCTTGTGGGAGAAAAAAAGGAAGAGAAGACACAATGTTGGGTCAGTAACTCAAAGATGGCCATTCAGAATGACTGACGTTTGGAACGGTGAAAAAAAATGGAGTCACCTACCTGATTAAGGCTTACGGATGACACTCTGTGCAAACAGATCTCTCCAGGCAAAGCCCAGCGGTACCATTAGGTCCAACACTACCATCTCATTATGCCTGACTTAAGTGGGCAGCCTCCATCAGTCGGCCGGAAAAAAGTGCGACGGGGAGTCTCTCTCTTTGCTAATTAGCTCCTCCCTCAGCAAGGCACCTGTACCCAAGTGTACGGATGACTGATTCCTTGTTAGACCAAATCAGTTAGTGGTTAAAGGATCATTGGCACGTCTGGCTAATGCTAACTTCTGTATTCTGTGTGCTTGCAGTGAACCGAGGGGGCATTTTATCGTGTTTCTTGCTACGCTAGTAATTGTATCTGATACCGAATGTATGCTCGAGCATTAGCCTCGCAGCAAAGCTCTTCCAAGCTGCATCCTAACATCTGGGTTTTATTTATCCGAGGGGAAGCCTGGAGCCTCACAAATATTAATGTCTTAATTAAGAGGAGGAATACGTCTGCGGCCGATTGACTGCCTTTCATTGATTGTAGACTGAGCTGTTTAAGTTAGCATTGATTCCTCCGCTAGGCCTACATGGCTGTAATTGCTGGAACATGGGCTTGGTGTGTTCGCCACGTCACATGATTCAAACATGGCTGGTTTGTCCTTCAAAATCCACCATCGCATGTCTAGGCTAAGTGTTTTAATAAGATCATTTTTATCATTTTTAATGACTTGCCTATTATTTCAAAATGTGGAAAGCTTTCAGGATTTGACAGAATTCATTTTTTTTTTTTTTGGCTGTCCTGAATAAAGGATTCCTCTCACAGCATGTCCAACATGCTGTGATTTAATGTTGCTGTGTTTCTCAGAGGGAGACCCCAGCTGCTTCGGCCGTAAATGTTAGCCGAGCAGGTGTTGTACACGATGTGCGCCGTTTGAAAATGATTGATTGTTTTGTGTACTTGATATGTTTATTTATTATTTACTTAGCACAAGAAAGTAGCACAGACATGCCTTTTCTCAGAGGGAAGCACATTTCCAAACAAATTTCACATAAAGAAGTTGATATTTTGCTATGCTAATACAGACTCTGTCTGCCATTAGCCTGACATGGTTCGTGCGAATGTATATTTAATAACGTAACCAGGGTTGCCTCTATTCAGAAGACAGCTTGTGATAAGAGACAACAGAGATGTCTCGTTGTGCATGAGTGAGATTGAGTCACAAGCGAGACTGAATGCACAATTCAATAGACATCACGCCACATGCATCATCTACGGGGGTGATGCTGTTGGTGGGAGGTAAACAGTGTTATCGCTAGCATTATCAATTGTGCTCTACTGTTGTATCAGGTTGTTTTCATGGAAGCAGATCTTTGATTCATGGCTCATTTTCTTCACAGGTTCAGGTAAAGAAAAGCAAAGCCTTCAGACGGTTTAAAAAGCTCCAGGAGTCCAGGCCTGAGTTCAATCAGCAGAAACTTGAGGATTTGCTAATGCTTCCTCTTCAGCGCATCCAGCAGTAAGTCCTCAAGTACACACGTGACAGTATTTGAACTTTAAAGTCAAGTTATTGATTATCAGCAGATATTAGTGTTTCTTCTTTTTTTGGTTATTGGCCACAATGTGATATTTAATTTTGCATACTCATTTGCACAACACTAATTTATATTTACTTTTGTTTTGGTATCATCTAATGCTTGTTTTAAAATAACATTTTAATTTTAATCTTTAGCAAATCCACATACCATGTAAATTCATACCATACATTATAATGCTGTGATGTCTAAATTAACTTTATTAATTTAAACAGATTTTTCTTTTTTCTTTTTTTCCAGTATGGAATTTTTAAATGTATTTATCTTTTTTTTTTATCTGTTAATATTTTAATTTAATTTGTTTTTTCCGGTTTTCAGGCAACATTACAGTTTTTATATATTATCTGTTTAGGATATTTAATTGCGTGTGTTTTTTTTTTCCTTTTATTTCAATATTTGAACAACTGTTGCCTATATCTAATGCTAACTTCAAGTTTAAAATGTAAATAAAAAATCATAAAAAAAGGTGTTAAATATAATATAAATATATTTGTTATATATAAATATAACAAATGTCTAAATGAATATCAGTTTTTCATGTTATGCATTATAATGTTGCAATGCCTAAATTCAGTTGTTGCAATTAAAGTCATGAGTTTAAGTGTTTTATAAATTTAATCGGTTAACATGAAAAGATTGAAATATTTATATTTCTTTTTGTTATGGGGAATGATTATTATATTGGTGCATCCCTAGCTAAAAAAAAATCATTTCATAGCAGGTTTTTGTTTCGTTTATTATATATTTCTACTTAATTTATCCATTTGGTGATGGCAGCAGTGCATAAACGACACGCTTCTCCTAAAGATGTTTTGATTTTGTGCCGTTTAATGGACTCCTCAAGCACTTATTTCAATTGACGTGCAAAGTTTTCTTCTAATCTCAATAAATGTCAGAGTACCTCAGCCATTGAATTTTCAAGAGATGGATTGGTCAGCGGATGTTTTTATGCATTTAAAGTTTAAGCCATCTGCTTTGGTGAGGAGATTATGGGATCGACAGCATCAACACAATGGCGGTGTTGAAAAGCAGTCAGTTCTTGATGGGAATGTAAAGCGTTTTGGTTATGCATCAATATCTTCTGACACAGGCCAGTCTACTTCACAGTCTTCTGCTCAGCTGTCAAATCACTCTACAACTTCACATTTTGTTGATCGCACTGTGTGGATTTAGTTTAAAGAAGAATTTTTGGAATCATTTGATGGCATGATAACAGAAAGCTGTCACCACCGGGTTATGGTTTTCATGCTTGAATTCTCCATCGGTATGTCTTCGCTTTGGAGGAGTCAGTGCACGGCGCGTACCGAGCCTCTCAATGACAGACATAATTATTGTTTGATGTCGTGCTCACACCTGCCTTCAGACTGTCCAAGAACTGTCAAAATCCCTTTTGTTAAGCCGCCGATTTTGTTGGCTGTAATTTCATGCGGTCGTGGTCTCAGCCGTTAATTAGTGTAACAGGGTGCGAAATGAACTAGAACATGCTTAAGAGCCAGTGAAAATTACATGGCATTCCTTTATCAAGCTGCTCGAGTCCATCTTAATTAGGCTTTTATGTCACTCCTACTTATTAAATGTAGTTCCAACATGAAAGAAGACAAACACAATGTCATTCTTGCTATGACGATAATTATGTCTTTATATTTATTCTTTACAAGAACATTCCTCAGCTGGCACCCACCTGTCAAAGTTTTCATTCATTGGTTTCATCATACAAAAAATGACAATCCTGTTTGTTTACAGCCTTTCTTTTTGTGTCTTTTTGCATCTGTTTTGGGTGATTTGATCATGATTTTATTCCTGTGGTGTCCTTTGACCGTTATTTTATTAAGGAAAGAAAGCTTATGTTAACGTAACTTACTTTGTCAACTTGAACTGTTTTTTGAGAAAGCACAAAAGTAAACCAAAATAAAGCAAACCATAAAGTTTTTTGCAAACCACAAAATAAAGTAAACCATAATTAGATTTCTCAAACTTGTGGAAATTGTAATTGTAAGTGCTGGCAGTGTATTTAGTATTTTAAAAGTGAAATTGCTTCCCCCGGATGTTTTGGTCACCATTGACTTCCATAGTAGGAACAAAAAATTGCTATGCAAGACTTACTTCGAAATATCTTCCTTTGTGTTCAGCAGAACAAAGAAATTCATACAGGTTTGGAACTGCTCGAGGGTGAGTAAATGATGACAGAATTTTCATTTTTGATTGAACTATTCCTTTAAAGGGATCGTTCAACCAGAAATGAAAACTTTGTCATCAATTACTCACTCTCAAACCCATAAGACCTTTATTCATTTTCAAATTATGATATTTTTTTATGAAATCTGAGAGCTTTCTGACCCTCCATAGGCAGCAACGCAGCTGATGATAAAGTTACTAAGGACTACGCTAATATAGTCTATTTGAGTAATGTCCGTACGACCTGGGCCTTAAACATGTCAGTTGCTTTGCTGCCTATGCGGGGTCAGAAAGCTCCTGGATTTCATCACAAATATCTCTACATTTATATTCTGAAAATGAACAAAGCTCTAATGAGTTTGGAATGATATTAGAGTGAGTTATTGATGACAGAATTTATACCTAGTAGTGTGTTAATTTATTATTATTTAAAATGAATGTTAATATTTAGCAGGGATGTGCTAACTAATCAAAACTAAGAGTAAAGACATTTAATGTCTCACAATATTTCATATAAGGTTGTTCTTTTGAACTTTCTATTGTTCAAAAAAATGTATCACCATTTCCACAAAAATGTTGAGCAGCTGCATATTCGGCATATTACAATGATTTTCAGATTAATGGCTGCTGAAAATTCAACTACGCTCACGCATAAATAATGAATGAATAAATAACATTTAAAATCTATTTAAAAAGAAAACGGTTGTTTTAAGTGGAAATATTTCAGGATATGTTTTTAAAGAGTTTTTCACACATTAAAACAGTAATTTTACACTTTTTGAACAGATAGTGGCTTTCTTTTAAAAGCAAATGAAACTGGCAAAGTAGTGCAGTAGATGATTGACAGGAAATAAGTCATTACTCAAGAAAGCATTATTGTTTTTAATGCAGTGTGGTCTCGTTCACGCTGCACTCTGCAATCATACATATAAATGTGATATGTATGATTTGACCACATAACATTTTGTACCCGTTCTAAACACTGACCACTTCACACCAGATTCACAAGATGCCGTTCGAACGAATGCAAGGTATTTTGTGTCTGTTTTTGTCCCGCAGCAAACCACAGGATGTTGTGTCGCACCCTGAATTTTCCCCTCCTAGTTATCACAGAGATATCCTCTAATTTCCCTCGAAACTGCAGCGTGCTGACATCTCAATCAGCATGTTCAAAGACGCCCTTGATCTGATCTCATCCTCTCAGGCCCTGATCACTGTGTTTCCTATTGTCCCCCATCGATTCTGCCTCTCCGCTCTCGGAAAGCGAGGACGCACGGGGGGCGCGTAATTGTATGATGATCTTAAGTGGCACGGCAGAAGAGCTCCATTCTCGGAGAGTGCAGATAATCAGGAGTACCGCCTCTAACGGGGACTCAGGAGGAAATTGTTGTCACTTATTGGGCTGGAGGATGATGGATGGTGAGGCTGGCTGTGTGTGGATCATGGTGGCTACTTAAGACGTGGAGCAGGACTGTTGGGAGGGAGGATAAAATCATTCCTATTATTAAACGCCATTTACTGCAGCTTCACGTTGTGTCCCTCTGCTCTCAACTCTTCTGCTCCCTGGGCTCTTCCTGACTACAGATGGACATTTTGGTCAGTTTGTTGAGCGTCAGACAGAGCAATTAAGTCAATAAGCAGATCATTATTTTTGTGTTATGGGCATTATTAAAAATTCTATAAATTGAGTCTCAGTAAATGTGAAATAAAACATTAAAACTAGGTATTTTAAATGTTAAAAGTGATTGTCTATCTGTCTGTCTCTCTGTCTGTCTGTTGTTCTATCTGTCTGTCTGTCTGTCTGTCTGTTGTTCTATCTGTCTGTCTATTGTTCTATCTGTCTGTCTGTTGTTCTATCTGTCTGTCTATCTGTATTTTTCTGTCTGTCTGTTGTTCTATCTGTCTGTCTGTATCTATCTGTGTCTGTCTGTCTATTGTTCAGTCTGTCTGTTGTTCTATCTGTCTGTCTGTCTGTCTGTCTATTGTTCTATATATCTGTCTGTCTGTTGCTCTATCTGTCTGTCTGTTGTTCTATCTGTCTGTCTGTCTGTTGCTCTATCTGTCTGTCTATCTATCTATCTGTGTCTGTCTGTCTATTGTTCAGTCTGTCTGTCTGTCTGTCTGTTGTTCTGTCTGTCTGTTGTTCTATCTGTCTGTCTGTCTGTCTATTGTTCAGTCTGTCTATTTGTCTGTCTGTCTGTCTGTTGTTCTATCTGTCTGTCTAGCTATGTATCTGTCTGTCTGTCTGTCTGTCTGTTGTTCTATCTGTCTGTCTATTGTTATATCTATCTGTCTGTCTGTTGTTCTGTCTGTCTGTTGTTCTATCTATCTATCTATCTGTCTGTCTGTTTGTCTGTTGTTCTATCTGTCTGTCTGTCTATTGTTCTATCTGTCTGTCTGTTGTTCTATCTGTCTGTCTATCTATCTGTCTATCTATCTATCTATCTATGTTCTGTCTATCTGTCTATTGTTCTATCATTCTTTTGTTCTTTAGTTCTATATATCGTTCTCTCTGTTGTTCTATCATTCTTTAGTTCTGTCTTTCGTTCTATCTTTCTTTAGATCTCTGTCGTTCTATTGTTCTGTCTGTCGTTATTTAGTTCTATATATTGTTCTATCTATCTATCGTTCTATTATACTTTGTTTAATTTTCTATCATTCTGACAGGGTCCAGTGTTATGTCTAACCATCATTCTATCTTTCTTTTGTCATTGTGTCTATAGTTCTAACCATTGTTCTGTCTAGCAGTCTGTCATTCTATCTTTTATTTTAAGAATCATTCTATTTATCGGTCCACCATTCTTTCTATCCTTATATCCATGTGTTTTGTTTTATCGGCCTGCCTATCATTTTATACAGTATGACTATAATCTGGTATTATAATAGTCTAGTATTCTATAATTCTGTATTTCCTTCTATCTGTTTTTTGCTCTATGTATTTTTCTGTCTGTCCATCTTTCTAATTATCAGTTTTGTTGATCTATCTTTCCTCTGTTCTGTCTATTTGTCAGTCTATCTGTTTTGCATGATTCTATCTGTTGTTCTATGTGTAATAAACTGACAAACAGGCTGTTTAAAAAATTTTTTCTTGAATTTCAGTACAATATATACTAATTCGGCTTCCTGTTTACTTTCTGAATTAATATTCAGGCTAAAATACAGAAAATAAATTTGAAAAGTATTCCGTTTTAAAAGTAAAGCCTAGTTATTATTTAGCTTGTAAGAAATATTCCTGTTCATACATGACCATGAATTCGATTGTGTCTAGCATTGCTTTAAACCTCATAGTAATACAACAGCGTGTTTTTAACACACTTGTACAGCTCTGTAATGGATTTGTACGTCCTCAACATCGACATAGAGAAGTGCCATATAAGAGGTTAATCCTTCGCTTTGTGGTGGAACTCGTCGCTCGGTGCGGGTCAGAAGGTCATGGCCGCGTCTCTTTTACATGCAGAGAGCCTCAAAAAGCGGAGGAGGACTCGTGTTAATGGAGCCGAGCCATTATGTAGCCGATAGTGTCAGGGCTGTTATATGGGCCTGTGCTTACACAGCAAATGGGTTCAATTCAATCGGTGCTTCAAACACAACATAATGAGGAGTTCAGGAGGTTTTCTCGCCGTTTGTGTTTGTTTGCAAAGGTGTTGATTGAACTCATTTAAAAGCAGCTTTGTAGCGCTGTCCTCCTAATCGTGGTTTTTGTGCTATTGAGACGTCGCTTTTACATGGAAGTTGAGAGGTCACATCCTCCATATCTATGGTTTAGTCTTAAGACAAGACCTCGGGTGAACTCACCTCCTCTCTTCTTTTGATCTGTTCAAATGGGTAATGCTAAAGCTCACTTGTTTTCGATTCAGCCGAAGACTTGAAGGACTAGGACGAGCACTACAGGATTCTTCAGTCTTGTAAAAGCGCTTTTTATTTAATATATTTACTCTCAGGACTGGTATTGATCCCCTAAATATAACATTACCCTCATCTCGTCGTCCTTGATATGTTGACCTCAGGTAGTGATTGCCTACTACAATGTTTGGCTCTCAAGCAGAGAAGACTTATTGAAATTCTTGGAAGCTATCAGACAATCTACTTTATGTCTTGGCTTTTGTTAATTAGGTTCAGGCACTTGGAAACAGTCAAAGTGTGGTGAAAAACTCGTAAAACTCTTCTCTAAGTGCTTGTCATGCTCTGCTTTGGTGTTATGTACATCTAAGCTTGTTATTTTGTTGATTAAGATCATTGTTTGTGTGCATGGCATGTTTTCTTAGCGCATATCAGTTCGGAGAGAAATTTATTGGATTTCCAATTAGCAGTTTTATTGAACTGTAAATTATTACATTTGTTTCGTATCCAATCAAGACGACTTGTTTTGTGGGTTACTATTCCAAGAATGCTGTGACTAGTAGTATTATAATTGATTGAGGACTTTTAAACGGCCTGTTAATGCAGAAATAAAAAAGAACATTGTTACTTGCTCATCCTCACGTTGTTACCTAACTGTAAAAAGGTATTTTAAAAACAAAACAAAATCGTTTTTTTCATGTTCACTGGAAAAAAAGGCTGTAAACCGTTTTGATCCAGAAAATCACAAGCAAATTTTACAAACAATTTATTGTTTAAAAAACAATAACAAAAAATGCCATACGCAAACACTTAAAAAGTTAAATTGCATATAAGACACTACGCAATTAAATTTTAATTAAATGATTAGTTAATTAAGTAATATTTAATAATAATATTTAGTAATAATTAGTTAATTAATTAAGTGCTTTTGTTTAAAGTGTTTGCTAACTTCAGGACAGTCGCGCTAGATCTGTTCACTTGCTACTCGCTAACGCCGGTTTGACACCGCACACGTCAGCAAGGCTTAAGCGGCGCGTATGCAGAGCAGGAGCAGCTGAAAAGTGGGTTGTACTGCAGTAGGCTATAGACAAGCATCTTAATTCTTCTCCGAACACTGTGTGCCATGTTCTTGGATTTATGTTATGGTATATTATAGTTTACACCATGAACTTGAGCAAAGTTTTCAAAAACTATAAAAATAGCAGAGCCTGTCAGGAAAAACGATGTCTTACCCTTCTCACATTTTGTTTAAGAAATGCTACATTTTGCCAGGCAAAGGAAGGCTTGCATGTAGATGCTAGATTGAATAGAAGCTTTGAGATCCAAGACCAGTTTTGGAAAGAATTCCAACAATAAAGTGTATTTGGATTGAATAATTGAATTGAAAAACTAATCTTAAAGCTAAGAAATGCCTCTAGTTTTAATCATATAACAGGCCCTTGAAGTTTGGGCAAAAACTTGTGTAATTTGTGTTTTTGTGCATGCTATTTTTACATGCTGTATGGTGAGTGTGACACACGAAACACATTAATTAAGTGATATTATAGTCAAATTTGTTACATTGTTATTTCACTGGTTTTCAGTGTCAAAGTAATACATTTGTGACTATTAGCTTTTTAGAATTTTTTTCCACTACAAAGTTAACTTGTTAACTAGCAAATCTGTTTTCAAACGTAATTTACAGTGCTTTTACATAGTCTATCATTTTATTATAGAAAATTACATTATTTTATCTGTCTATATCTTAACAACTGAATATGGCAGTGTATTTTTTAAACTATATATATATATGTGTGTATATATATATATATATAGTTATTTATTATATATTATAACATCATATTAAAGTGTTTAATTTTTATCCGATTAATCGAAAAAATAATCAAAATAATAGTTTGTTGCAGCCCTAATAAATATATATATATGTGTGTGTGTGTGTGTGTGTGTGTGTGTGTGTGTGTAAAACGACATGATGACATAATGGAGTCAAAATCCGAAGTCACATGACTTTGTACCTCAGGAAAAGCCACATTCTTCATCCAATCCCAACGTACTATAAACATTTTGCTATCGTTCATGTTATAATTTAATTGCAGAAGTTGGCGACATCTTGGGGGGCTTCTGAGGCGATGTGCTCATACGTCTGCAGCCATTAAAGAGCAGCAATTATGCAACAGCCAACGCCGTGTTCAATAACCCATGCAGGAGCCTGACAGTGGCTGTTGTCTCTTAATTAGGAATTTGAATCCTTAATGCACGTATATAAAGACAAATAATTAGACAGATATTTCCTCCCTCTCCTCTTCTGCGCTACCGGCCGACCCGGCATATCTTCTGTGGCAGGGGGGGCCGGAGGAAGAGAATGAAAACGTAAAGCTTGTTTCATCTGCATATTACAAAGGAATTAGCATGGCAAGGCGTCCGCGCCAGTAACTAGGCCAGCGACGCTTTCTGGTGCTCCTCTTCATTAGAATATCTGAACTGTTATAAATACGGTTCAGATTACGTTATTGTCTCGTTATCTTCTCTTTGCTTTGCGCACTAATGAGTGGGACAGGGCAGCTAAACGAGCGAGTTCCGTTAACATTATTTGGAATGTGCTTTAATAATGCTCATTAGGCCGTTCCCTTTTTTGTTACTCTGCCGCTTTAATTAGATCCCCCCCCACCCGCCTCTAATAAGGGCATTCGTGGCTGATAATGCCTGTAATGTATTTGTTACTACAAGATGAGACGAGAAGAAAAAGAAGTGAGATTATTTCTCTTTTTAAGTGCCTTTTAATAGAAGGAGGCTTAATTGGGGCTTGTTTGGTTTCCTCTTTTCTTTCATTTCTAATGAGTAATACACTACTGCTCTAGTCTTACCCATGTTCAGAAAGCCTGTTTAGTTAGGTTTCGTTTAGGCTGTTTGTAGGCCATAGAGGGTTTTTTTTTTTGCCTGACGATTTGCAGATAATCAGATCAAGAATTCATTTTCTTTTTTATTTAATTGAATTGAATTTCTTTTTCTTTTTTTGCCAAGGCAATATTATTATCATTATTTTCTAGATTCCCATTTGAAAAATGTAAAACTGTTGTTATTATTACTGTTATTTATTGAAAGAAGCAATCTTGAAAAACAAAAACCTAAACTGCCATAGCAACAGCAGCGCAGTGTTTTTTCAATCAAATTCGTTTTTAGCTTTTTGTCTTTTTAACATAAAGGAAAGCAGTTGTTTCATGTAAGTATATGTTTAGGAGTGGGTGTTTTTTTGAATTTCATAGATATCATAGATATTAAATATAATATGCCTTTATTATATAGATATCTAATGAACTGGATGTTCATTATTACTGGACTCCAAATCCAATATTTTATATTTTATTATTATTATATTGTTATTTATTTAATTTAATTTAATTTTGCTTTTGTAGGATGGATTTAAAACGGTCTTCTAGTTTTATTATATTATAAGATTTCATATATTAAGATTTTTTTTATTAATATCATTTGATGAATTATGAATGTAATAGTTATAATTAATATTAGTCCCTAGAATTAAACTTTCTTTTTTTATTGTTATTAACAATAACAAGTTACGTTACCCTACGTGCACAACAGACGCGACTTGCACGAATAAATCACGCTATTCCCGCTTCATTCGCACGTGAAATTCACTTCACAGCAAGCACAGAATCACGTGATGGGAGGGGCTTCTGCCAGGCGCTTCCAGTCTCTGTACACTGCAAAGGATTTGACTCCCTTGGCTACAGTGCAGCGAAGCTGGTTTAAACACCTCGTTAAAACTCTTGACAGAAGGTACTCTGTGCCGTCGCGATCACATTTTTCCTGCGCTGCCAGACATGTTCAAGACATAACCTGAAAAAGTTAACATGCTCATGTTTCTTAGTAACATGACATGACATGACAAGATCACTACGATAGCATGCAACCGTGTTTAGGAGAGTTCTATTTTCATGACAACAATCTGTTGTTTACATTGATACATTGCACATTAAGTGACATTAAAATATTTGTTTACAGAAGATGCAAGAAATGCACTGTTTAAAATATTATTTACAGGATATACAAGATTTTTACAATTTTATTTAGAAGAGATACTGCTTATTTTCTACTTTTAATTAGAAAAACATTGAAAATAATTAATTTTATTTTTTTTTTTTATAAGAACAAAGTGGCTTAGTTTTAGGCAATGTGTGCTTTAATTTCAGTTGTGCAACATTGATGTTTAATAAATAATCATAGATAGAAGATGTTTCCTTCAATTATTTTAAAATCAATTAATGCACCCTTCATTCAAAAATCCATAAAATCAATAAAATGTTCAATTAATTGAGATTTTTAATTTTAGGCCAAATCGCCCAGCCCTACCCTGAACCACAAAACCAGTCTTAAGTAGCACAGGTATATTTTTAGCAATAGCCAACAATATACTGTATCTGTCAAAACGAATGATTTCTCTTTTATGCCAAAAATCATTAGGATATTATGTAAAGATCTAGTTCCATAATAATGTTTTCTAAATGTCCTACTGTAAATATATCTAAACAAAATTTTTGATTTGTAACATGCATTGCTAAGGACTTCATTTGGACAACTTTAAAGTCAACTTTATAAATATGTTTATAAAAATGTTTGCACCCTTTCATTCCAGATTTTCAAGTTAAATATTGTCCGATCCTAGCAAACCATACATCAATGGAAAGTTTATTTAAGCATATAGAGGATGTATACATTTCAATGATATATATGTATAAGTCTCAAAAATTGAGCCTTTTGTCTGGTTTTGTGGTCCACGGGCACATATAGGAAAGACTGGAGATGATGTATGATCTAGTATGGATTCATGTCTGGTGTTACGTGCTCAAATGCACGGCCCCTCTCCGCCAAAGTTCAACTTGTAATGTCCTTATACATGAAACGCTCTCATTTCGTCCCAAGTGATTACTGTGAGCATTTCACTGGCCTGGCACCCATGTGTCTGCTTTAACCGATGCGTTCGGGTCCTGACCTGATGGAAGGAGCAGGGAGAATGAAGAACGAGACACTCACAGACAGAAATCAATGGCAGTTGTCAATGAAGTACAAGGTCATTGTGCCCCCCCCGAACCAATAGATTAAGGCAGCACCCATTTGGCTGAAGTACTTTTAGGTGGTGACAGAGCATTTGACATCTCCTCCTCTGCAGTGTTGAACGGCACATTATGTCTTTTTGGGCTTTTTGGGTTTCATGTTACTTTTAGCCAGGTGATAGTGCTGTATCATCAGCCGATATTAGCTGCGTTTGTAACATTTGTTTAAAGGCGTATTTCACCCCCCAAATAAAAATTCAGTCATCATTCACTTACATTGTTTTAAATCCATATGATCTTGAACATAGAGGAAAGATCATTTTAGAAATGTGAATTAAAGTCATTTCATGATTAATCACAAGTTTTTGTTTAAATTAAAATAAACAGTACACAGACATGTATTATGTTCACAAAAACTTATTTGAGGTGAGATATATATATATATAGTCCATATTCTATATTCTAAACTATAATTGTTGTTGCTGCTATTATTATAATTATTATATTATTAATAGTTTATTAATATAATCATTTTAGGATTGGTCCATCCCTATATACAACTACATACAAACTCAAACATTTATTTATCAGAAGTGAGTTTATTAGACTTTCATTGCAATGGATTTTGATAAATATTACATCTTTAAATCTTTCATATATTTCATAAGAACGTGGATCTAAAATGTAATCAGATGAGAACATTTAAGGCTTGCATATGGCAAAATTATAATAAATAATGATTGAATAAATGAGCGTGCACACACTGGGATTTTTCAGCGTCAGCTTTTAATATGAGAAGCTTTACAGGATATCCCACAAGCCCTGCTGTGAATAAATACACATCCTGTTCTCTGACTGTTTTGCCTGAAACTGTTTATCAAATCACCTATAAAAGAGGGAGGGAGGGCCGAAAAGGAGGAGTCAGACGTTTCCTTCTCTCTCTCTCTCTCTCTTTCTCTTTGGCCTTGTAGTCTCAACCCTCTTAAAATCTCCCGTCAGAAGTGGAGTTTAAAGGATGTGCTCTTCTATCCCCCTCTGCGGTTGTCACGGGTGATGGGTGACATGGGCGTCTTGGCGGCTGCCACCACTGTTTACATAATTTCAACATGGCCGCAGGGAAAAAGAGACTACGGCTGCAACGATCTTTACTTCACACCCCTCCAATTAGAAAGACCCCTGCTCTGCCGCTTAGCACGGCTTTCGGGGATGGGAATATTCCAGCTTAACTTTTTAGCCCGCGGGGGAGTCACCAAAGAAAGATGCCACGGTGGAGTTGAGAGGACGTTTAAGACAGACTAAAGATGCCCCAGTTTATCTGACAACATCTGAAATGGTGGACGTGACTTGGAATTTGGTTTTGTGAGCGCTGGAATGTATTTTTTAAGTCAAAATCAGTCTTACTGTGAAGAATTTGTAGAAGTACGATTCTATCAAAATGTAATGTCTTGCTCTTTTTATAAAATGACTTCCCTTTTCAGTGACATCACCTAGGCCCCATTAGCAATGGATAATGTTAACCCGAACGCCCATTTATCATGATTAAAATCAATTCCCATGAGAGAAGATATAGTCCTGTCATCATCATTATTGTTGTTATTATATTTTTCTTGTTAAATACAGGTGTGATACATACATATTATATGTACGTATGTGTGTGT
>JAUMHI010000037.1:5782253-5833906 GCA_032359435.1 Enteromius unitaeniatus | reverse complement strand
TCATTATTGTTGTTATTATATTTTTCTTGTTAAATACAGGTGTGATACATACATATTATATGTACGTATGTGTGTGTGTGTGTGTGTGTGTGTATGTGTGTGTTATTTATTTTCTTGTGTATCATCTATACAGTAGCTATGTAATGGCCAAAGCTGGATTATTATTATTTTTATTTTATTATTATTTTCACTTTCTCCCTCAAGATAATGTCTTGCCTTTGATCTTTCAGTCATTTAAAGTAAATAATATAATAAGTATAGTTTATAATTATAACTATTTTATTTGGTTTTTATAAGTGATTCTTAAAAGTTTAATAGTTTAATAAAACTGTTAAATGTAATTACTAGCAAGTATCAAAATTGATTCAAAATGTATTTAGTTTTTATGTTGTACATTTTAACACTGATGCTTAAATATAATATATAATATAATAATAGCGTTTTGTTTATAATGTTAGTTTTTTTTTTTTTTTTACTTTAACAATATATTATTGAATATAATTAGTGCAAACATCAGTGCATAACATAAATATAATCATTGGCTTTTGTGTACTTGCCAAAATATATATATATTTTTTATTTCCATTTAATATAATATTATAAAAGAAAAATGGTAGCGAACAGTGTCACTTTATTTCTTTTTTATACTTTTATTTACTTATATCCATTCAAATCCGCTGTATTTTTATTTGAAATACAATTGATCAAGCTTTCAGCATAAATTAATAGCTCTCATTAAGCTTAATGAATGCATATGATATTAAGTTTCATGGTTTTTGCTGTAATGCATATTTGATTGCTACATTAATTGCCTGCATACACCTGTGTAATGCTAATGCGCTCCCTCCAAAACTTTTCAAGTACCACTGCAATCAAAGTACAGAAAACTGTAGAGAATCGTATTCCCAATTGTGACGAGACCACAGAGTCAAACTTTTTCTGAGAGCCTTCTCATTTGAAAGAGGCCTTTGATGTCTCTAGTCGCTGGAGTTCTGCTTAAGTGAACTGTAATCTCTGGCATTAAGACTCGCTCTATCTTTATCTCCATCCCTGAAACATGAAATGAATTACCACCAAATTTTCTCCTCTCTCAATTTGGCCCTCACCTTGCAATAGGGGTCATTTCCTTAATTGGGCCTTTTATTTGCCCAGCCATTTATAACCTTTTCCTGTCATCAGGGGAGAATAGCACAATAATCGATATTTAATTTTTTTTCTGAGCAGAGGTGAATGTAAAGTTTGACCCCAAGCACTTGTTTGTGTGACCCGGCAAGAGGGAAGTTCATTCTCATTTTGCTGTCTATATTTTTTTTTTCCATCCTCCTTCAAGTCATCATTGCGCTCAAAATTTGTTCCGGAGAAAGCAGAAATGCAGCACATTAGTGTAATTTTGTTGGCTGAATGGCTCTTTATTCCTTTTCAAAAAGAAAACCCTTTTTTTCTTAAACGCATCTTAATGTGAGTGAAGTCATCTTAAGTTGACAGTGCTTGTCCGACCTGCTTACCCTGACATGCCGAGATTGGTTTTCTCTTGCGCTTTAAGGGTGTATTTATAGAACCGTTGCATTAAGCCTGTGCCGTGTTTTGTTTATTTGTTGCTTTTTTAGGTACAAGCATTTCTTGAGGGACTTGACAGAGAACACCGGTCCAGACAACCCGGAGTTTCAGCAGCTTTCAAGTAAGAGGCACCGCCGTCTCGCAATTCGACAAACACTCTCTTATCCTGTTAGCGCTCTGTGACAAAAATGTTGATGGGTTTAGCCTGTCTAGTTGTTTTTTTTATTTTTTATTATCTGTTTATTGTCAGGATCTGTATCAAGCTGCGGAATCACATTCACCCAAAGTCACACTTGTTATGCTTGTCAAATTTGCTTTCCACTCTAGTTTGTCACTTACAGAGCAACCTAAAAAGAGATCACTCAACGTGTTTGTGATGATGAGGTGCTTTGCGGAGATAAGCATTGCGGAGGATACCATGGCCTGTTGAAGAAGGTGCAAACGCTGAAATCGTTTCATACGGTGCCAAAACAAACCCGCGTCTTAAAGGGAAAAAAGTTTTTAAGCTGGCAGCCGAAAAGACAGCCTCCCTTGTCTTTGTTAGGGTGACAAAGAACAACTCTGGGCTCCTGTTGTAGCTCTCACGTGTTGTTATTGTCACCGGGTGGCTTTGCTCGCCGAGGATGAAAGTACGGCAAAGCTTAACGTGAGTCTAAATTCTCGATGTGGATTTTGACATAATTAATAGGGACCAGATCAGAGGATATCAACCATGCAAAATATAAATAAATAAAATCTCCGGCATCAACAGAAGCCCCGATAATGACTCATTTCTATCGTCAAATAAACAGCAAATCCGACTTAAGAGCGAATGTACACAAGGAATTATTTATGTGTATCAATTAAAATCTCATTGGGTGCTTGCTGCTTTTGCTTACAAATTAAAACAGCCCCTGATTCTAAGATGAAGGTACATATCCAGATTTGCCCCTCCATTGCCTCTTCCTCTTCTCATTAGAGCTGCTTTTTAAGCTCACCAGCTTTTTTTTGGAGAGGAAGAGAGAGAAATAAAAAAAAAGTTTCCTCAATCGGCCTGGGCATATTGTAAGGGGAATTATTTAAAAACAACCCCAGACAAATTATATTGTATCTGATTAAGCAAACTAGCAGTGAAACTCACAAGAGGCTTTGTTGTTGTTTTCCAGTTTTCTTTTTGTGTGTTGATTTTCCCTCCCTCCTCCCCATTTATTGCTCTTTTTATTTTTCTCATCACACATGCAGAGAAACGCCACTGTTTTAATTATCATAATTGCGGCGTTCACCGATCGCGTACGTTTTGGAGCGCTAACTTCTGCATTTCCCTACAGCCAAGTATCTCCTCAACTCATTGGCGGAAACTGTCAAAGGTTAATTAAAAAAAGTTAACACTCGAGAACTCCTCGGACCGAGTTCTGTTTAAACACACTGAATGTCTAAAATAAAAAGACAGAGAGAAAGTGTACGTAGAATGTGGAATGAGATGATATTAATAATGCATCAGCCGTAGCTCTGTTGAAACACAATTATAGAGAGGGTTTTCTTAAAAGGGAAGGACTGAGAGACGTACAGAGAGAGGCCCAGTCATCTCTAAACAGTCACTTTGTTTGGTTTTGCTTGTAATTGTTCTAAAGATAAGCGACTCAATTAGGCTGTGATTATTTTACTATGAGGCGAGCGCCCCGAGCGCTGTGTTCATTGTCTGAATTGTTAGTCAATAAGACCAAAGCTGGGTTTAAAATTAGGATCCATCTGCTTGTTTGTGTTTCTTTTTCTTCTTAATGAGTTGATGATGTCTACATTAGTTAATGAATTCCAGGCACGGTAATTGGCGAAATGTTTTCTCTAAAATTTTAGTTGCAAACTAAAAAAGCACCATCTGAAACTCTGAAAACGAGTTCACTCTGTATTATTTAGATCACGTTTTGACGCTTTTATGTTGCACAGCTTGCTTCCAATAAACCAATGAACCACAGAAATCTGTTTTGTACTGAAACTGTGTTTTTCAGGCAGACAGAAATACTGAAGTTTGAGATGAAGCATGTAGGCCTTGTGCTTTTGATGGCTAGCACAACATCCTATGGCAAGGTCTTCACCCAATCAGTGGTTTTTGGATGTGTTAATGCACCCTCATCTTTCTCCAGGGGGTTGATGGTGAAATCAAACATTGTGTGGAGGCCAAAAACAAACTGTTATTATCATATGCAATAATGCTGTCTGCATAATGCATGAACGCCTATGGGTGTGCACTTACTAGTGTGTCACGCTGTTGTATTACTCGTTTGACGCTCATAATGAGTTGCATAAATTGCATAAATAGGTCACGCTCTTGTACATATTACTGTATGTGTACTTTTTTGTGTTTTAATGCTCTGCAATGAAGCGCATGTATTGTAATTATTTACAATAAATCATAGTTTGCATTAGATGAATGCAATTAGTACTCAATGTGTCTGCGAACAAACACTAGAACTAATGCCAAAACACACAAGACCGAAGCTTGTCACTTTTTGATGTAAAAAAAAAAAAATCTGGTTTCAGGTGCCTTGACTAATCTGAAAGCTGCAATAAGTGCATTACGAATATTTTAAATAGCACTTCCTCCAAGCACAAAACAGTAATCTCATAATTGATGCGTCTAACCTACAATTAGTCATATGAAGTGTTTACCAAAATGTGTTTTTGAGTGTATGCAGGGTGATGTGTTTCTGTCTTTCATTGTGTGCTTGGTATTAAAAAGAATTTTAGTGTTGTCCATGTGTCAATTCAGTTCCTTCTACTTTCATGCCATGTGCCCTTTTGGTGCAGAGGCAGTGAAAGCCGTCTCAGAGGTCGCCCAGCGGATCCAGAACAACGCTCGCAGCCATGAGAACCACCTGCAGCTGCGCAGAGTCCAGAAACAGCTGAAGGGCCGAAAGACCAGAATCCTGACTCCAGGTTAGAGACTGTGATCTCCCATTCTTTTTATCTCCCAGAGCTCTGTGGACAGCCAGAGAGTTAAGCGGATGAAGGAGGTCAGGTGTAAAAGTGTGGAAAAGTAGTCTTGTTTAAAAGAGACCCAGCTGTTTGCCCATAATCAATAGAGACGATAGCAGGCGGTTTTGTTTTCGCCGGCAACAATCGCAGAGAGAATTAACTGAATTTATCGACAAGTTCTCAACGCTAATTGGTAATGGAAGGGAAGTGTGCCTGAAGTTAGTTCTTTCCATCTTTCTTCTCTTGTGCTACTTGTGGAGTGGAGGTCCTTTCTTCCTTCTTATTTATCCCAAGGGAGAATGCCCACGTGTGAAACAAAAGAGAAGGAGATGGAGAAGGACGAGGGAGATAGAGAGAGAAAAAGACAGAGAGGGCCTTGTCGTGAATGCCTTGGCCTGCCAATCTCCCCCAGGACCAATTAGCGCCTATCCTCATCTTGTGGGCCGGTAGATAAAAAGGAAGCTGGGAGAAAGGGAGAGAGAGAGAGAGTGTGTGTGTGTGTGTGTGTGTGTGTGTGTGCACAAAGGTGGTTGGGAGACTGGCGATGAATACCCAACGAGCACTGGGCTCATTTCACACAGCGCCGGATGTAGGAAGGGTGTAAAAAAACCCTCTCATCCTGTTTTTCCAGGACTCTAGAATTCTACCGAGGTCCTTTCTCTTGTCCAATAAGGCTTCTTTTCTTCCACTTGCACTTTTTCTGACTTCAGAAGGCCGAACTGTACCAGGCCATCCCAGCTTATCTCTCCCAACCCCTCCGTTTCCTCCGATGTGCCCTAACGAAAGTGATGCTTGACAGATGAGAGGCTTCGGAGCCCCTGAACAATATTAAGTGGCCAGCCTGGAGATAAGGGCAGTGTAATTCTCAGACGCAAAGCTTGAATCAATGGGACATTGATACGGCAGACAGACTGTCTGTTTCCTTGGAGTCCTCGGCAGGACGTTGCCGCCACCACAGCTTTCCAAGGGCTAAACCGAAACTCTCTGGCCTACAGAGCGTAATAGAAAGATGAAGAGAGGAAGATGAGACCATTCCATGCCCTTTGGATGACTCTATGCCCCCCCTCACCCCAAATTGGTCAGTTACGTGCAGATCTTTATTGTCAGAAACAAACCACCAACCAGTAAAATCATCAACAATCATGTCAAGATTGTGTTAATCTTCAGAACAGAAATGAAGATATTTTTATGCGTTCTCTGACTCTCCCATAGACAGTAAGGATCCTAGCACGATCAAGGTTTAGAAACGTAGCAAGGAGATTGTTAAAATAATCCATGGGATATCAGTGGCTCAACCGTAAATTTACAGAGCTAAGAGAATACTTTTTGTGCACAAAGGAAACAAAAATAATGACTTTATTCCACAAATTGTCTCCTACGCATCAACTTATACTACCATTTTGCAGAGTGTACTATTCACTGAATGTAAACAACATAGAAGACAAATTAATTTTTGAGTGAGTTATCCCTTAAATACAGATGTGTTATCGTTCAGGTAACTTGTATTGCTCTGTCATAACAGATGTTTGGCCTAAAAGAGACTGTACTATAATTACATACTTTTGACCTGGATAATGGATTCAGATGTCAATGTAGAAATTACAACTTGTATACTCTGTATGTACAAACTTTACATTTCATAATTACGGTAACTCCAACATGAGAATTCACCACAAATATAGAAGACATTGAGTAATTGTAAAGCTTGCATTGCCTGCATAGTAGAATATGAGTCACAATTCTTCGTACAATCGAGTAAACTGAATCAGAAGAAAACTTTAAAAAGAGGGCTCCTGGGCTTTGAATACTGTAGATGAACACCTGAATCCCCTTTTAACTGACATAAAAGGGTAACCTATCCAACAAAGCCTTCTCAAAATTAACAATGATCTGACTATGACCATTCCATCACTTTCAAATGGAGAAATGCTTTTATGTGTCTCTGGGTCTTTGGCTTGGTCACATCAGGAGGACCCCTGCCGCTTTGTAGTGCAACCTTTAGCACCCTGCAAACCACTAGGTCCTTTGTAGCTGGGCAGAGGTGCTCTTTGACAGGAAAAGTTGAAAGCGTTCAACATGAAGAGGGGGATCTCCAAGTTCCTGCTCTTTGAACTGAGCCGATGAAGCCTTCCGTGGATATGTCAGTCCAGCCCAGTGATGGGTATTTGAGGCATACAGATTCACATTAAACAGAAACGGGGGTTCTTTACCGTTATACCTGTGGACAACTTGATGCTTTTGGCACTGGGTGACTTGTTATTGAGTTTGTACACTTGTTAGTGTTGTGGATGTGCAACCGAAATCGTCAGACATGACTATCCTGCATGATCCAGATAGATCTTGACCATGTAAATGCATGTTACCAATTTAAAGAAGCCAAAGAAACCATTAAATCCAATCTGCACATGTCGCCCTGGAGTATCACAGAATGTGTCTTCGTTGTTGCCTCATATTAAACCTGTGGCATTTTTAAAAAGCGCTTTGACCCCTACTTGACCCCTCTGCTAATCATAGAGTGCTTGTCTGTCGCTCAGAGCATCCATTTTGAGCTCCGTGTTCTTGCTATCGCCAGAGCTGCAATCACAAGGTTCACTGGGGCAATTAAGGAATCAGTAGCAGGAATGAAATTTCATCTTATCTATCCAAATGTCAGCATCTAATTTAGTTTCCATCATGCAACTGCCAATCACTGAGAAGGGAGATTGGTTGTCTCTTTTCCGTCTCAAGTCATGTAAACCTTCGGCTTTTTATTCTCTGCTTGAAATTGACTTTTTAGGTAGACAATAGGTAAGTCCTTCATCCATTTCCCTGTTATCTCTTCTCGTTGTAGGGAGGTGGTACATTCGGGAAGGCTGGCTAAAGACAGTGCCCCCTAAAGGCACGGAGGCAAAACCCAAGATGTTTTACCTGTTCTCTGACATCCTGCTCCAGGCCAAACCATGCAGTCCCATACATCCTACCAATGGGGATAAGTTTGTCTGCCAGCAAATCTACCCCTTAAAAGAGTGCACAGTGGACAAAGTCTTCGGCCACACCAAAAGCCAGGGAGGCCTTATTAGTGTAAGTTAAAACAGCAGTTTGCAGTTCAGATGAATTTATTCTTGTTCATAATTCAGTTAAAATATTTTGGTATTATTTATTATTTTCATGGATGTTCATAAATTTGAAATGTGTTGTTCTTCACCCACTAACTCCAGTAACACTGCACGAGTCAATGATGAGTTGATGTTCACACATTTCTTACAAATCAGCTTACCATTTGCATGCTCATGATTGACTTTTAGAGGGATAGTTGGCAAAAAAAAGTGTTTTATTAAAAATACTAACACTTCCTCTCCATTAAATGTGTCCATGCCGGAGATAAACTGGGGATTTGGGTGAACTTAAAATGGTTGAATGCAGACTGCATTGGATATTATTGTAGTAATTATAATTGATTTTAAGATGCATTATATTTTTATTGGTGAATCAATGCAATCTTACAGCCCCAAGTATTTTTGGTGTATAACACACTTTTATCCATTAATATTCCTCATAGGCGCTTTTCAAATCCATCAAATATATTTGAACCGTATGTCCCTCCCCACACTTATTGTTCTTAGAATGACTTGATCTGCAAGTTAGCAAAAATGATCAATTTATCATTCTCCTCCTTGCGCTAATTACTCGAGTTCCTCATAAGGCTTCAAGTTTTAATGTCTCCACATGGCTTGATCTCTTTCCAGGTCTCTGTGCTGCTGCTGTGTGACAAATTATGTCTAAACGATCTCCGAACTCTCATGAAACATTCAGGCAAATGTATCGCACACCACAAAGGTTCCTTGTGATTTAGCTGGTTACTAAATAGCAGAAATGGATACAAAACTACATAAATGCAACATGAGGATATAATACTTTACAGCATTGCATTGGCCATTTCTTAAGATTTAAAAGCGCTAGTGGTCTAAGAATTACCATGACCTGTCATGTCACAGGTATGCTCCTTGTTTTTTGGCATATGCAATAGACCTAAAAAGGCCACCCGCTCTAAAGAAGTGTGGGAAGGTGCTCGCATCACTCCATCAGATTAGATCACAGATCCATCTCTTCCGCTCGGCCGCTGAATGCATCTTCCCAAAAGCCTGTCAGTGCTTCGCACTCCTCTCCTCTCTCCTCTCCTCTGCCTGGGCCGTGGCCGAGGCTGCATATTATCTAATGGCTAGAAATGGCATTTCATTAGCCTGTTATCCCACAGAGGCCTCAAATGCATACTCAATAGCATTAGGTGTAATTTCTCATAAGGACACATTATTGATCCCGGTTCCACCCGCCTCCCACCTGGACCGAAGGGGAAAGAGGCTGTCAGCACTCTCTGGCCCCTCCCCGGCCGGGCCGTGAAGAATTAAAGCCAAATTAAATTTGACAGCTGGAAATGCCATGGCAATCTATATGCAAAGTTTGAAAGTAGTAGTAGTAGAGGAAAATGCGCTATGAAAATTTTGGCTCCCTCTCCCCTATCCATTTGTCTAGATGAGAGAGTGTTTGTATACGGATAATTTCTTCCCTCCTTTTCTCTTTCTCTCGCATTTCCCATCTTCGCATCCCCCTCCCTTTTGGTCTCTCCATCTTCCTCTCGCGGCTCCCCGTCTTTCTTCCTCCACCTCCTTGAATATTATTCTGCATCCATGACCGATTCCCTTTGATGTATAAATAATCAAGTGAAATTATGTGCGTCGAAGAGGCTCCGTGCTCCGCCGTTCGTATTATACAAAGTAATTTCTACCTAAGAGGGTCAGATTTCCTGACAAATCCCTAATTACCGCATCGCAATAGAAGTGGAATCTATTTGTGCATAAATCAGGCCACCCGTCCCCCCATGTGGTGGACCCCTAATATTGCGCTCCGCTACGCCTCGCTCGCTGAACTTGGTAATTAGATAATACTTTTGATGATGGTACATTTGAAATCTTAATCTATTTAATACCTAATAAGAGACAAGCGCACCAGCACAACACCCCCAGCCTCCTTAAAATATAACCGGAGCGTCATTACTTTTTACCAGGTGTCCATTAAAGACCCGGCTCCGCTTATCATTATGATTCCATCCCCAGTCGTAATAAAGATTAGGCCTGATTATTGATATGCTGTCCGTAACTGCTGCCGTTTCCTCCACTCCGGCGGCCTCAGGTAAATGTGAAAGGTCATTTAATATTTTCAAGGCCCCAATTATAATCCACTCTAATGGGTCCCCGTTGTAATTATTCCGAGGATAAATCCTCTGCCTTTGTTTGGGGTTGGATGGTTCCCGTTGTCTTGTTTGACATGTGTAATCTAGTAGTAAAGTCTCCTCAGTGCGGATGAGTGATGGTAATTGCTGTTGACTCAAGGATGAGCCATCTGACGGGAGGCGGAAAACGTGGGCCGAGCTCAGAAAACTTGTCCTCCAAGTGCAGATCATTGCCAAATTAGCAGCTGAGAGCATCAACTGGCACATCTGTGCGCCTTTGGGCTCGAGTGGAAAACGTGTTGCTTCCTCTACAGCTCCTTCATGGTTCTCGTTTTCGTGACCTATTTTGTGTTAGATTGAAAATCCAATCATTAAACGTGTTAAATGATGTACTACTGTTATTGACGATGTTCTTTAATGTTTTGGGAGGTGATTTAAGTTGTCTCACCTTCAATGCTGTGCGTTAAAATAAATTTTAAGGCCGGTAAAGACTTCAAATTGCCTAATTGCAGCTGTTCGTCCTTTACATCTATAGGCTATATGCCTAAAGAACTGAAGTCAGTACTGTGAATCAAAAGATCAAAAATGTTTGAGATTTTTGAGACCGTGATCAATGTAAACACTGGAGGCAATGCTAACAAACTAGTTCATGGACGCCCTCTAGTGATCCAATGGAATTATGTGCACAACAAAAAATATGTTTTTACAATTTTCAAGAGACGTTTCTGTTAAAAAGCAATATATTTTTACCTTTTTACCTTAAATATATGTTTTTTAATAAATTTTTACACACACACACACATCATCATCATAGAAGAGTTGTATTGCATTTTGAATGCATTTCTGGATAAAGTATTATATGATATGAGCATGTTTCATTGATCCTTATGCCTAAGAGATGAATGTTGGATCAGTCGACAATTGGTGCAAGCAATATCATTACTTTTCAGTGTCCTTCACCAGTTATCGCACATAAATCTCTTCCTCTAACTGAATATTTTCCCTCTTCTAGTTGACCTTCGCCAGGGCCAAACTGCTTCTAATGTCCGATGATCAGGGGGACATTAATGATTGGTACCGTAGCATCTGCTTGGCTATTGGGTGAGTCTTTCTGTTCATGTGGCGATGCTCAAAAATCAGCTCCTAAAAAAACCTAAACTTTTTAGGTTACCAGCCCTAAAATGTCACTCCACCCATGTTTTGAAGTTAAAATACCAACACAGCTCATAATCATCAGCCTTTTACGCTGTAGTCAGTGTTAGCATAACATCAGTGTCCTTTACTCTCTCACAGGACCTGAGGGCTGGCCGATGGTTGACATGGGGCGAGCTCGTCACAGGGGACAGTTCCCACTCTTAAGGCTAGGCTAATTAGTTTAGCACTGTCTGAGTGTTTGGGAGGGACAGACTGTCCCCTCGTGCCATTTTCATAGTAGGGAGCTCCTCACATGTGGCCTTCTGCCCAACCTACAGGTCCAGGGGTGCACAATTAGAGACAGAGCTGGACAGGTGGTGGTGGCTGAGGTCAGAGGTGATAGCTATTGTATGAGGGGGAACACAAGTGTGTGAGAAAAAAGAAAGACAGTCCAGTTGCTGTCCTACAATGGAGTCCATTCTGATGAATGTGTATTTTGTGTACCTTTTAATTTAATAAAAAAAAATATTTTTAATTCCGAAAACTACATAGAAGAGGTGTATTCAAGTCATTGCATTAATAATGTAAATTGTTCATTAAAATGCATAATGCATTGACCGATGTATGTTCAGTATGCATATACAGTATTCATTTTGTTAATTTTTTTTTTCCTTTGAGGTCCAGAATTTATCGTTACCTAATTTATCGTTTCTATAATTCTTAGGCTATTTTCCATCTTCTCTCTGACCTGTGTAATTAAACAGGTCGTTTTTTATTACTTTGCTTCACTCATTTATTGCTTGCTCGCAGGTCCAATATAATTTTTAAGCATCCAATCCTTCAACAGGTTTAATAGAACAGGTTCACACAACAATCTCTGCTTGAATAAGGCATATTAACTGTTAAGATTGGACTGAAAAAAATCCGGGACCATCTTAAATAGAAATCTAATCTTCAGAGCTGCACTGTTAATTTACTCTTTTGGAGTTTTGAAAGTTTAAACGTTGTTTAAACGGTGTTTACTGACTCAGTTGTTTAAATGAATGTTTAACAGAGTTTTATGGTTTTTCAAAAGATTGCAAAATGTATCATTATTTAACCCCTTTAAATTGTAGTATCCTCTTGTGTCCTTTTTTAATTACCTTCATATTTGACACAAGCCATGTCACCGATCTGTGTCATGTGACTTGAAATGGCTTTTCTGATTCTATTCGTTCCCCTCCATGATTATCTGTAATGCAAATGTAATCATTTCCTTTCATGAAACACTATCAGATTCCAGTTATCGATACAGTATTATGTTATTGCTATTGCTTGTGGTTGAGAAATACAATCCTTGAGCTTATTTTCAGTTATTGCATACCAGTAATCTTAATGCCACTGATTATTGACCTGAAGAAAGACCACAAACATATCGAGGCCCTTAAGGCCATCTGAAACTTAAGAGTGCATCATTCACTCCAGTTTCCTTTGCCATATGCCTAGAGATCAACATCACTAAATCAGTGATTCTTTTTTTTTTTCTTTTGTCTGAGTGGTTTTAATTGTAATATTTGTGATGTTTGTTTGTCTGATTAGAAGAATATCGTTATACGAGATGAACATGGTTTAGGTTTCACCCACCCGTATATGCAGATACACTCTAATACTAGTTGTTGGCCAGGGGACTCAATCAGTTTGCAATCAATAGTTTCAATGACATGAGGTGAAGGCGGCTGGAGCCTTATGACAAAACTGAGCGTCTCTCATCGAGGCAGATCCGCTCAACTGTATGGTCAGATAGACGTCTCCTATACAAACCAAATACTTCCCTTACATGTCACCAGAAAAAAAACACACACACACACACACATATCCTGTGCTTTAGACATGCTGTCTCCTGTGTTGAATCTAAAAGACAAAAGGAAATGATCAATGTGTTTTTAGAGGACTATAATTCAGATTTTTTTTGAGCTACATATATATATATATATATATATATATATTCCGTCCCTGGCTGGTGGAATGATCTTCCCATCGCTATTAGGAATGCCAACTCCCTTACAACTTTCAAACGACTGCTGAAAACCCATCTCTTTCAACACTACTTGACATCATATTAAAAAAATATATAAAAAATTCCTAAGTCGTTTTGCCTCTTTAGGACTAATTGCTTTTTGTTTTCCCCACCTGTAAGCCGCTTTGGATAAAAGCGTCTGTTAAATGAATAAAAGTAAATGTAAATATATATATATATATATATATATGTTGTTTTTTTAAATAATTTATTTTATCATACTTTTTAGTGTTTCACACATTATTATACCGCTTTCTTAACCCTACAATCAATGTGTAATTTACAATTGAAATGTAAATAAATAAATAATAGGCATATATAATTTGCTGTATATTTATATTATAACATATATAACATATATATATATGCACATACATACACACAAATATATGTTTTGGGGTTTTTTTTTGCCACATCTATATGCGTGTATATATATATATATATGTATATATATATATATTTGTGTGTGTGTGTATATATATATATATATATATATATATATATATATATAACTTTTTTCCTTTTTTTCTCTAACTCAGCAAAACTGCACACAGTCAGACCAAAAATAGTAAAGAAGGCAAAAAATATGTTCAGTTCAGTTGTCTCCATCAGTTTGGGATAGTAGTTAATACTTTTTTTGGATTTCATCTCAAAACCGCAGTCATGAGCTGGAACATTTTTTAATAAAAGGTACAAGTATAACATGTCTCAGTGTAACACGAGCTGGATGGTCTGAGTTTGTCATCTGTATTAAAATGTCAAGATTAGCATCAGGTATGACATGACAGAGGACCTAACGATGTAGTTTCATAGTAGTTTCCTGGCTGCTTCTTGATTCGTGTTTAAATGACTGATATTAATGTCTTCCCTGGTTCAGTTGATGACAGATGGTCTTGTTTTCCATCCCAGGCAGCTGAAGTCAAAGAATACAGTGGTACACAGGAGAGACGAGCTGCGTAGGAAGCCAATCAGATCGGATCCAGACAGTCAGAACACTCCAGAGTTGCTACAAACACGTGGAGTAAAAAGAACCATGGTCGGTTGTTAATTACAATTACTGTTAAAGTTCTTAACTAATGTAAATATTTAATTAGATTATGCTTAGTGTATTCTAAAGTGTTTTTGACAAAGAAGTTTTTTGTTTTGTTTGGTTTGTATTAATATGTATGTAAATAGTATTTATTTCCTGGTTTGAAGAGATAAATCACCTAAAAATGAAAATTCCGTCATTAATTACTCACGCTCTAGTTGTTCCAAACCTGTAAGAGTTTTTTAAGTAAGATATTTGAAGAATTCCGGTAACCAATCAGTTGATGGTAGCTATTGAGTTGCATAGTATTTTTCCGTAGTATAGAAGTCAATAGTCAACTGTCAGCTGGTCAAGTTGTGGGTAAAGAGCATTCTTTAAAAAAAAAAGTGTGTATATATATGTGTGTATGTTTTTGTGTGTAAGATTACCAGAAGAAATTAACTCTTACAGGTTTGGTGACACCTGTTTTTTTGTTGTTGTTGTTTTTTTTTTGGGTTGACTTATCCCTTTAAATTAGATTTAACATCTCAGATTTGTAGATATTTGTGTACAACTTTTCATAATCTAATTAAAATATCTAATCAAATTGATATATATATATATAAACTAAGGTAGAAATAAAAATAAAAAAAAAATATTTATAATTCTTTATTTCTAGGCCACTGATCATTTAAAAAATGTAACATTTTATAATTAATATAAATGAATTACAAAAATATGTTGTTAATCTAATTTTACTTAGTTAAACTTTATATAATTATTTATTATATTTAATTTATGTTGTATACGTTTTCACTTTTCATGCACTTAAACATCTGTGGTTTCTCTAATGCAGATGTTGGAGGAAGAGGTTCGGGAGCACGGAGAGGGTCATAGCAGCGGCTCCATCCCTTCAGCGGGGGAAAGCGACTACAGCGCCACCAAGAGGCTGAAGCCCAGTGAAGCTCCTGCTGCAAGGTAGTTTGACTGCATCATTTCATGTCATCAGACTCTAATAAACCAATGCTGCTCCACCTCTGTTGTCTTAACCAATACATTATTTACCCAACATTTGTAATACACAGCGTCTGTGATGATTCTCTTTGATGGTCTGAAGAAAAGGTCTTTTCTGTGTGTGTGTGTATAAAACATGTACCTGCAATAGAAATTTGAACAGCATAATAACGCTCACATTGTTAATGCAGACCACAGGAGTCTTCTGGATCGAGCTGCATCATACTGTGAAGGAGGTTCAGCTTCTGAAGGAGCAGAGGTGATTTAGGATAAATTCAATGCAATGTACATCTACTACACACTGCTGCATTTTTTTCCATACGCCAAAGAATATGGTGCAATGCAGGCTTATTGCTTTTAAGCATGTTTACTGTTCACATTTGAAACTTTTTATACTTTGCTGTCTTACTATTTAAAGTGCAGAATCACTTAGTTATGAATAATGATGGCCAAAATATAACCGAAAATCATGTATAGTAACTGAAAATTTCTCTCTCTATATATATATCACTATAGTGCAAAACAGTGCTATTATTAGCACATTTTTATTACGAAATAATTCAGTGCAATAATATTTTTTTTTGGTTTGCATGAGATTTTGCTCTGTAATACACTGGAACAAAAGGGAAAACTGCTTTTATATATATATACTGAATGTTTTAGTTATACTCTGCAGTACTTAATGCAAAAATATATATTTTTATCTGCTTGTGTTTATCAAACTTCTACTGTTAGATCCATTTATTGGTGTAATTGTTACTAACACTGTTACACCGGTCGACATTTTGCATGTGAATTAATAAAAGCTTTAAATATCGACAAGCTCTTGTAATCCAACGACTTCAACAGTTTTAACTGTTCATGCTCTGGTCAACACTGCCCTCTTCTGGAACATTGCTGATCAGTCAAGTCTCACATGCTTTGAATCCAGTGCTAGACTTTAAGTTGCTTTTAACAGAATAGAAAGCTGTTAGAGATTGTCATTGTGACATCAGTTTTTATGAGTATATTTAAGTATTATTAGATCTGTATTTTGTAATTGATGTTAATAGTTATTGCTTTGGTTCCCACTTTCATGAAAAACCTGGAAATATAAGGGAGATTGAAAACTTTTGCAGGTCATGTGAAGTAGGACATTTCCGTAGTTCTGGCTGTCATGTGTAATATGAAAGTTCAGTTGGCCACATGGTGGCAGCACACTGCTTTTGTTGTTATTTCGAAAAGTAGGCCACCGAATGCAGGTGGTGATGAGAGCGCTGACCCTGTCTATGTTTAGACTCGGATGATATTACTTATATTGGATAAGAAATTCATGCATTGTTGTTTTCACCTTTATTTTGGCCCCTATCATCACTGCATGCAAAACAGTGTCCATTTACGGTTTCAAAACAGACATTTGGATCACTCGGTTGCAGCTGATGCAACAACATCTAATTTCTGAAACTGCCAGCAATTACCCGGTTGAATACTTGGCTCAATTTTCGCAATTTGCACCTCATCTTTTCACGTTTGCTCGAAACTGATGCCAGATTCTCTGCTGATTGTTCTCTCTCAGGCCTAACGTTCTTTTGGCAGGTGGTTGAGGATTCAGAATGCCATTCATGGTCAATGTGTTTCAGTGTGTCTTTGATTGACTGTAGCAGGGTTACAGACTGAGACCACATTGAAAATATGGGATTTATAACAACGTAATCTAAACTGAATCTAATCTGTAAAGAAATTATTAAAATAAAACAAATAAATACAATAAAAGATCATTAAAATAACATTTTAACAATGAAATTGTTGTTAATTAAATACAAAAAAGTTAATAAAAATAATATTTAAATAAAATAAAATAAAAAATCATAGAATTTCTATAGAAATGTTTGTATTAACCTTTAAACCTTATATTTTCTTGTTGATGATGGATTGTTCTTCCTGCACAAGCCAGATCTGCAGAGCAAAGACTCTTTTATGTTTCTTAAGGAGAACCGATGCAGTACGGGGGAAAATGAAATACATAACATTTCCGTGTTCTCTGGCTTACCTTTTGACTACTGGGCAGTAAATCAGGTCTTATCTGAGTCTCTGGCACGCTTCTTCTGGAGGGTTGCCCTGTTTAATTGCTCAGTAACTGGAGTTGAAAGGGGACGGAGTGGCTCACGCTGAGGCCAACGAGGGCTCACTGAACAAACAATGTGCTTTTGTGACACAATTTGAGATCTTTCCCTGCAAGCCTGTATCTGTTCATACAAGTGCATTAAATATCTTTTGTGTTTGGGGTTTTGTCTTTTTTTCTTCTTTTGATTTTTGTTTTCTTCTGTTTTGGAGTTTTTATGTAGTGCTGTCCTTTTTGTATTGTATTTTTATTTGATGTTTTTGTGTTTTGCTTTGCTTTCGTTGGAGGTGCCTGTTCATATAAGGGTAATAAATAGCTTTTGTTTTGGGATTTGGTTTCATGCTTTCCAGTTTGTTTTGTTTTGTGTCGATTATTTTTGTTTGGTTTTTGTTTTTATGCAGTTCTTTGTGTGTTTTTTGGTTTTGGTTCCGATTTGATTGGCTTTGATTTTGTTTGTATTATTATGTATAGGTGCTTCTTCCAAGTGCATGCAATTAATTTAATGGCAAATTGATCACAACTGTAAGTTTTATTCTGTGCTTTGACTATTTTACATTTTACTTTGCTTTTAAATTGGACCAGTAAGTGTTTTGCTCTGGAAAGAATCTCCCAAATCTAGTGAACAGGTTGTTGTTTAGACTTCAGCTCAGTCTGTAAGTCATTTTGCAGGAGTCCTGTCTGAAATTATGTGGTGGAGACGTCACTATGATACACGATTCAGTTATTTTCGGAAGTCAAGAACAAGATCTGCCTGTGCCTTTTTTGTGATTCTGAAATGAAAGCAACAAAGTGTTCCAGGTTTTTGTGGTTTCCTATAACGAAGACCTTCTTTTCTCTTGTAATGTTGCTCTGCTTCATGTATCTTGTGTTCATGCACTTATGAAGGAGATTTAAGCATTAATGTTTAATACTCAAGCACTTTAGGTGTTCCTTTTAGTGTCTAAGAAATGGAGGAAGCAAAATGGGTTTCGCTGTTACAAATTTGAGTTATGCTCAGAAATATACTGTGACTCATGCACATGATTCTCCAAAATATCATTTGGTGTTGATTAAAGGTAAATTTCAACCAAACAGCATCCATTGTGTGGTCATGCACTGTACAACTGACATAAACCGGGCAAATAATTCCAAGATTAAAGGCTACAAATGAAAGTGCATGTTTACTTTGTGCTGTGCTCTTTTGATTTGATTTTAGTTTTTCATATGCTTTTCTTCTTTTGTGCAGTTATCAGTTTCCAGGTAAAACGCATTCTTTTTGTGCATTATACATTTTGTACATGAATGTGTTGCTGTGTATTTACAACTGTTTGTTCAGTGCATGAGCACATGTTGGATGTTGTTTGGTTGGAACTTGCGTCTTACCTTAAATCAACACCAACTGAAAGAGTGGCTGAATGATTTACCGTTTCATTCTGGTGTACCTCATTGTCAAACACAGTCACCGCTCTCTTGTGTCTGTTTTGGAAATGGTGCATTAACACGCTAGAACACAAGGCCCTGGCAGAACAACACGTGCTGTTGACCCTGACAATTCCTCTGCTTTTGGAGCATTTCATGCGCGAGGACTGATGCATTGAACACTAGCGTGCTTACCATTCTTTTCTTGTGAAATGTGTCTGAGGAGCTCAGTGGTGATTTTAAGACTATTTAGTATGGTTAGTACGGCTTTTCAAACTGATCTTACATTACAGTGTTGGAGCTCACGTGAAGAAACGCGGGACAGACTGTCTGGCGCTGTTTACTTGTTGAATACAAGCAAAGTCTTGTCTCTTTTTTTTTACCTTAAATTGATTTTTTTTTTTAATTCATATACACATTTGTTTTTGTTCTGTTTTGTTGCTTTTGCTTTTTTATACTATGCAAAGTATGTTTGTGTTTAAGTTTTTGTCATTTTGGTTACTTTTCGTTTGCTTTGTTTTTGTCTTGTTTGTACGTCAAAGTTTTATCTTTTTGTTGTTTTTGTCATTCTTTTGTTTTACTTTAGTCTTTTTGCTTTGTTTTTGTTTGGATGTCAGAGTTTTATACATTAAACTTTTTGTTTTGTTTTGTTTTGTTTTTTGAAAGTTTTCTTGTGATTTGTGATGAATTGAAATGATTTACGTAAGAGTACTGGAGAATACAAAAGCAGGATCTTATAACTCAACCCTTGTCTCCTCTTTTGTTTCTTTGTCCTAGTTTTCAACAAACAATAACTCCTCAAGTCCAGATGTGTTATATTATTCCTGCTGTATTTCAATACTATCATATGGTAAATCTAGATTGTTACATAATCCGCTTGGACAGGCCACTTCCTCGCCCACCACTGGCTTCTCATTTAACCTGTCACAGTTCCTCTTTATTAATATCCCAGTCCTAAGCAAAGTAACATTATTCAGATCAGAGAGACATCAGCAGCCAGCAGCAATGCCGTTTGTCTTAGCTTCAATGTTAACTCCTCTGGTCCATTGTGAAAATGCAATGTTGTAGTTATAAAAACCAAAAGTGCTCATCTGTTGCCATGGCAGCAGCAAAATGAATTGATATTATGTATACTTGCGTTGAGTAATTTGGGGTTTGACCCAAATGCCCCTTTGGCCCCCGATGTTATTGCATATGTGACACTGCATATAATACATGCATCTCCCTGCAAATAGGAGCATCCTTTATTTGTTTATTCATTTCACAAAAAAAGTTAAAAATAGCAGAAATAATTTTGATTGTAATATGCATTCAAATTTTAAGCCCTCAAATTTGCTTTTGTCAAATTTTTGACATTCTTTTGTTTTGCTTTGCTTATGTTTTGTTTGCTTTGCTATACTTTGACATGCAAACAAAACAAGTATTTAGTATTATAAAGAATGCTTGATTCTGATTGGTCAATCAAGGAATTCAGTCTCACTTGTTGATTGTATTGAAAATTAAATCAGACTTGGATATTAATATTGCTCTAATATTTATGCATTGTTCATCTTGTTGCTGTCCAATAGATTTGTTAATTTAAGATTTGTCTTAAGTTAGTATACGAGTATAAAATATTTTTTATAGTAATCACGTATTAAGTGCCTTAAATAATCAAGCTTACATAAGGAATCAATGAGAGCTAACAATTTTCTTCATAATATCAAAATCAAGTACAATTTCTGTATTTATGAATGTTTTTATTTGTATTTGATCATTTTATGCACGTTTTTCCATTCATGCAAACACTATTAGTCTGTAGTCTTGTCTAAATATTGAGGTCAAGGTAACTATCAGCTTGAATGCAGTGTCTAGCCGCTTTACAGATGATCACAGCGGCAAGCCTGTGGTGACGTGTGACGTTACTGCATGAACTCTGTGGTACAGATATCCCACAATGCATCGCTGTAGCATCAAAGAGTCAAAAGGTAGGTCAAGAGTCGATTTTAGATCATAGCAAGCGCGAGTATATTGAGGTCACATCTTCAAAGGTTTAGGTTTTTATTATGTTTATCCGTTTACCCAACAGCTATATTTTAAACAGAATGCCATATACTGTAGCATTCAGACCTGGCCTATTCATAATTACAAAACTCAGTTGCATAATTTTGGCGTTAGACAAAGTAGTGATTCATGTCTGTTGAATTAAATACTTCATATGATAGTTTAAACATGACCAGTGACTGTTAGTGCTGTATATGTAGGACTTGACACATTTGATAAGGTAATCTAAAGTTTTCTTCTGTAATAGTAACATTTACATTTACACTGCACAACTAAATGTATACAGAAACTTGCTTTTTTGCTCTAAATGCTACTGTTCCTGTTCATCTATAGTTATGCAATAGATGTGAAAATATGTGTGTATTTTTGCAAATATATTTTAGTGAATGTGTCACTATATAAAACTATGTAGATTATTTGAATAAAGATCGGTCTTGAGTTAATAAATGAAGCATTCTGTTTAGTTAACAGAATGCCAAAATGGACTATCTAAATAAAGTGTTACCCTTTTTGTCATTTCAGTGCTCTTAGTAAGGACAATGCATGCAGTGAAACTTTAAAATATACTTTCCAAAGCTTCCTTTTCTCTTTTAAAATGGACTCTGCCTTCATACGATATGCCACATGTCATCTGGGAGATGGGAGGATTGTTCTCAGCTGTAGTCTGTAGGGAGTTCTGTTTGGAGAAAGGTTTGATGAATAGCACTCAAAAATAGGTTATGATGGCAAAATGCCCTGCCTTTGTGAATGATCTTGTGATATTGCAGATAAGCAGTTTTTATATATCAGACTCGCCATGCTCTTATTTGGGCTACTGCATTGCTACTAAAAAGTGAAGCCAGTGAGAAGCAACCCAGGTGTGGCAATGAAAAACCCATCCAAATATTGCAAGACCTGTCTCTCCCATGTTTTGTTGAGTAGTCGGTGTAAACATCAGATGAGTCATGTGCGGCTTGTGAAGCTGGTTATGTCAGTGCATGTTACACCTCTGTATTTTTGTCTTGCTTGTGGTTATTTTGTGGTAATTACTGTCTAGTGCCTTGTTTTTTAGGAAGCATGAAGTAAGATAATGGTATTTTTTATTGTAATTGCTGTGCAACCAAATGCCTGTGCCGTTGGGTTTTAAACAGAATCGAATCTCCTAATAGCTTAATACTTTATTATTAGGAAGCTATAACCTATTGCACATCTTTATAAATTAAGTTTCTTCCTTCATGACTTCCCACAGCGTTGTTTGACGTTTTGTGTGGGAACAGTTATATAATGCTGAAATCATCAAGCATAAACAGACATCTCACTTTCCAGTCCTAACCCCTCGTGCTATTTTTACTAATGTTAGTAATGGCAAACAGCTTGTTTTTCTCAAGAATAAGTGAGCAAGATTAACATGCACATTTGTTTGTGTAGGCCGACTGGGTGTATTGTTTGGGTATGAGTTGGTTTTTGTGGCTTCTGTTCAAATACAGGCTTCGTTGAGGGATTTTGCAACCGTGGTTTGAGGAGTTATTTGGGCAAAACAGAAATGTAAAAAAAAAACCATTTCAATAATATAAATGTTGTGTCATTTATGTCATATTTTCAGTTTGTTTTTGTTTTTTCTACCAGTAACCTTTTTGATAATCTGTGCAGAGAGGAAAAAATAGAGCCGTGACATTTGGACCAAATCCTCCAAAAGGCTCTCTGTATGAAAAGCAGGTGCACATGAGCGTCATCGTGGATTGATCTTTGAATTCAATCTCACAGGTCATTGTGTGCTGGCCTCTGTTAACACCTTGGCCATGGAATTGCTATCCACCTCATAAAATGGCTTTCGTTGACAGAATGTTAAAAGAAGGAACTGTTAAGGTGGGCAAAAATGTTAAACCCTCAATGTGTTGTATCTTTCTTTGAATGTAGTTTAAATTAGTGATTTAGCCAATTAAAAGTAATTGGGGTTTTAACTTTGTATTCATATATATTAATTACTAAATAATAATATATAAATGTGTACCTCCTATATATGTTTAGGAGTTGCACTGAAGCGATTTCTAGGATGTCTCATGGAAATGTGTATATACAATACACCAACTAAAAACAAAAACTCATGGTATTGATGCACAAAAATGGACGTATATAAGACACACGTGTTTGTCATGCATAATATGCAGTTTTCACGCACATATTATATGCATCTGCCCCACAACCCTAATCCCACCCATTGTATAGAATATACACACTTACTTTATTAATATTTTAAAATCTAAAATATACTATTTAGTGTTTTTAAGTTGGAGTAATGTTAGTACTTCAATGTGAACCAACTTTAATTGAATTAATATTGAAATTAGTTAATTTTTTATATTTTTAATTGATAGCAACATTGATATGGATCACCCTCAACTTATTTGTAACATTTACATATGTAGTTACTAGTGCACCTAGGCCTAAGATACAGTGATATACAATATACATATCATCATTCGTTTTTTATTGTTCCTGTATTGCAGAGCTTTTAGAAATGTTTGAGCATTATATCAGTTACTCACTTGTCTGACCATTCTAGATCAAGCATCGCTATGAATCATTTTTTCTTTTTTGATCCTGAAGTGTGCATAGATGTCATTGGAAAATGTTTAGAGCTCACTTTCTTTAGAAAATCTATCACGATTGTAAAATACAGAAGTAAGGAACATCAGCTGAGCATAAATATTTATCTCCTCGACACGAGCCAACCTAGATATGAAATAGGCTTGTCAGGGCTGACTGGTCAACTGGAAAATGTTACAGATATTGCTTTTCTTTTGGCGAAAGTGATTCCATTTATGGCTGTTGCTATGAGAGACACGCAGCCTTTGAGAATTCAGCATGTGACAGAAACCCTGTTTTAATCATGTTGCCTAAATATAAACTGCCTCCTCCCGCTCAACTCAGGCGGTGTATTTTTCTTTTTTTGTCTGGTGGTGAATTGCTTTTTAATTGCCTCGTATTATGTTCTTTGTTGATTGGCGTCGGTTTGGCCTTGTACGTTTTGAAACTTTTAGATCTCTCTCTCTCAGATCATTTTTGCTTGTTTTGAATATAGCAACCCGTGTATTCTTAATCTAATGTGATCCCTGCAGATCCAGAGGAAATGCGCAGGATATATTCAGTCAAACTCTACTCACATTAATTCCCCTCAGTGAAGGAATCGCTCTGTTTCCTATAAGACACAATGGAAAGCAAAATCTTGGAAATGTAATAGAGAAATATTGATTTTTATTTTTTTTTAGGGGAGCTCATTTTCATCCAGCTGTGAAGAATACAGAAAGTGTTCAATTCCTCATCCTCCCTCTCCTTCACTTTCGTGCTGTATTTTTGGCCTCCTGAGCTTCACTGTCTGCGTGGATTAGTTTGAAAAATATGAATTTTCTATGAATTGCCATTTTTCCTCCCAGATATTTTTAAGTTAGAGACATGCTTTCAAGTTCTGGCCAAATCAAACCAAAGCCTCAGACTTTCTCCGAGAGCTCCCTCACCTAGATGTATACTGCAGCTATTCTTCTCAAGTCTGGATTGCATGTTTTGTGCATTAACCTTAATGTCCTTTTTTTTGTTTGTGTAATGTTTTTGAAACAAAACATTGTTGATGTGATACATTAATTAAGCTGATTTGAAAGTCTCCATCAATTCAAGCAAAAATCTGTACATCATCAATACATCACCTCCTGAGTCAGATTATTGCATAGTGAGTCAGACATTTTTGGATGCATTTTTTCATATTTTTCATCCTTTCCCTTAACAGAAAATACAATTTTTCATGACGGACAAAAGTTTTTGAGGCAGTGTGGAAATGATTGTCTCATTTGTGACCCTGGACCACAAAACCAGTCATAAGGTATTTTACAAAGCTGAGATGTATACATCATATGGAAGCTCAATAAATAAGCTATCTATTGATATTTGGTTTGTTAGGAGAGGACAATATTTGGCCGTGACACATCTATTTGAAAATCTGGAATCGGAGGGTGCAAAAAAATAGAAATACTGCGCAAATCACCTTTAAAATTGTCCAAATGAATATCTTATCAATGCATTTTACTAATAAAAAATGACATTTTGATGTGTTTACAGTAGGAATTTTACAAAAAAAATCTTCATGGAACATGATCTTTACTTACATTAAAAAAAAATCTCATATTTTGACCCATGCAATGCATTTTTGGATATTGCTACAAATAAACCCCAGCGACTTTAGACTGGTTTTGTGCTCCAGGTCAGACAAAACTTTTCAAACTGAATATAACCAGAATGTACAAACTAATCCTGTACATCAGTGCCTGTCAAAATAAAATGTTTTTCTGGTTAGGCCATGTGTTGCAACACCAAAGTAGCCAATGATATTTCATAGCTCAGTCGTGACAACAGCATTAACAGGATGTTCTGTTCATAAAGCAAACAAAGCATTATAAATCACAAACAGGTCCATGTCTATTTTATGTCTTATATGTGCACTCTTGAAGATAAACAGCACAAGTTTGCTTTGAGAGGTTTCCAGGAGGACTTCAGCTGATTGGCCTTAAGTCATTTTCACATATTTCGATCTGAGTAGAATTAAGTGTACAAGATTCAGGTATAATCCACTTTGATGAATGCTCCACGGAAAGAACAAGAAAAACTCTGGCAATCAAAGTCTTACACTCTATTTTGTGTATTTAGAAAAAAAGATTGCTTTAAAAAGTGATACAATGTAAAATCATCCATCCATTTCTATAATAATCACTGACTTGGCCCTTTCAAGTGCAATTTTGTTAACATTTATTCATTTCAGGTTTTATGCCACAATCTTAATTACTCAAAGTATTTCTGTTTATCTCTTAAAGGGCATCTTTTTGTGGGGATAATGTAATATAAGTCTCAGGTGTCTCCTGATCCTGAAAGGAGCATTTCCGAGTGTATTTTGCTCTAATCATGAATCTGTTGATCCAACAGCCTGTAATCACATCCAGGCTCTGCTATCACTGATTATGTTGCTGGAATAATAGCTCTTGATAAGTGATCCACTTGGCCCCGCAGAGCTTTTCTTTCATACAACAAACAGCAGCTGTGCCAACACTGGAACTCAGATGCAATTAATATGCATTTGTTTCTCAACCCATCAGATGGACTTGTTGATAAGCAAACTCCTATATGAGATAATGTGGCAGATACGCTTTAAACCGCATTCGGCTGCTAAAAGTTGTTTATAATGTGTGAGTCATTACGCGGGGGACCGTCTTATGTAACAGATCCACATATACACTCAGTCAGTGAAGGTCCAAACAACACCCACAGACCGCACAATTAGTGAAGCCGTTTGCCGTTGTATCTATTCTTGCATTTATACCTAGACTGTGTGTTTTTTGCACATATTAATTGAGCATGAACATATTTTAGATCCCTTAATCCTAACCTAACAACTTACTGACTACCTATCACTGAAAGTTAGATTGAGGGGAGTAGTTAATAGTCAGTTGTGGTTTACTTTTAATATATCCATTATTCAAAAAGACATAGAACCCTTTTTGTTTGCTCTGATTATTATAATAGCAATGATCCATCTGACTCATAAATTAAAAAATGCAAATTCTAAATGTAGCCTATTTTTTATTATAGATCATTTTAATTAATTTTAAATAATTTTTAATTATTTGTTATAACACCAGTATTTTCAACACTACTAAAAAATACTGGTTTTAAGTCAGTTATTTCTATCTTTTGCTCTCGTGCGTGTCTGCATTTGCAAACATGCCCTTAATTGCAATAAATAAATCCAGTGAGATTTGTGTTTGCACAAAGAGCTCCACACAGCACACGTGACGGAAATGGAAAACATGTCTTTGCATTCAAACATTACAAAATGTTATGATTTTATAAACCCCTTATGGTTTGTTGAGAGTGATTATTGTATTTTTTTTGGTTTTGTTTTTTCATAATAGTAAGTTATAATGGTCGTCGCGTATTTCAAAAACAAAATGTTGGCGAGTAGCTACATCCATAAATCTAATAGTTGAGAAAATTGGCAACAAAAAAGCATGGCAGCAATGCCGTCCGCACTCACTCGGATCCTGCGCTGTTTTGGCTCCAGCTGCGGCCTGCGTCACCGCGACGTCAGAATCCTGCGAACGCTCGAGCTGAAGAGGCAGAGTCTGTCTGACAAACACCTGATCAACACGACTCTGAGCGAGCAGAGGATGCAGCGGTCCATTCTTGCTTTCCTCATCAACTCTTTTTACAATCGTCCCGCGCACTGGCTGAAATGTGGAGCGCCCGTTAAACACAGTTCGAGTTGAATTCATTCGCAAACTTACAGCGTTTTTACGAATCATAATGAATGACATAAAAGTTGCAGTTCTGGGTTCCGAGGGTGTCGGAAAATCAGGTATGTCTATTTGTATGCGTTATATCTTAAGTGTGTGTTGTTTTCCGCAATGCATTGCAAATTAAAAATATATACTTCATATTTTGTTCTCTTAGCACTTATTGTTCGATTTCTAACCAGGCGATTTATTGGAGAATATGCATCATCATCAGGTAGGCATATTGCTGCATTTTTTACTGTTGTTGTTGTTCAGAGAGGGTCTATTTATAGGCTTGGAGAAGTGAGATGCTGGGTGCAACCAAATGTTTGATAAATCAGTTACTAAAAAAGTGTCATTTTTATATGTGGATGTCTGCGAGACCACCCAGCAGTGCTCTCTAAGGGCAATAATGGGTGAAGTGCCAAGTAGTGAATCAGAGCCGTCTACTGTATGTGCAGCAATCTTGTATCTGATGTGATCTGTTCTTGCTTTGACAGAGTGCATCTACAGAAAGCGCATGTCTATTGATGGAAGACAGCTTAATCTCGAACTGTATGACCCGTGTTCTCAGGTATGTGTATAATATGCAACTGCAATTAAACTACTGTAGTAGTAATCAAGGCCGGGCCTTCAAAAAGCACCATATGGTTTAGTGCTCTAAAGTGAGCATGACTAACTGTGCATATTTCAGTGATCTTTCTTTAAGATTGCTTAAACTTTGCATGTTTATACATGTAGACTGAATTTCATTGCTACTGTGTCGTATATGGAAATGGATTTTACTGTAAGCAGCCCAATTCATAGACCTGATTAGTTTAGACATTTTCCAGAGACCTTGGCATCATCAAAAGCAAAAAAGCTGACCCTACTAACTATTAGTGTGTATTCAGAAGAAAGCCAGTATCGTCTGTTTTTATTGGTGTTAATGAGTATTGCAGAGTTGTGGGTCTCGTTGACACAGCTAGCTATATATAATGCACCAGTCAGCCCTGCTCAGGATTGTAATGCTATATTAACCCTGAGCACCTAAATTATTATTTGGAAATAACCCTTATATAACCACAAAAGAGTGAGGTAACATGAGATGATGTGTTTTAAAATACTTTTTTCCTTCCTGAGCTTGAAAATGAATGTGGTTAAAACGAGGTAAATGCAGTCTAGTAGCACGAGTGTGTTTTCCTCTGGGATAAAATCCAATTATTTTATCAATCTGTTGCCCATTATGTGATTGGATACCATCTGTGCATCTCGGGGGTCCAGTTGATTATCCTGATTTTCCTCACAATCCCATTTAATCATATTGCTGGTTTAATATCAGATAAGCTTACAGTATTTGTGGCGTAAATGTAGATTACTAGGGAAAATGATTAGGTCTTGTCCCTGGTTTCCTTTTAAAACAGCATGGGACCAGTTTTTTGAGGATTTAAAGGACTAGCTCAACCCGAAATTTAACATTTGCTGAAAATGTACCCACCTTTCCATACAAGATGTAGATGAGTTTGTTTCGTCGTTGGAATAAATTTAGCTTTACACCACTACCTCACAAATGCAGTGAATGGGTGCCGTCAGAATGAGAGTCTAAACAGCTGATAAAAACACAGCACCCCCCCTAATCTCTTGAAATGAAAAGCTGCATGTTTTTAAGATATCAATCCCATCATTAAGACCCTTTTTACCATCAATCCGTTGTCTCTTGATTATAATATTGAAATCTCCTGTGAAAAAGTTGTCTATTTTGAATCAGGTGAGAAATATGCACAGATGAAAACCGCTTTAAAGAAATATATCGTTAGATTGTGATGTGGAAAGACAACAGGGGATAGACTTTTCTTACTGGAGGAAGCATTATTATAGATTATGGGCAATATTCATTTTGTAAAACATATTTGGATGTGTGATTTCTTTGTGCAGCCATGCGAAGGGAAGTCCACACTCAATGAGCAGATCCACTGGGCTGATGGCTTTGTGGTCGTTTACGACATCAGCGACCGTTCCTCCTTCCTCACGGCCAAAGCCATAGTGCACCTGATCCGAGAGCTTCACCTGGGAGCATCTAAAAGGTAGCGGCCACATGCTGTTCACAACAAAACCCTCAGGCAGCAGAAGATGTGTCTATTTCTGTCTGTTTATGAGTGTTGCTTTTATGTGGGTGTCCATAATTCACCAGCTTCAGTTCACATTGAGGAGGATTGTTAAAATTGAGCATGTGGGCAGTGCTGATGGGTGGATGAGCTGGTGACTCACAGATTCAATGAAAAACATCTATTTTTAGTTTAGCCTTGGCTATTGAGAAATTTTCAATGATTAAGTACCTTGGATGCATTAGAGGTAAATCCACTTCATAGTAGAAAATGTGTTCTGTTTTTATTCTATACACATTGACATTTATTTGTTTATTCATTATTTATATGCTTTCAGGCTTTTCTTTCTGCTCCTTTTACTTTGGTTATAGTAAATTAAGCATTGCCAGACAGAACCAAATGCATAAAGGTACATCAGGCACTTAAGCCGATCTTAATGTGATCAACAGGGGGGGAAAAACACATTTAAAAAGCTATATTTTAGCAAGTGGCAAATCTTCAGTGATGTTTTTACCTTTGTGACAGCAGGGACACAGACTCTGTGATATTCCTGGTGGGCAATAAGCAAGACTTGTGCCACATGCGAGAGGTGGACAGGGAAGAAGGCCAGAAGTTGGCGTCCGAGGGCCGCTGTCAGTTTTACGAGTTGTCCGCTGCAGAGCACTACCAGGAGGTGGTGCTCATGTTCTCCAAGATCGTGCGCAACGCCAGTCTGGGAGGAAAAGCGAAGGAGCGCCGCCGCCGTCCAAGCGGTTCCAAATCCATGGCCAAACTCATCAACAACGTCTTCGGAAAACGGCGGAAATCTGTTTAAAAAAAAAAAGAACTTGGACAATTGCTACAGGACTTACGCCTGAGATGCATCAGATTTGTTTATATACTATAGTTCCTCATCGCCTATTGTTGATGCCTCGTCTCGACCACACAGTCATTACCGGGTGAATTTCATGAATCACATCAAGAACATGGACATTTTTCACCCTAAAGTCAACAGAAAACAAAAACTTAATGGCTTCAAGATAATGAAGCCTGTTTTAGAACCATTTTGCGTTGCACCTGACATTTACCTCATCGTTTCTCATTACCGTAATGCATTGTGGCAATGAGACAGGGGCATAATGTGTCAATTGTTCACATTTAACGTCATGGTGGAAAAGCAATTTTAATTCTATTAATGCAAAATGTGTATTGCTGCTCAATTCTGCTTTTTGTTTTATGTTTCTTTTATCACTTCTTAAGGTGATATTTTAGCTTGAGGACTTGGAAATTGCCAAGTCTAAGTCACCCCAGAGGTTGTGAAATATAGCTTAGCTTGCTATGTACGCAGATCAAATGTTTCTTGTTTCACTTCAAATTTGTTTGTGCAGTATAAGAAACTCTTCACTCACTATTAGTGTAATTGAATCCCTTTCTATATGTATGATGTGAGCAACGACATGTCATGACGTATATGGGGTTTGAAATATCTTCAAATTCCTGTAAACCTAAAACAGCTGTCCATTAAAATGCGACAATTTTGGCCAAGCATCTTTCATTTTTGTAGGAATGGACATCATCTAAAGGTATTTGTTTAGTCAAAACTGGGAAACAACTGGCCTGAGCTAAATAAGTGATAGGTGTGCAGTACTGAATAGTTTTCTGTTCACCATAATGGCATTATCTTGAATGTTGCGCAAGAGAAGTTGACATTACACTGAAGAGATAATGAAGAACAGACTGAGGTTTTTTTACAAATTACCAGATGCATAGCACATAATGTATTGTAAAAAATGCAAATTACTTTATTAATTTAATTCTGCTACTATTTGCTTTTACTATTAAAACTAAAAAGTAGTAAACTGATGGCATAAAATATCTGGTTCATTCCTCACACTAGCAATGGAAGGTCAAAAGTCAATGTTTTGGTGAAATGACAAGGCCAAGGACAAACTATTCTTATCTAACGTTAACCATTTGGATGTCTGGACAGCCTCTAACATCATGGTTTCCAACAACAGTAAGGTGTGCCGAGTAATATTTGAGAGCCAGACCGTGGATTGGGTCTCTTTAGTTCTCATACCTGCAGAAGCTAAAACGAGAAACCCCTTTATCATCATAGGGGAGAGGAGCAGATGGCTGTTTGTGCAGCATTGATTCAGAAGGAGATATGAAACACAAGGCTTATGAGGGTCTTGTCATCACGTATTGATTCCTGGATAAACACTCTGGAACAGCTAAACATGCTGGGAATTTCACTTTTAGCTCATATTTTGCAAAACCTCCCATTCTGCCGAGGAGATGAACCATGATTCTTTCTTCCTATTAAAATCTAAACATGTTTTTCAACTCACTGCTATTTTTGTCAAGTCGCACAACTTTGTTTTTGGCCTGTAAACCAATCAAAATTAGTGTTACAGTTTGCATTTGGTTTGCAGTCTTTCAAAATCCTTACTTTCGAAGGACCCTTTCAATGTGGTTTGATAATGGGGAGATGTGGGGAACATGATTGTTCTCACTCCAAAGTAGCCTTCAGAGTCAAATTTATCATATTTGGATAAATATGATGGATACCACATTAGCGCCTCTAGTGAGGCCAAAGGGAATTGCAATCTGTTTTGAGTGGCTTATTTTGGCCTAGTCTGGCATGGCCAGGCCTTCAAACATAGGCATTGGTGCACGGTAGGGCGAGGGAACTGTTTATCTAAACATAGGTCGATGAGGGAAGTCTTAAGTTTTTAATCATTATGTTTAATCAAGTTAAATCATTCTGTCACCAGCTGCAGAAATATTATAATATTATATAAAATATAATATTGCATCACCAAATGTAGTTAAAACATAAATTGCTACATTAAATCTCTTTTTTAACAACTAATTTTGAATATACTAATAGGTAAGATGCATGTTTAACAGGAATTGGTGTAAGCATCACATTTATTCAGAATTGCATCAAGCGAACGTGATTTTTCTTTGTTAATCGCAGATTTTATATCATTTTATAGGGATTAAAATGAGCTCCATTAGTCATAGGATAAATGGATGACAAGGATAAAAGAACAGAACCTGCTGTCATAACTCAAACGTATCCTCCTTAAGCTCTTTTAAATTCCTGACATCATGAATAACATTGTTTACCACGCCATGTTCCCCTATGGTCATTCATCCAGTAAAGCAGCATTGAAAGCATCTGGTAGGCTACAGGTGGAAGAACGGCCATGGAGTGAACGGGTGGTGTGTGTTTACATGTGCAAGCATGTGGAAGGATGAGCAGCAGAAGAATCAGGAGTTCTGAGAGATTTTCCGTTCAAGATGTGAACTCGCGCGTGATCCCGCTTCAGGTGTTCTTGGCAGACGCTGGATCTTTAGCCGCTCCTTAACACCTGACCAACACAAATCACAGCCTCGGTTGGCACGCAAAATTACCTAACCGCAATGGACCGTGTTCCCATCATCACAGATAGAGGATGACTCACTGACAGCAGGTGTGCTGATATAAAAGTGATTCTCATATTTCCATCTCAGTGCTTCTAAATGAATAATCAAAGTACGATCTTAAAGGGCCGTTCATCTCGTGAAGATAAAACTCTTTGGATTCTGATTGGGTGTTACTATTTTTGTTTATAAGCTGTTATAAAGCTGTTAATCGTTATAGCTGTGACTTTGACTCTCTCCTATTCCTCAGATATAAGTTTTAAATGGGTGGTGTTTATTATAGTTTTTGTCATTGGTGAGAATATAGTTATAGGTTGAATCAGTAAATAAAATATGTATTTTATTTATATTTTTAGAATATTTTATACTTTTCAAAAACAGAAGTCTTCAACAAATGTTCAGTAACAGGAGTGTTACTAAATAAAGCTAGCGATGTTCAGCTAGTCATTTCAAAATAATATAATAAATCAAATAATAGGGCAATATTTGATACAACTATATGAAAATCTGGAATCTGAGGGTACAGAAAAATCTAAATGCTGAGAAAATCACCTTTAAATTTTTTTAAATGAAGATCTTATCAATGCATATTACTAATCAAAGATTAAGTTTTAATATATTTTTGGTAAGAAATTGACTAAATACCTTCATGGAACATGATCTTTACTTTCTATCCTAAGGATTTATGGCAAAAAAAGAAAACCCATACAATGTATTTTTGGCTATTGCTACAAATATACCCCAAAGACTAGACCGGTTTAGTGCTCCAGGGTCACATTGCTTCTTAAGGCAACCTGCTTAAGGTAAAATAAAGCACTTTTTATTATGCAACAAATAACTCATATAGCCTAAGTGTACAACATTTTAAACAAAAGGTAACATTCATTTTAATGACCTTTATATGCACTAATGAACAAAACTAGGACTACAACACTTTTTTTCATCCACTGCATGTAATTTAACACGCACTGAATTCGCATATTGTGTATAAAGTATTGACCTGCTTATAGACTGGGGTAACTGAAATATGTTAAAACTTTGAAATCTTCCTCCACAAGCATTGCATATTTGTGGTACTTTAAGAATCATTTTCATGCTAATGTGAAGTAAAAATTAGAATCTTTAATCATTCCTGCTCAGTCTCTCATTAACATGTGTACGAAAGCCATTCTAATGAAAGCTAGGACTGATTAGCCTTTAATTAACAGCACATCCGCTGGAATCCAGGCTGGGGTGATTTGGCTGTGGGAACTCGGATTGCTAATGTAAAGAGAGACGTGAAATTGTGTTTTGATTTCCACCGTCACTGCACCTTGCGTGTGCTCTTACAAAAACAACACGTTGCCTGAGAAGGAGATGGAAAGAAAGTGCCATGCACACCATAAACCATAATAGCTGAAAGCTAATTCATAACCGAGCCAAGGGATTGCCTTGCAGCGGCAGGCTGGAATCTCTTTGATGAGGCCAGCGGAATAAAGGCCTAACATATGGATCTGATTAGCACAAGCGAAAATGATTCTTTGATTCATTTCTGCCCACGGCTCGAGTTCAGTGTGTTGTGATACTGATGTTATAGTGTTAATCTTTGCACTGTGTTTTTAAATGCATCCCATTCTGTCTGGATGAATGGGGCAACGGATTTTGGCCTCCACATCAAAAAGATTGGAGCTGGTTATAAACTTTTATTGACCCGCATTTAATGCTTTTATACATGTGGGCCACATTCATGTATGTTGCATTGACGGCGTGAGAGGCTGATATATGGTTATGTATAAGTTCAGTGGGAGGGTGATTTGTTTAAGGCATATTATCACATTAGCGCACATGTATGGAACGCAAAGTGGAGACAAGAATACGAGCTTTTTGCGTGCTCACATGACAATAAGAAGATGGAGAGCGTGATGGGAATACACAGCGAGATTACAGATACTTTCACCGTGTAGTGCTGTTGAATTTATAGCGTAATGACGCTAACACGCTTCATAGTTCACATGGAAGCTGGCTTTACAGTTTGTAGCTGGATGAAACTGGTTATTTAGGATTAGTAGCAGTTTCAAATTGATTTAGGTGGTTGTTTATCTACTAAACTCGTCAGACACGGGAGGTCAGGGTTTGACTTGTTGGCATAGTTATGTAATTTACTTAATTTTTGACATATTTCTTAAATATATTTATTTCTGATTATTTTTTTTATTTTTTTATTATATTACAGTAGAATAGATGTTTTACCAGTGCCTAAAACAGTGACAAAATATCGGAATTTTATAGAATAAACTCATATTGACAACAACAAAACATTAAATGTTTTTCTCTTCCCTTTTACATATTGCTATACTACTATTATATACTGTACTAATGTATATTTATTATGTATATATAAAGACATACACAAAAATTATATATTTTAAAAATATAAAATAAGTTTTTACATGTAGATATTTATATATACAATATATTGTTTTTTAAATATATACATGCATGTGTATTTATACATATATATATATGTATTAAATATAAATAATATAATGCAATAATATATAATACACACTCACATGTGTGTATATATATATATATGGATGGATGGATAGATAGTAGTGTATTTGTGGTGTATAAAATATTAGTTTAATTCATAAAAATATATGATTAATATATTTTATATATAAAATTCAAGTATGATTTTTGTTTTTTTCCCGTTGCTCATGAACAGACAAAATCAAAATCTATGAGCTATTTTTCATGACCCACTAGCAGTTAAAAGTGAGTATTGACCCAGTTTAATGGCCTGAATGGTTTCTAATTATTCTTTTAAATACTGCAACATTCTACAATGCATCTTCATTTTGACTCAAAATCTTATAACGGTCTAATTTTATTCACAGACAGCTTAAAACTCTCATACATCTTATGCCACTCATGTTTTTAAAGGTAGGTTTGGCACCAGCTGCATTTCAAACTACACTGACGGGAAGCGAGCACAGAGATGGCACAGATAGCCCTCAGCCATTCAGACCCAGCTGCAACTGAAGCGCACTGCCACAGCCACACACACATCCAGACTGCAGGTATGTGTGCTGAGATAAGGAGCAGTGGCTCTCGCCCTGGCTGCTATGGTGGGTTTAACCCAACTCAGGTATGCTGGGAATGTAGCGGAGTGTAACATCATAGAGGAAGCCTGTAGATTTGAGCTAGGACTATTGAATGCCACTGCTGGAGAAACTAGGTCTTTGTTGAGGTTCATTTAGGTAAACCAATCATGTAAGCTGGTTATGTAAGCATGTGTGTTGAAGGGGCCAAAGAGTTACTGGAGCTAAAGTGTGAGCTGTCCTATCCAGTTCTGCCATCCCTGCCAAGTCTCCTTCAGGACACAAAGTTTACTTTCAGGAGACCCTGTGGGACGCCATTCTTCTCCGGGCCCTGAGTTGAGCGCAGCGGGGGGGAGGCAACAGTACAGAGACTATAGCGACCCACTCGCACCCATCAAGATAATATTCTGTTCCATTCCAGTTGCTAAAATGAGCAAGCAAACAAGTGCATGAGATAACTCACAGAAAGCAATATTTTGGCATGCACTATTTCACATTTGTGTAAAAACATAACTACAGTTTTAGGTTTGGAGTTTTATTGAAGAATTTGAATCAGATAATTTGATAAATATTCTCCATTTGTTTGGATTAAACAAATATGTGAAATATGTCTGCTTGCATAATGGAATGTAGGCCTACTGATAGAAATCTGGAGACCCTCAAAGCCTTAGTTTGTTCCTGAAAAGTCCCTCATTTTCGCCCTGCCTTGTAAACGCACATGAGAGCAAATAATAGTTAGAACACATAATAGTCCTCATTCCATCTCCTTTTATGCTGGATAAACAATATTGTTGGATAATCTAGGCCACAATGAAAGCCAATCACCAAATAAATAAAAATGCAGAAATGAAACACTGATCAAAGTTGAAAATATTTGATAATTTCATCTTCTTAAAGGTTCCTCTAATAGTACTTAAAGGGATAGTTCACCCAAAAATTTTACGTCTGTCATCAATTACTCACCCTCACGTTGTTCCAAACCTGTAAGACCTTTGTTCATCTCCAGAACACAAATGAAGATATTTTTGAATAATTTCACACAGACAGCAAGGATCCTAACACATTCAAGGCTCAGAAACGTATTAAGTACATAATTAAGTTAGAATAATCTGACAGTGCTTCAACTGTAACTTTACAAAGCCACAAGAATACTTTTTGTGTGCAAAGAAAAAAATGGAACCATAAAATTATTCCCAGAATGTTGCATGGTGGTTATTATTAAATAACTGAATAAGACAATTAAAAGTGGTAGAATATCATTGTTGTACGCTACATATAGCATCTCTGAGGCTTAAAACGTGTGTTTTGTACCTGCTGTACAGTACGTGTAACTGTTTTATGTACTGTACTATCATACAGACACAGATAAACTACTGGTTCGGTTATGCTATTATTAATCAGCTCCTCTTGGTATTTATCATATCTATTACACATGATATAGCCTTATCTTTGATGAATGAAATCATGGCATGTTCATTTAAAAGTGATCATAGCTGCATTTTTCATACTTCATCTACACTTCTGAGAGGTAAAATCACTGTTGGCAGTGTTTCGAACACTTAAAGGCACTTAAGGAAAAACACGTATGGCCGGCTTCCATTTTGTCTGAATGCCAGTGACATGCTAAGTGCACTTCTGGCATTACCCAGCAATCACAGCTTCTCAGATTCAGACACCTTCCACGTTTCACTGTCTGTAAAACGCTTAAGTCAAACATAAATCTGAAATATCAGCGGCCGACACATTTGATAGACGGAAGAAAATGACATTGTACAAAGGAGATGGTGATATCTACAGTACTTGCCTACTTTAAAGTTGTTCCTGGGCCGATTTATTTCCAGTGTGTTAGCGTCTATATTTGTGCACTTTGTTATTTCAGTATAATATTAAAAAAAGAATTTCTTTCAGTGAAGATTGAACTGACATGTTCTCCATAGTCATAGCCCAAGACAACAAGGTTCTTTAAAGAACTATTCACTGAAAGGTGAATACCTCATACTGGAACCTTTATTTTTAAGATATCAGCCTGTGCTAGATATATGTATTTCCCATTATTATTGAGTTTTCTTGGGTTTCTTTTTAGTTTCTGCGGTTTACATCTTAGCATTGACAAGTGTTCTCAGCTGTCCTGGTTTAATTGTGGATAAGTGTGTCAGGAGCAAAGCACTACTCTCGTGGTTACGGTTAAGACCTTTTTGACATACTTCTGGAAAAGTGAGTCAGAGGTCGGAAATCAATTTTATGGCAATGTAATTTTCCAAATTGTCTTTGACCTCGACTACAATCAACAACAAAAAATCTTGTTTCAAACACCTAAGAATGAAAGGATTTGGCCAGTATGTGACATTTCTTTGCTTCATTTTCAGACCAACTTGGCATACACGCCATGCTGTTGTTTATATATCCCGTTCAGTCAAAGCACAGAGTTGTCAGCCTTAATCAGGCCTTTTATTGTTTTCTTTAATATTCATCCACAGTTCTTTCCGTATATTTACTATAACAGGTGATCTCATCACAGAGAAGTGGTGAATGTGACATGATTGTTTTTAAAGGTGCAATTTCTGACAATCCCTAGCCGTCATAATAAACTTTATTAAGCCATGATTACTTTTTGGTATCCTGAAAACTATATTTTCGCCTACATACTTTATAAAGTTCAGTCAAAGTAAAGACTAAATATGATTCTAGGCTTTTTTTTATAGTATTGTAAATGTTTGATTGTGACTACTAAGGTGACGGAATGATGGATAAGATGAAAGTTTTTTTTTAATAAAAGTCAACGTTTTTGTCCAACCTGCATGCACGTATCCAAACAATTCCCTTCAAATCCCAGAATGCAACATGTTAGAGCCCTAGATTTCTCTCATCTCTGGCCAGTACTTGAAAACTGGAGCATGCACACCTGGGCTAGCTGTGGGTAGCCCTCATTCTGTGCTGCCACTGTTAATCTGAGCATTTTGAGACTTGGACAGTGTGTTGTCTGACCCTCATAGACTAGTCGATCTGTGCTGTGTATCTGGTTCATTAGTGCAGCATACAGTACAGAGACTGACACTGTGACTGTTACAGATCACCTGACACTCAATCTTTATCTGCTCTGTTTTATTTCTCTCCAGCACAGTAGGTTTTAGGTCTAAAGATGAGAAGAATTATTGTTAAGATTTTTATTCATTAAATTGTTTTTTTTAAAAGAGTTTTGGGTTGAAAAGTGTTTGGATGCAACATATAGCATCCTTTTAATAACATGTGGCATCTGGAATCCCATTAAAATAAATATTTAGTGAAATAACAGTGGTACATTTTCAGATTTGTCTTTTTGAACATATTTCAAAAGAGAGGCCATTCAGGGCAACTAGCAGCAATAGATTATTTAATCATATTTATTTAGTAAAAATGTATATGTTTATAAAGAAACTGCTGCCACTGTGTTGCCCAGACGTGTTATAATGTAAAAACAAATTGTAATATTTTAATTGAAGGCATAATAGATTTTTTTTTCCTGGAAGAAATGACTACATTATATTTTACCACATTTATCAGGACTGATATCTGTAGAGGCTGCTAATATTAATATTTTTTTATTTGCTTATATTTACATAGGAAAACCAGAAACAAACTATTTTTAACAAACAGGTCCACATACAATGGTGAAGTAGCGCCCTCATGTGGAAAGAGAAAGATTGAAGTTTAATAAAAACGTGCTGCTTTTCTTTTATACAATATAAAAGCTGTATGCTTGTTCTCTTGGCGTCTCTCTCCGTTGTTTTGTTTGTAAATAGCATTCAGTGCAATCGTTGTCACCGGTAATATGAACACAAACTATAACATTCGCCTACAGTGCGCGTCTTCAGGGACGCGACGCGACTGCATTTCCAAAAGTACACGAGTCGTGAGTCACAGCTTTGCATATTACGATAATTCCAGGAAGTTTTTCTTTTTAGGTCGGCTGTTTCCTGCACCTACGCCACCTTGTTTACCGTACTCTTTGTCGCTGTCGTTCGCATTCGTCTGTTAAAAAGTTGTTTTAAAACGAGTATTTATTCAGCTTTTAGTGAGGTTTATGTAGATTAAAAGGCGAATCATGAAGTTCTTGTACCTGAGAGGTGCTGTGTTTTCCACCTTCATACCTGTAGCACTAACTCTCATGCTTATGGATGATGGGCGCTCTCTGAACTGTACACAACAGGTAAGAAGATATATATTACATAACAAAAAAGGGTGTTAGATATTTATGTATATATATATATATATATGTTAAATGTGTTCATTTAGACACTGATATGTGTTTCCTTTTGGGAGGAGGGGTTAAGTCTTGAATGAGGGTTAGATATCTTCGAATGCATTGTTTTTTCTTTATTTCTTTCTCTCTCTCTCTCTTCAGGAAGTACAGTGCACAGCAGAGTTCCGTAAGTCCTGCTTTTTTATTGAATGGTTTATTATTGTTATTATTATTATTATTATTATTATTATTATGGTAGGTTATATTGTAACTGAGGTTTGATTATTTCCAGATAATTGCATGTATAAAGAATGGCTCGAACCTTCAAATTTCACTCCTAGTAAACCAGAGGATTTAACAGTGCGTGTCGATGTAAGAAGCAATATGAAAGGTGATTGGGAACCAGTGATTGTGGCAGAATGGAAAGCACAGGATGATGGTGGGTTACCTATGCATTTTCAGATTAGCCTGATATATTATGTGAAAATCCATTTACTTGTACATTTAAGGGGGGAAAAGTCACTTTTAATGGACAATTTAAATGGATACATTTATACCTATATTTTAGTGTATAAAAAATTACAGTGGAACTCATGATGAAGAGATCATATTACTAAATGTGTGCACAAATATTAAAACACTCAGTGACTTGAATTACAATAAGCATTTATCTCTCAGTTAGGACCAGGTCATCATCCAAGTAATCTTTTTTTCCTCAGGAAGCATAATTCATTTGACAGGAACAGAGTTCAGTGTGTTAAAGTCATCCACCAATGAAAATCTGTGTGTTCATTACAAATTCCTCAATGTTTTTAAGTCCATGAGAAATAGTGCAGGCGAAAAGGCAAGACTGATTTATTTGTTTGTTCGTTCATTTATTTACATTATTTTTATTTTCACAAAAACTAATGTATAATCGATTTTATTCCAGTGGTCTTTTTCTCTGGATAAAGTTGTAGTAGATCCAGACAGCAAATATGTAGTGACCGTCTCCAACCTTCCCAAGCCTAATTTAAAACATACCAGTTACCTCATTTCCAAAGAGGTTATTGTTCCAGGTAAGTGACAAATTAAATTATTTGTGCAAATATTTCCAAACAGCGATTTATATTCACAATGATACCTCTGTAACCACAGATTGTGACAATCCAATGATGCAATTGACCAAAATCTGTTTCGAAAGAGGTGAGAGCTTAATTACAACCGGTTAACCTCAGATATCAGATTCATACATACCAAGAAACCCAGAGCGCTTAAGGTATGCATGCATTTCAAGTACTAGGAGATTCATTTGGTTTTATTTTTATCTTAGGGGATACATGGCAACCCAATATTACTGTAGAAAGGAACACAGGTGTGAATGGCAAGGATATTCTGTATGTTACATGTAATCCTGCAGAGAACGTTGAAAAATACTATGTTTTTCTGAACTGCAACGGAGACAACCAAAGAAAGACGCTTTATAATGTAAGACATTTTATCTGTTTGTCTATATAAATATATCCAAATGAATAATATCTCTGCAGAACTGAGTGTTTTTTGGTGTGTTTAGGAGAGCAAGCCATTACTTAATGTGACATATGACCTGGAGAACTGGCCACGTACATGCTGCAGTTTTTACGTTCAGGTGTGTGGGCTTAAAGAAACATATTACACCATGAAGTAATAGAAGTATGTTGATTTAATAGTGTTTTCCTATTTAGATCCAGCCATTTTTCTGGAAGTGTGGGAACGACTGCCGTCGATGGAATCACAATTTTAACATATGTGGTCCTGGTGTGTATGGGAAGGTCTTCACCTTTTGAATCGGCGAGAAAATACATGTACAAAGCATAATACAACTTTACTCATTCCACAGTACCAACAAGCCCTCCTGAGAACAACTCAGCACTCTGGATCATTTCTGTTGGACTATGTCTCTTAATTTGTGCCATTGGTATTTGTGCAATTTATTTGCGCTGCAGGAAACCACCAAATGGTAAGCAGTGACATTTAAGATGGGTATTTTTTTATCTTCAAAGACGGATTTTAACAGTGTTAGCGATGTCTTCCTGTGGTTAGCCACATAGAGAAATTAAATAATACATCTAATATGCAGTAAATAATCATTTTCTAGGAATATCTCTGTGTCTAATTTTTTACATTTAATTTAATTTCAGGAAAAGAAAACCCAGAGAGACAAATGCCTCTAGAAACGGCGCTTTCATCTGATCCTCGATCTGTATTAATCATTTACTCCAGAGACCATCCCCTTTACACAGACATAGTTCTGAAGCTTTGCGCCTTCCTGCGGGCCAAATGCGGCATTGAAGTTGTGCTAGACCTACTTGACACGACTTGGCTCGGCACCATCGGCCGGCTGCAATGGCTTGAGGAAAAAAAGCGACAGATCGAGCATTCATCAGACAAGATCTTGGTCCTTTGCTCCAGAGGAGTGCAAGTCAAGTGGGGTGCGATGTGTGGAGAGCCTCGCGTCCTCCTCCAGGAAGATGTGCGCTCTCCGATCGGTGATATGCTGACTCTCGCCCTTCAGCTGATAACACCTGATATGCAGCGTCCGGCTTCCTACGGGAAGTATTTGGTGGCTTACTTTGACGATGTAAGCAGCGAAGGCGATGTGCCGTCTATGTTTGACATTGCGGTCAAATATAAGCTGATGAAGCATTTCGAGGAGCTCTATTTCCGTATCCTCGATGTGGAGAAGTATCAGCAGGGAGTGAAGCACTGCATCGAGGGCATCGGAAAGGACGAGTACTTCAACTGCCCCTCGGGCGAAGCTTTAAGGAACGCAATCGAAGCATTCCAGGCGCACCAAATGAAGAATCCCGACTGGTTTGAGAAAGAGTGCGTGACCAGCGAGGAGGAAGTGAGAGGGGAAGCCGATCCACTTCTTAAGATGCCCATGCAGCCGGTATATGAGTTAACGCCTGTGCTAAACAACGGACTCCCGATTCTTGTGAAGGAGGTAGACTTCAATCAAGAGTCCCAGAGTGTCTGTGCAGTAATTCCCGAAATTCAAGAAAACCCCGAAGAGTCTTCCGTGGTGATTATCAATCCAAGAGTCCAGCCAGGGCACAGCGAAGTATTTTCCTATTATCCAGCAATGGAACACCCACTTGAATTACCCAGCATGATTGGTATTGGGGCACCAATGTACCCACAGATCTACCCTTGTCTCCTCGCTGAACCAGGACCAGTGGAAACCACACATCCTCCTTTCGCGTTTCCAACAGGGGAACCGTCAGATAATTGTCCAACAGAGAGCAGAAAGTGCTTTTTGATAGCACCTCCACCATCAATGGAGGACAGCTTCCAACTATACCAGGAAATGGGCATGTCCCAGCCAGTGGAGATGGAGGAAAGTGAAATGGAGGGAGCTTCTGAGACGAGACCATCACGAGGGTCCGATCAGGGATATGGTTCCAGGTATTCAATGGTGAGGGAGGACCCCAAGTTTCAGCAAGACATTTCCTCTCTGGCCAAGTTACAAATGGACCTCTTCTTGAACAGCCCGATCTCTTCTGGTTTCTGCACTCAAACTATGGAGACCTAAATTTCTTTGTGTGCCTTTTGGCTTGTTTTTCTTTTGCGCTGCGCACCGTGGCAGGATGTACTTGAACAGTCTGCGGTTGTTCATCACTCCTAAAACTTTCAAACAGTTTGAGTCAACAGGAACAGGAAACACACTAGATGGATAAGTTCAATTATCAGCAGTTTTAAAAGAGATTACATGTTAAATTTTCATCATAAATAACTAGACATAAACGCAAGAATGTGATCAGTTCACTTTTACTGTGGAGCAAAACAAGTACCTTGTTAAACAGCTTGATATAGAACAGCACATCACATGATTTTAAGCTTATGTTTAGCTACTGAACACAAGTCTAAGTAATTTGGTTGGGCTTGCAATGTTACATTTGTATTGTTTTTTATTAATTGCTCATATGAAATATTTTGTTGTATTATATTGCACTATTTTTTTTTAATTCCAGTTTAACAGGTATAACCATCTCCGGAAGTTTGTATATATAATTGCATCGTATAAGTACATTTCTAAATTTATAAAGCAGCATTCTTTGGTAATCTTCGGTTTTGTGCTTACTACTGTAATTTTGTTAAACAATCACTTTGGGTGCATCAAATTTCATCCAATTTTTGGACTTCAAATTACTTGTTAACCAATTTAACCAGGAGGCTTCCAGACCCTTGCAGCTATTGCAGTGCAAATAATGTCTTATGTAAACATAACTTAATTTGCAAAATAAAGCCCTTGTAAGAAAATTCTCTGTAAAACATTTATGTGGATAAATAGAGAGAGAGGTGGGGATGGAAGTCGCTTTCCTTATCAAAAAGGATATGTACATACGCGTTTAAAAAACATGCGTAGTATGCAGTGGTATATATTTGTCAGGTTAAATACTGCGCAGTGAGGCACAAAAATCCCATAATGCACTTTCGGCCTGCATATTTAACACGTTTAGCTCACCCTGTACCCCAATCCTCAAAGCACAAGAGTAATAATATGTTAGAATAGGATGCACATTTGCTAGTAATTACATGTTGGACTAGAATATATAATGCTCTGTTACAACTAAAAGTGACAGGACAAGCTTGCTTCTCACAGTTAAAGAGACAGCTCACCAAAAAAAATAAATATTGCACTGATGTCACTCGAAACCTGGTATAACCTGATATTTAGAAAAATGTGTTTTTGTGCTTACAGTGGAGGTCAATGGGGTCCAAACCGACATTGATTTTCATTATATGCACAAAACATTCTTTAAAATGTCTTCTTTCATGTTGTACATAAAGTCATACAGGTTTGAACAGACATGAGGGGGGTGTAAATGATGCCACAGTTTATCATTTTAGATGAACTGTCTTTTTAAGGTGGAAAATTGTAGTGAAAAATATCGTTATTAAGCTTTGACATATTTGTTGTTCCTGGTGTAAATCTTATTGTAACTAATAGCTTGGAAATACACATAATTTAGATTTAGACATAGATGCACTGCTTGTAGATTAATGGATAATGTCCTTTCGCAATCTATCAGTGCTTGAACAATATTCATGGTTGGTCGAAATGTATTTAATTGTGATGATCATACCTTATTTTTTGGCATGAATGACATACCATCTGGAGCAGATAAACTGATTTCAACCATGAGGTTCTGTAGAGAGAGGTAGCCTTGTACAAACTGATGACGGTAATATGGAGTTTGGTCATTAAAGATGGATAACAATTATCCTCATAGATTCTATGCTTAAAGTAGCCTATTATTACATTAAGTAACATTATGAATCAGTATCATACACCGTTCAGCAATTTTCCATACTTAAGTACCATTGCCACTGACAAAGTATTTCAAATAGGAAAGGGCAACATCACATTTACAATTTAAAGTGTACACCAAGCCTAACAAGTCACAATTCATTTTAACACTTTCGACAAGTGCATTTAGGAACATCTCTTGACAAGGTGTCTGGAAACACTATAAACATGTGTCTACATTAGCCTACCGTCAGTTAAAGACATTTTTACATAGAAAATAAATCTTACAACATTGCACTTATAACTTCTTCTCGGCTGAAAAGTCCTCACACTGAATTAAAGTGCCTCACAAAACAAGTGCAAATCAAAGATTCTCGTATCGTCATATAAGCACTGGCTGACAGTCACGTCCCAATACATGAAGTATATACTGCAGAGGTCACAGGTGGGAATGTTTTTCATTGGCACATTGAGTGGTTTGGTTGTAGCACCTGTTGAGAGTGGAGGAGAACGGCAGAGCGCTCATAAGCAGCGGTACTACAGGCATAAATGTACGCCAATAATTGCCTAACGTTGAATTATTAGGATTTTATATCACTTAACACCAAGCAGATACTGTAAAATCAGTGTGGCATGTCTGACACCAGTGGTATTTTGGATTTAGGCCAACAGTTAGATTAGGGTTCAAACTGAATTCAAATGTTTTGTAGGTTCTTTTCTAATTTGCTAAATGAGCAACCCAATAAGTCTGACAATTAGCAATCACTGAGCTAATCTCATATACGCATTATTTTGTGGAGATCGCTGGTTATGTAATGTTTCGCGCTTTGCATCTCTTTCAGCAATTTTCCCCTCAGTTAGCAAACAATTAAGATGTTATAAAGAAAATGGCCTACTTTTTATCATTCTAAAATACATTCTTAAAAGTAAAATTGCTTCCTGATGCCACAGAAGAACCTTTCTTGGTTCCATAAAGAACCTTTATCAATTGAAGAGCCCTCACAAAAGGTTCTTCGGTTTTTTTGAAGATCCAAAAAAATGGTGGTTCTAGTTTAACGCTCCTCAAAGTAAATACATTTTAATGATCGGTTTGTGTTTTTTATCTATATTTTGATTAAAAGGAAAGGAATCTTAGCACCTGTAGTACCTCCCCTTAAGAGGGCTGATGCACACTGTGTAGTAGCCTACGTGGCCTCCGGTCAACGCCAGTCCCTAATGAGCATTTACGACTGAGTATTGACAGCCAGCGTGTTCACGTAACCGTGAGGACACATGTCATTTTCGGAAACGCAGTGGGAGAACTGGGCTGGGTTGCCCCCGCGTCCACGTGCAAACCTCCGGACACCTCTTAAGGACATGCACTGTTCAACCAGCTCCAGGCACTTACACCCCAAGAAGAAGATGTTCTTGAACATGAAAACCGACACGGGCGTTTTGTAAACAAAGACGAGGAAACATCTGACCACCAAGAGCGGTGCGTTGAGCAGCACGCCGGTGAAGAACCTCGCCCATATCCAGCGACAGTTCATCTCCGAGGCCGTCAACTCGTAGAGCCAAACCACCGGAACGCCCAATGCGATGAAATACACGGATATAACCGTGTACCTCAGGTATAAGTTGGGGGTTTCGTTTTTAAGGAGCAGTTCCACCAGCGTGAAGCTGTCCAGGATGTCTAAGCAGGTGCTCATGAAGCATCCTTGGGAGTGAAAGCGCGTGGCGCCGTTAGGATCTTCAATGATGGAGTTGATGAGGCAGTAAAGCAAAGGCGCCCACAGCAGCATGGTTATTTTAAACCCCGTGATGCCAAATGGCACCTTCAGGGCGATCAGATCCAGGATGGACGTTTCCAGAACGAGCACCACTTTCGGGGTGGACGCGATCACATAGATAAGCCATGCCAGGTACGCGAAGGTGAACTCCCCGAGGTTGCACCCGAAGATGGAGCTCTTCTGATGGAAACCGCAAGCTCGTTCTCTCTTACTCCTGGCGTTTTTCATGAAGAAGATCGCCCATCCCGATATGACCACCAGATCCGTGGCTATCCACGAGCACCAGTAGAGATCCGTGAAGATGATGAGGTAGAAATCCAGCATGCCTCCCTGGAGAACGAGCAGGAGGAAACACAGGATCTTATAAAACAGGTTCTTATTAGACCTCTGCACGAACAGGGGGGTGGACTGCATGAATTCGCCCGATGTCATGGTGTAAGACTGAGGCTGAGCTGTGGCTGAGGAGGAGACCAGGGGCTGGGAGCTGCCCTCCTCGAGGTTGGCGCTGCCGCTGGTGGTCTGCGTGTCCCTCCTGGACGCGACGCTCCGGATGAACAGCAGCTGTCCGTTTTCTGGTGCTGAGGAGACAGGTGAGTCGGGCTGGGAGATGTCTTTTATGATTTCAGCAGTCATTGTATTCATGCCTTCTCCTCCCGACTTGTTTTGGCTCTGCTAGTGTAATGATAGCGGCTCAAGGGGGCAGAGGAGGAAATCCCGTTATGGAATTGCGGTGGAATGGAATGCGAGCTCACCACATTCCCTCCAAATGAAAGCCTAAATAAAGGACTTAGTCCTTTACCTTTTAATCCTTTAGTCCTTTATTCCCATTTAATATTATATACTAGCGCTGCATTTTTTTTAACGTAGTCGTTTTATCTTATAATGATGTAACAATGAATTGGTCATGCCATTATCGAAGGCACTGATTCCTATTTAATTTAGAAGACTATACTTTGGTCGTCTGTTCATTTTTTTGAGTGCTTGTCGAAATAGTTTTTATTGCAAACAGTTAATTTTGGTCTTTGCAGTTTATCAAATTAATGAACTAATGGGCTAATAATAGCAGAAGATTAAACAAATCTGATAAGATAAAAATGCTATAAATTACCTTTTTTAATTCTAATTTAAAAGACAATTAAATAAGCCTACGGTTTTAGTCTTAATTCTAATGCTGTCTAATAATGTTTATTTTTCATGTTTTTGTAGTTGTTTTCATAGTTAAATAAAACCCAAATGCAGTTTGATTGAGATTAATTGGAATGCACAATGAAATTATATACATATATATCTCAGGATTTTTCTAGTTTATTCAAGATAATCGTGATAAGAACATATATATATATATATATATAAGATTAAAACGTTGATTAAAAAGTGAATTGAATTTCACATAAAAATGCAAAAGCCTTCACCAGAGCAGTGCTGTTCTAGACAGTCACATTTGTCTTGAAGATGATGTGCATTCAAGCAAAATCACTCACAGAAGCCTAGGACATCAAAAGCCTAGTACGAACTAATGAGTACCATTATTTATCGAGAGTCTGAGCAATGTTACATTACAAAAATGCTCCAATTTGTTATGTGTGTCAGCTAGTGCTTAAAAAAAAAAAATTAAACCATCAATTTCTAAAAGTTTGTTGCAGGTATAACTTTAATTTACGGAAAACAATACCATGATATACTATAGCCAGAAAAAATAAGTAATTGTTATCCAATAAGGCCATGGCATAACTGCTGAATACCATGATAACAGGCTCACAGAACTACAGAGAATGAAAATGCCCAAGTACTTTATCTCCAAACCTCTATACGTACGTATATATATGTATATTTCCATAAAATCACAGACATGTAATAATTTGATAATAAACTTTAATTTCAAGTTACATTGGATGGTTCTGAACCATAGAAAACAAGCACATTTCTGTATAAACATATGCATATCAACCAAGTTCGACAAGAACCGAATAACAATTGGGTGTTTGTGGTTTGACTACTGCCAGCTGAGCTTAATATGCAATATTCACTGAAGCAAAACAGATTTACAATTAATAGACAGTTAAACTGATGAACATTCAGCTTCATATTTGAATGCATTTAAGTCGGCTTTTGGGAGTCCAGATTCACAAATCATCGGCGCACTCAGTTCGTAGGGACTTCCCATGGGATACCACAGCTAATCAGGTACAGCTAAACAGGAACAACTCGGTGGATAAGTTAATAGTGAGGAACAAAACATCTAGGGATAAAGGTTACACGAGTTGTCCGTGTGAACGCTGATGAGTGCATTTGTGACATTCAGGAAGCTCCCCGCCACCACCACCTCCCACCCAGTCAGAATCAGTGCATGAGAAGAGGGATATTTCAAAAATATCAGAAGCATTAACAGCCACCAGTTAGTGAAGTCATACACAGTTGCTGTATCCTCACAGTCAATAATAAACATGTCAAACCCACACCTGAGATAAACTCGGTCAGGTTTGTTAGCTATATTATTCCAATTTCTTATATAACTTAGTGTCCTTTTTTGAATTTTTTTTTAAATTACTTTTGTTTTTGCTTTTTTGTTTTTCTAGTACATTAACCAGACATGGACAGACTCACAGAATGGAGAAGGCTTTCTAGAAAATAATCTTTTTAGCACAAGAGCTATTTTTAATGTCTTTTGACGTGTGTTTTATATTCATTTATTGAATCTGAAATGAATTCATTGTTTTAATGGCCTGCTGAAAGGCACTGCCACAACACAGGGGGAAAAAGACGCTACTGCCCATCAGTCACACAAGACAGTTCTGTCTAGTTTCTAATAGGGATAGAAATAGAGTAAATAGGGACGAGGGTTAGTTTAGGAGGGAGTTAGCGAAGGACGGAAGGAGGCCTGCTATAGGTACAGCTCGTAGTAATCGTCCAACTCTTCGTGGAACAAGTCCCACTCATCTTCGGAGTCGGTGACATCATCGTCGGTCCCGGCAGCCAGAAGCATGAGGAGCATCTCGCTAAGCTCGAACGTCACCATCTCGTCTTCATTGTCGAAGGAGTCGCTGTTCTCCCGCTCATCAAAAAGATCCCAGAGTGGCGTCCGTCTGGAGTTCTGCAACACAGATTCCATTAATGGTTTGATAGTAAATCGTTAAGTAAATACGATATGCTTTCACGCAACAGAATGTTTAGTTTGGCACCAACGTTGGGAGAAAATGCTTTACCCGGGTTCTTCCGTTGGAGCCGGTCTGTCTCCTCTGGGGTTGAGGCTCTTCCAGACGCCCATCAGGAAAGGCGTGCTTGTAAAAGCAGTTTGCTCCAAACGGACAGGTCCCACGGCCTTCATCAAAATATCGGCAGGGTTTGCCCCTGGATGTGAAGATGGACAAAACTAAAATTAAAATCACAAAAAAGTCTTTGGCTCCAAGTGGGTAGTTCAGCCAAAAAAGAAAATTCTGTAATTAATTACTCATCCTCCTACTATCAGAAAATGGTGTATTCTTGTAGATTAATAATTTAAGTATTTTAACAATGTCCTTACTATCTTTCTCGACCTTGAACGTGTCATTTGCATTGTTGTCTATACAGGGACATCTTAATTTGTATTCTGAATATGAACGAAGACCTTACAGGTGTGGAACAACATGAGGCTGCGCGATTAATAGCAGAATGTCCATTTGTGGGTGAACTATACCTTTAAAAATTACAGTTCACCCCAAACTTACAATGTCAAATTCGATGCAAAGTTTATTTCTGTAACATCTGATATGAGAGCCACAGCAGAGGGGAAGATTTTCAGGGAATAATGACTTATACTGTCTGTTTATCACACTAAGCGATAGAATTCAGAATATAGTGCACTAGTCATTAGGAATAACTGGAATCCTGCATATATTCTCATTTTTGTCCCAGTACCCTTTACTTTCAGTACATGGACAAGAGTTGCCAGAATACTCTTCAGAAAGTCATCTTTTGCTTAACATATTCGGTGAGTAAATGACAGTATTTAATTATTACTTATTAATTACTACTATTACTGTAATCAAGAAAAACTCTCAGTTGTGTACCCCATGCCATCCTTGTACTTCTGAATGAGTTGCTGCTTCTCCTCTTTGTCCTCGACCCAGTATTCGCTTGGTATGACAAAATTCGATGTGATTCGACACTCTGGGCAGGACCTGATTAGGAACACATTAATTTGTCACTAAAAATATGGTTCTTCCTTCTACACCAACACTGATCTTTAAAAGAAGAGGTGGACAATTACAATTAGCGATAATAATCCTACGCTATTGATCCTAGTATTTGAAATGATTAAAGATCATCTCTTCAGAATCCTATTCAACTTAATACATGTTTAATTATCTTAAGGATGGCCTTACTTTATGATCTTGCTCTCGAACTGCTTGGCGCTCCTCCATTTCCTGATGCACTTGAGACAGTAACAGTGGCTGCAATTGGAGAGGATGCCGAAACGGCGTTCGCTGGGGTTGGTTTTCTCGAACACCACCTCCATGCACACGCCACACATCATGTCTTTACTACGCTGGATGGCAAACGAGATTTCCATGTCCTTCTCGTGAGCCTCAATGCAGGCCTGCCATTAAAAAATAAATAAATAGTATAAGACTTTACTCCAAAACATCTTGAGGACAGGATGTGAAGTCCATACTCACCCTGATGTGTTGTGAGCGCTGAGAGGTGTCGGAAGGGTGGAGAACCTGTAGGCCGCACATGTCGCAAACGTCGCCGTGGAGGTAGGCACAGTTGAGGCCATAGCGACATTCGCCAACAGCGGCGTACGGGCAAAGCTGTTTCTTCATTTCTTTGTTAGCCATTTCTTTCTCGTACTCTTCTTCGATGAGAGGTCCGGGCCCCTCGAGCGACACTGGGTCAGCTGTAGAGGGAACAAAAGAGGAATGATTTTAAAGGAATAGCTCACTCAGAAATGAAAGTGAGGCCTTTGTTCACTTTCTGAACACAAAGAATGATATTTTTGATGAAATCTGAGAGTTTTCTGACCCTGCATAGACAGCAATGCAACTGACAGTTCAAGGCCCAGAAAGATAGCAA
>JAUMHI010000037.1:5744174-5782153 GCA_032359435.1 Enteromius unitaeniatus | reverse complement strand
TTGATGAAATCTGAGAGTTTTCTGACCCTGCATAGACAGCAATGCAACTGACAGTTCAAGGCCCAGAAAGATAGCAAGGAAATAATTAAAATAATCAATTTTCCATCTTTGGTGTGCAAAGCAAGCAAAAATAATGACTTTATTCATTCTACTTTGTGATACTTTCGTGAATGGCAAAGAACTAACTTGGAAGAGAAGTCGTCGTTGAAAAAAGTCATTATTTTTGTATGTAGTTCCATTGCAGTCTATGTAGGGTCATAAAGCTCTCTGATTTCATCAATACCTTAATTTGTGTTCTTATGGGTTTAGAATGACATGAGGGTGAGTCAAATCTCATGTTAAAACCAAAGGACTCCAACACCTGCATGAATTCAAAAATGGCCTGTAAATGCTATTTAACACCACTGAAGACTGCAAAAATGGTGAACTAATACTGTTAAGGTTCCTGGGATGGGGATAGAAAATCAACCACATTATTGTTGTGTGGACTGAAAAATAGCAATCTTTTTGTTTACAATCGAGAAACGACACAAGTGTCAGAATTTTAAATTCTGTCCTTCATATTTTGAGATTTAAATGACCTTGAAAGAAATTCAAAATGAAGAAGCGGCAAGATTTATTGACGTATTTAACGGTTTCGTAATGTTGTCTACCATATTAAACGCTGGAGGAAAAGCACCGGCATTCCAGAACGTAAGAGTTTTGGCTGCCACCCAAAGACTAGGAAAGAAGCAGCACTGTTCCTTCAGCTCTTTGCTGATGAAGTCACCCTTAAAGATAAATGTAAGTGGGTCTGGGCCAACAAGAGAGCACACTGGTAGAGCACAGCTTGGGCTCTGCTGCGTGTGCAGGGTCAGTCCTAGTTTAGTGAGGAAGCTGATTATTTATGCATTATAAAACGTCTAGTTCTGATCGTATTTGCCACAGTCGTCTTAAATTGTTGATAAATGCACACCTTTAGCCAAACAAGAATTTGCCAAATTGATTGGCAACTGTAAAAAGCCTACAGTTAATTAGCTACATTCCAACACGGAAATGTTACTTTTTTTATATTTAGTATTTACTTACATTTTCTTTAATTAAAATAAAATAGTTTGGTTTCATTTACAATAACGATATAACTACAAAGAGTAATCCCTGTTTATGAATGCAATTTTTTATTGAACAATGGAATTTTTTTCTTTATCCTGTTTTTTTACCACCGTTTTTAGCAAGTTTAGCGATGGCTTCACGTTGTGTGTCGGCACAGCACTCCTTGGTGTTCATCCCAAGGTCATGGTTTGATACCCAAGGAACGCAATGCTGATAAAGCTTGTAACTTGAAATGTACTCACTTTGGATAAAAGCACTTGTGTAATGCATAAGAGTAACTGCAACAACCTTTCCAAGATTCCATTTGTTAGCTTATGTTATGCATCATGCAATAGTCTCAAAACATTCATTCATGTTAAAGCTCCAGCCCGAAACTTTTGGGTCTCTAGCAGTTAATAAACAGAACTGCATGTGTCTTACAGAAGATCATTGTAGCCGGAATGACTTCTCTCGACTTATGTCTATGATGAAACATGCAGGTACTAAATAGTCAGAATATAAAACACTTATTCTAGGCGTACCGTAGTGATTCAGGACATAGCTTTGGGAAATGGATTCCTGGTGCACTCCATTATATCAATTTTGTAACGGATTTCAGCTTTAACAAACTGAAACGTTACCAATGTATGTATTGTATTGAAATGTTGCATCTGGTTTAAACCCAAGTCTGCTTGGGAATCAGAGAAAAAGACTCCAGTTACATTTTGTCTGATTTATTTTCCAGGAAGTGAAAATCAGAAAATCAAAGAAGCATGCCACAAAAAACAGTAAGAGCATTATTATGACAAACCAAAGCGTTGGTCAAACCAACAGATTAAAAATAAAAGCCTAATTGTAAAAGATCCTTCATAATGAAAACCGAATTTATCACTGTGTTTTCATAGATAGTCTTGGCAGTGACAACTGAACATGTTTCCCTGCTACACTCACCCCTCCCACAGTAGGGCTGCCCTGGCACGAACTCTGCAGCGTTGACCCAGTCCACTGCCCCCAAGCCTTCGGGCTTCTCCTGGGCATCGGTCGTACCACCTGGCCCATCAGACACGGGATCAGGAGTGCCAGCAAGGGGAGCAGCGGTCAGCGGCACCGGCGGCTTAGAACTAGGGACTTCGTCTTGCTTGGCAGGTTTAGTATGTTCATACCTGCGGCACAATGCAAATTTAATGAAAATACAATAAAATGTGGACTGATACAGCCATGCAATGAAAATGCACCCCTAGGCCTACATAGTTTATATCTGAAGCCTCTAAATGAGAAACTTGTTCTCTGTGGTAGTTATGAATTGTAATTGCATTTTCGCTAGTATAAATACACAGAAATATCATATTTAAGTGTTGGCTTTTATTAAAACAACATGCTTAGATAAACTATTTTAAACACGCTTTAGCACCTTATAATCATTAAGCAGCTGGGTGTTTTTCTGTCTTAGGTGTCAGAGCGTTTCCCACTGGTGATATTTTTTTCTCAAGCTGATACAGCCACAAACTTGAAGGCTTGTATGTGGTTACCATGGTGAGTACATGTCTTGTTCCCACTCATAATGCAGCAGTTAGCCTCTTTTAGAAGTGTTTAATTTAAATACGTAACATTTTCCGTGCTAATGAAAAAAAAAGACGTTTCAAGTCTAGAAACAACAGAAGAAAACGAATACTAGTGTACAAGAAAGATAAACTTTTAAATGCAGTGTTGGGTTGCTTGCATTTGAGAGAATGTTTCAGACAACAGAACTGTTAATGAGGAACAGCTAGTTTTCATATGCAATTATTGAGACAGTAACCAATCCATCTGAATTCCTCAAGAGGATAATGATATCATTTTAATAATGTAATCACAAGGTTTTTAATGAGAAGTATGATTCACCAATGTTCCTGGGACAGTGGAGCAAGTAATGAATTGCTCATTATTCATAAGTAACGAGTAATATAAAATTGCATATATATCCTGTCCATTTACTTTGCACAACTAAACTACTTGTACTTACATATTTCTATGGGTTTTTTTTTTTTCCCAAACTGGCGTTCAAGCATTTGAAGTTTGTTTGAGTTTAACACCATTCCAGCTTATGTGGCTACTTTCATAGAGAGAAATATTATGACTGAATTATATAATGTTTTTTTAAGCATTTGAAGTACGCATTTTATCACGTTTTATTTATGTATGCGTTACATTCCCTAGATATCGAACACGACCTTGCCATTTCATTTCTAGCTGTTTTTAGCTGCAAAAACAATAGTCAATTTATTAAGTAATATCAAATAAATAATAATTGAATATAAATTAGTGCTGTCAAATGATTAATTGCATCCAAGAATGTTTTTGTTTACATTAATTATCTAAAATATTTTTATATTGTGTAAATTTATTATGTAAATACAAATACACACACATTTTACAAATATTTACATGTAGCCTAAATAAATGTATATATTTAGATTCTTCTATTTTATATTATATATAAATATTTCATATATATAAAAAAACATTTTCAATATAATATTTTCATGTATGTTTTTGCATTCATATATACATAATAAATACGCACAGATCATGTAAACAAACTTAAATATAAATAAATATATAATAAATAAGATAAATATATCCTTAAAACAGAAAAGACAATACATATTCTCAATAAAAAAAAAAAAGCTACAAGAACCCACATCCCAATAAATGAAATACATGGCATGCAGTCATAGCACGCTATTATTTACAATAGTTAACAAGCCTGATGATATTGTCATAACATAGTTTAGCATCTGACCTTTATATTTCTCTTTATTCCCCATCAAAACATGCTTCAGTGCTTTGCTTAATCATCCAGAGACCCCTCCATCCTCAAACCTCTTGGGTCATTCAGCCTTATTCTAGACCAATGCGTGTTTGTACGCGTGTGTCGGGCTAAACGTGGGGGTGGGGGTCGCATAAATAAATGACACAGCAGTGGATAGCACAAGTGGCTACTGCAGAATGGCGGAATGAACCGAATGAACCTGACGGCGGTAGCAACAGCAGCAGAAGGAGACCGAGAGAGAGAGGGATGCATGTTAACACACTGGGGTTATGTAATTGCCATGCAGGCTGCAGTGTGCTGCTCTATTTGGCCCCCAGATTGGTGGGGGTGGAGGTGGGGGGGGGTGCATGGAAGGAGACAGCAAGAGACAGAGATAGACACAAAGCAGCAAAGCAGAATCCATCCATAATGAAGCATGCACTGGGGCCCTTTATACACACACTTAATGAAAGCCCCCCCCCACACTTTCTCGCAAAAATCACATAGGAACAATAATGCGGTAAACCCCATATGGGGACAAAAGCATCACTGCACCTCCCTATACATCTGACAAAGCCGACAATGCAACTCTGTCAGACATCAATCTAGCCTCCAGACGTCAGATGTTTAAGCTCAAGACCCTGTAACGGCAGGAAACATAGTAAGAGGGAGCTCTCGGTCAGATGTAATGCTGTCACAGAACAGCCTCGGCAAACAAAGACATTCCCATACTGCCGAGCTGGGGGCAGCAGTTACTATGGGGATACACTTGACCGCAGACGGATATGAGACAAACATTGTCTACAGTGTCTGGCTCGCAGGCTAATTTTTTACTCGATGCATTTGAATGCAACGGCTAAAGGTGGTGTGTTTGTAGGCCATTTCTTTCTGAAGGCATCTGAGCACCTACAAATAAGAAACGGCCTACAAACAGACCATTTAGTTTCGGCATTTATATGACATAGCATACATTTCTTTTTGCACGAGCTGTAATAGTGACAGTTCAGGCAAAAATGAAACGTCACAATTTTTTTTCTATTCCAATAAAGTCAGTGTCAGTGATAGCCAATGTCGTTTATTCTTACAAAATATCTTCTTTTGTGCTCGGCAGCAAACGGATACTCACACAGCTTTGGGAGCGAGGACAGAATATTCCGTTTGGGTTAACTATCGCTTTAAGAAAGCGCCAAACTCAACAACTTGTTTCCAGAAAATTCTGCGTCTCGGATATCACGGGTACGAATGAAGCAACACACAACGCTTGTAAAAAGCCTACTACATTTAAACACACTCACGTGGTACGGCCCCAAACACGCACATACAGATTACATTACCTTTGATGTTATGCAATTCATACACAGATCTAATCAAGAGAGAGTCAGCGGTTGTTTTGAAAGCACACGTCTGCGTCTCTTACCTGCAACGGTCCCCAAAAGCACAGCATCCCTTTTGGAAGAACTTGCAGATCATGGTTGGCTTGCAGCTGCTGAGGTCGTGTAAATATCGACAGTTGTCGCCCTCTTTGCAAAGCCCGTGCATGAAATACCTACAAATTAAAATGTATTTTGGTCTTGATACACTCTGTAGGATTTAACACACTGCGAACAAAGGTTGTTTTATGATATCTGAACATAAAAAGATTAATATCCACCTCGTACTAATAAGCATCAGAGCTTATGATTCATAATACACTGCCTACATCATTTACTGCATAAACAGCTTGACCCAAATAACCCTTCATATGTGCATGTTACAGTGCATTTGAACACCTACATGCGTTTTATACTACTAGATATGCACTCAAATGATTTTGTACAGTCATGACTGGACTAGGATAAAGCTTCGTAAGTGGATTCATGTACATAAATCATCAAGGCTGACACTGACACATTGGCAGCTGCCCAAACTGTTAAACTCAAGCTTTTTAATGGCTTCCTTGAATACGCGACTCTTTACTGTCAAAGTGCCATATGTAGTGGATGCACTGACGCACAAACACGGATGTTGCAGAGATAAACACACATAGACAGAGGAAGAAAGGACCGCAAATAGCAGCCGCTGTCGGACTGATCGCTGATCGGTGCGTTACAACAACAAACACACACACTCTTCCAGTTCAGCACAAAGACAGCGGCGATATCCGATGCCTCGCCATCGACACACGGACAGGCGGTTGCGCTTTATATTTGGGACCGTTTAATATCGCGACAGCCGCGTTCTTCGACTGATTTTCACTAACCTGCAGGTTACGTGCTTCGTCCAGCCTCCGATAACTGCTGGAGCCGCTGTTGACGCTGCCGCTGCCTCCGCCATTGCTGTTTATGTTGAAGCCCCAGCACCCGGATCTTCCGGAAAGCGGCTGTGCTGCGCTCGGCCATTTTCGGAAAACCGAAGGCGTCGTGCAAGATCGAGTGTTTTCGGAAACCAGAAACCGCGTCATAATCGGGTGTTTTCGGAAAACCGAAGACTTAACGCTTACAAAGTAATTGCTAATAAAAGTACGGTAGGGGAAACACCTCTGCGAATTCATACATTATCGACATACCCTCAAATACGTATTTTATTTTATTTACTATGTTTTAAATAATAGTTTGTTGTTGTAATATGTTTGTACGTTTTAGAATATGTTCAAATGCTCTTTTTCTAAATCAGGCTGTAGTTAATTTGGTCGTATACACATTTTGAAGTTAACGTTAATCTTAAAATGTATGCTGACTATAACATTGAAGATTATAGCATTTTTTTTAAATGAGTAAAGTGTAATTTTTGAGTTAATGGTGTCATATATTAGATAACCGCTTTCATTTTATCTGAAAAGCAGACAGGTAGATGTTGCTTTTCCTCGTTTCATGTTTCAAAACTTTATTATTATTACACACTTCAGATATAGCAAAGAAGGTAGAAATAGCAAAAAGATAATGTAATGGTTTGCTGGGAATTATGAAAAAATGTCCCAAAGTCAAGAAAAAGACGATTTTTTCTTTGGAATTCCTTGTGTTTAGAAATACTATTCCTTACTAAACAAACATACTTGTTCAGAGAAATGATGCCTGAGCACCAAAAAGTGCAAAATAAATTAATACATTATACCTGTGTGTGTGTGTATATATATATATATATACTGTATGTGGCCCTGGACCACAAAAGCAGTCTTAAGTCGCTGGGGTTTATTTGTAGCAATATCCAAAAATACATTGCATAGGTCAAAATTAGTGATTTGCTCAGGATTTTTGTACCCTCAGATTCCAGATTTTCAAATAGATGTATCTCGGCCAATTATTGTCCTCTCCTAACAAACCATATATCAATAGAAAGCTTATTTATTGAGCTTTTTCAGTTTTGTGTACCTTATGACTGGTTTTGTAGCCCAGGGTCACACGTGATTAATGTGATCTAAACAGATGTAAACAAGGGTTCTTGTAAGACAGTGGTAAGGAAAGTACCTTCACTGTTCCTCTTTAAAACTGAAACAACATAAGGTTGGGTATTTCTGACTAAATATTTAGAAGCTCATTATCAAACAAATCCCTGGCATCCCGTTTTTTAATTTATTTTTTTCTTCCATTTTCATTTTCAATAAAAACCTTTAGTGCTCTTTCTCTCTCAATAAACACACAGCAAATAAATAGAATAGACAGCACAAAAGGGGTTGCAACTACAACTTTAACATACGCATTAACATAAAAATGCAGTATAAAAGGTTAGTCATATTAAACCTTTCAGTAATGAAACTAAACAAACTAAACGTGTGGTAGATACATTTAATGTATATATTACTTTAGAGAAAATGTGCCCTTTTGAGGTTTAATCTTTGGAGAAGTTCATTTAGGGAAGTTCAAGTAATTGTAAAACACCATTGTGTCATTTCTTTTTTAATAAATGGTTAATACCATGTGCAGGGGTGTCTTTATAAAGCCACAATCTTGTGCACGGCAGAGCTCTAACTGTACACAGCCAGGAAAAAAAACTTACAATTATTTGTTCAACTACAAATATTCATGTTTCATATATAAGGTAAATAACCATTTATTTATTATAATAAATAATTTATTTATTTATTATTCAAAGCAAGTGTATAGCAGTCATTTATCCTGTTTTAATGTTATATGTAAAGCATAATCTACAGAGAAACAGTATATTTTATACTATTCATATTTTTTATATTATATTTTTTGATTTTTAATACATAGTTTCATGTATTTAAATTATATTATGTATTTACATGTTAAATTTTTTTTCTAATTTTTATTATTTCTTTATAATTTTATTTTTATATTCACACACACATTAGCTTTTCAGCTATGAAATGAACATATGTATATATAATTAATTAATGACTTAACACATATAACCCTGTGTAATATAACCTTTACTCAAAACTCACTTGTTTTCTGAATGTTACACCTTATTTGCAGAGGATGTCGTCCAGCATCTGGCCTGTGCTCATTTTATGTGTCGTATTGATTTCATTAAAAGCACATGGTGAAGAAGATATTGGATATGGATATTGTTCCACTTTGAAGGAGCACACAAAAGATCTTTCCAATAATAATTTAACAAGAATACCATCACATTTATCAATCAGCATAGAGTACTTAGATGTGTCCCACAACAACATCTCCAGCATTGTTCAAAGTGACCTGTCTGGTTTAATGGATCTCTGCTTCTTCAAACTCGCACACTGTGGACTTCAATACATCTCACCTGATGCCTTCAGCAGCAACTCTAAACTCAAAGTACTGAACATCTCCTTCAACCATCTGACGGTCATTCCTAATTTGCATTTGCCCCAGTTAAGGGTCCTAGACCTATCCACCAATTCATATCCCAGTTATGCACTTCCAGGATCATATGCTAACTTAAGTTACCTTTCTACCTTTGCGATCGGAAGTAAAGTCGCTACTTCTGTTCATGTGGAGGACTTTGTTTCTCTTCAAAACACCCATTTAAAAAAAATCATATTTGGAGATGGAACAGAATTACAAAACTATGAAATTGGCTCTTTTTCGCAATTCAACTCGTTACGGGAAGTCGTTCTGAAAGTGACTTTTTGCCAGCGTTTCGACATCTTTAATGACATGATTATGGATTTTGACCAAACCCACACTAAAAAAATTCAGCTTGTAAAGTTATTTCCAGACCAATGTACCATCAAGACCGATCCTTTCAAGGCTTTTAAAGATTTGCGTGTCCTCAGCAACTTGAGCATCGTAGATACCTGGCTCAACAGCTCTGTGTTGGTCAAACTGTTCAAAAATGTTTGGAGTTCATCTTTTGAGGAAACTGAGTTTTTAAACATCACATACAACGAGGACACTCCCGGTGGCTTCCAGCTACCAAATCAGAATCGAACCACGAATCTACGAGCCTTCATACTTGATGGTGTACACCACCATCAGTACCACTACCCCACTTTTAAAGTAAGTATGGAACTAGTCAACAATCTAACCTACCTGAAGTTCTCTGGCACCGGAATGAATATACTTCCATGCAACCTAATTTCAGCCATAAAATCTCTACAAGTCTTAGACCTGTCAAACAACCTCTTGGATGAAAGTGGCTTGTGGTGGATTGGCTGTTCATCGCACAAAGTGTTTCCAGCCTTGAGAAAACTCTCGCTAAGCCGTAACCGATTCACAGACCTTGCAGAGATTGCCAAAAACATAAATAATACGAAGTTCTTAGAGTCTCTTGACTTGAGTTTCAACTCTGTTTCCATTAGCAAACCATGTTTTTGGCCACCCCACCTGACTGAGTTGAATCTCAGCCACAACAATCTCGGAAATGATGTGTTTCACTACCTATCTCCATACTTCCTAAAGATAGACCTTTCGAAGACAGGCATAAGTGTTATTCCTTCAAATTTCATATCATTGTTTCCCAGACTAAAGTATCTGTATTTGAGTTTTAACAGCATACAGGTCATCCCAGAGGACCTTCGGGCTCCTATGATGGTAAGCCTGCATATTGACCAGAACGCTATTACTTTCATTAGCCAGAAATCAATGGAAGGTTTCCCCAAGCTAAGGACTCTGAAAGCCGGCCACAATCCATTTAGCTGTGATTGCGATTCCTTTTGGTTCATGATGGCGTTTAATAAATCACTTCTCTCAGATTGGCCCCAGGATTACACTTGCAGCACCCCTCCGTTATTTTCCGGCCAACGTTTGGAGACGCATGAGCACGGATGGCTGTCCTGTCAACCGGACTTACAGGCTGCTGTGGTTTTGTCTGTGTTATTTGTAATGGGAGTTGTTCTAGCTGTCACGGTTTATGCTTGTGATGGTATTTGGTATGGCAAAATGCTGTGGGTTTGGATCCGAGTGAAAAGGAGAGGCTGCAAGAGGGCTGATCAACTGTTAAATGCCACCTTTCGCTACCATGCCTTTATTTCCTACAGCCAACATGACTCAGCCTGGGTGGGAACTCAGTTGGTACCTGAATTAGAAAGGTCAGGCCTGTCTCTTTGCGTTCACGAGAGAGATTTTGAACCTGGGAAGTGGATTGTGGACAATATAATCCATTGTGTGGAGGACAGCTACAAGAGCCTCTTCATCCTGTCCAAACACTTTGTGCAAAGCGAGTGGTGCAACTATGAATTGTTTTTCGCCCAGCACAGGTCGATCAGTGTGAACGACGACTCTCTGGTCTTCGTTCTGCTGGAGCCCATACCGACAGACTCTCTGCCCAAAAAGTTTCTAAAGTTAAGAACACTGCTGAGGCGGAAAACGTACCTGGAGTGGCCGGCAGATGAACGCAAGCAGAAAGTGTTTTGGTGCAATCTTAAAGCTATTCTGCAGACTGTAGACAAGAGCAAGATTTTAAAGGATGTGGCCACCGACATTGCTGAAATGTGTCCACGGGTGTCTGAATTATAGTTAAATTGTGGTTATGTTTGTAAAATGTCACAATACTGTAAAATAAATTGTGATATTAAAAAAATCTTAATTTTATGGCTTGAATAAAACATTTAGTGCGTAACAAAAGTTCTGCTGTATGGATATTTTCATTTCTTTTTAGAGTAATAATGTGTTCTTTGTTCCAGATCATGTAAACATGAAACGGTTTCCTCATAAAAACCTTGGCCTGTGTCTCCACCTACTGTTGAACTTGTTGAACTACTGTTGAATTGACGCAAACTTGGATTTTTATACACGATAAGTTCAGGTTTTCAGTAATACTAATACTTCACCAAATTCTTATGGTTCCGTGATGATAACAATAATATTGCTACAGAGCAAACTGGGCCACTTGCTCCAGTTTTTATTATTATTGTTGTTGTTAGTAAATAAAGTATCATTATTAGTTATTTAGTATTTATTATTAAATAAATTATTATTTAAAGAAAGAAAGAATGCTGATATTTATTTGACTGGGGCTGTTACACTTTTTTACCTTAGTTATTAGCACTACAAGTACTAATAGTATTACTATTCTGGCTATATGTATCATGCCTACAATGCATGTAACCTGCACAGTTTTGAAACATACCTGAAACAGTTGTAATTTAAAGAAATGCTGAAATGAATACATGCTGCAAATGTATACAATCTACAACATGAAAATCTAGTAACACAATTATGATACATAATTCATACAGTAAGATAACTCATGCAACATCAAGCTACTTATATAAATACATTTAAAAAGCGCACCAACTTGCTCTAAAAACGGTGACATTAAACAATAAATCATTTCTTAAAAAAGTTACAATGCACAAATACGCTAGCCATTTATTTGGCAACAAACGTGACGGTTACGAGAGGAAATGCACAAATACAATGCAAATCTGCAAACGTATCTAGTTAGTTCTCTAAACAGTTGTGTATTTGCTCACTACATTACCCACATGCACATATCCACCATCATTTGCGCATGCGCTGAAAGTCACTACTTGACGCGCCCCCCTCCCTATTTCAATGTAAGATGGTGGTCAGGAGGCACTAACGCTGTACAGAGAGGCTATAAGAAACAAGGCTTGGTGTTTTCGCATCAAATCACACAGGAGCAGGGACAAACCACCTGGGAGATTATATTGTGACCTGTTGTGGGCCGTTCAGATAGATTTAATTTGCTGTGAATCTGTCTGTACAGATAGACAGGGTGAGTATCCCACCAAGGCCTCTCTTGTCCACCGCCTCCACATTCAGCCGCTTTCCTCTTTAAATTCACCTCTTTATCATACCTCATCCCTCTTTCACCCTCAAACGTCCATTTCTCGTGTGTTTTCTGTGTGTATCATCAGTCTGGCGGACTAAACGTTAGTCGCTAACGTACAGTTAGTATTAGCCGCTAGCCTAGCCGGCTTTTAATAAAATACACGAATATCATTTCTCGCTTCGCCAAACACTGACTCAATTTTGGTCTCACTGCTAGGCAGCACACAGTACATGTGCACTAGTTTTAGTACGTGTTTAGCCTGTTGAATAACTTCCATATGTGCTAGCTTAGCTGGTTTACTCAAAAGGCTTTAACAAGGAAACACATTTCGTTTCTCGACATTGACAGAGGGAGTTTCCTTGTTAATTTAATAGGAAGTTGACGTTTTGAGCAAAAATCGTTTTAAAGATGTGATATTTCTGTGACGTTGACATTGCTCAGTTGGTTTTATTATTTTTGTCCACACCCTTTATTATTGTGACACTGACAGGGGGTGCTTCATGCACTAAAAGCGCCTGTCATGCTTTCCACAAGAAGTAATATATAGCCAGAGTCTCTCAGTAGAGGACATTTTTATGTTTGGTTGCAACATTATGTTTCTGTTGAGTGTGCATTAATAATACTGTTGTCAGCAGCACACCGTCTGCATTTTGTCTTTCAGATGTGAGCGTATTGTTAAGGAGTAAGCAAGCCAGAAATGAACCCCTGAAATGTCAGACCCTTTGTTTTTTCAAAATGAGATTTTATGGAAAGACAGTTTGGCGTGAGCTTTATCCTTAAACGCTTTACTTTGTTGCATGACAGCTTAGATTTAATTAACCTGAAGGTTTGGTAGTTATATTTATGCAGACACGTGTTGAAGATTACTGTAAAGGGTAACGCGATAGAGCTTTTGTGGTTTAGGAGCGATAACAGGCGGGTTTTATGTGGACCGATTGTTTAGGCCTGGTTCTACGTCAGACACAATGATTGAGAGACAATTTCCTGGTAAGGGTCATCGGTGCTGTATGATACTGTTCTGTCCTTGGTGTACAGTTGCATAGAAATAGTGCTGCTTGTTATTATAGTTGGTTGAAAAACTTAATTTGCACCTTTAATTTGTCAGCCACAATCCTGGCGGTGAGCTCTGGATCTGGAAAGATGCGTCAGCTGAGAAATAAATCATTATCTATGGGCTATTGCGGATATGTTAAAAAATGGATACCTTTTGTGTTACATTTCGGCGTTTTTAGTGCCTTTATTTTGTCTGCCCAGAATAGCTTTTGTGGCAGAGGCATCTCTTTCATTCCTTGCCGATGCCTCTTCCATCTGCTCATGAAGAGCAGCCCACAAATGGACACGACTCCCACGCTGATAATAATTTCAGCTACACTCTTCTCCTGTGACATCAGAAAGATGCCAGCTGAGATGACTGTCCATATTTTTGCTAATTGTCGCCATATTGCATACATTCGTCAGAGTGGTAGGCAGCTTTTAAAGTCTTTGACTATAAATGTAACATCATGACCAGTTAGTCTTAGACCGGAAGTCTTAATGTGTAGCAGTTTATTAGGATGTTTAATTGAAAGTAGTGCATACTAATATGACTGTATAAGTCTGCCTTCAAGACATAAAATAAAATTGCACAGCAGTTATTTTCATTCTTTGGTGTGTCCTTTAGAGTGGTTCTTGATGTTTTTGGTTTGTTTCTAGATGGCGTAATGTTCGTGAGATCTGCATTGTTTTGTATTTGCAGACGTTGGCTTTCGATTTCAGGTTATGCTGAACTTATTCTGAATCAAACATGCATGCAAGTTATTAGTGCTGTAAGTGAGCTATCAGAAATGCCTACTTGAATTCGTTTTTATGTTTTTAATGGGTGTGCCGTAGTGTCTTGGTGAGGTGCGGAGAAACCAAAAGTCCAATAAGCCTGTGGTTAGCAGTTTGAATGTTTTTTCAAGGATTGCGGTATGCTTTGAAGAAAGGTCATTCCATGTTGAACTCTGCACACAGAATTAAGGGCCCTTCAGGCCATCCGTTCAGCTCCCATGACACTCTGCGTTAATGTACACAGAAAAACATGCACCATCGCCAAAACTCAAACATTGTAGGTTTATCATTTGTTCCTACGCTTTTCCAGCACTTTAGGCACTTTGCAAACATATCTGCTCCAAAGAGACTTGTCGGGGATCCTGGCTTTATTGCTTAACCTAAGCGTAATGACTTCAGTTTACTTTGAAGCTGCAGAACTTTTGTCTCTCTGGTGGTTTAAGTGGATTTATAATAGGTGATGCAGGACAATGATGCAGCTTTAATTCAGATTTGCATTTACATTGGAAGTCGACTCAGGATTTGTTATAATCCGAGACGAGATCTTTTGCTCGACATGTTGTATTTTAATTTTAAAGGCAATCTTGTGACTTTTATTGCCCTGTTTCATATTATGGGTCTTTCTTTTTACAACATGTGCATGTGATGTTGAATGCCAGAGGGAATAAAACCCCACTTGGCTTGAGTGTGTCTTGGGGGTTTGTAATCATTGTGTTGGAATCAATTTAGTTTTTTGTGTTTTTTTACACATGAGTGATGGTTAAATGTTTGTTATGCATCGTCCCCAGCAGGGGCCAGCTGAAGCTTTCATTACTCAGAGCTGATATCCGCCTCTGCTGGGAAGGAATCCCATCCTCACCGGCAGTGGTAATTCCTTCTCCATACAGTCCTGGCTCTGGGGCCGGCAAAAAACCCCTCACGCTCTGTTTCTAATTTCCATATCAGCATGTTAAATAGACTGTTCTTTGCAATGTCCCCACCACCCCCCTTACTAGCTGGGGTGAGACCTTGCAGATCCGAGGAAGTGCTGATTACCCTACATGTAGCACAGACCGCCCCCTGCGTTCAATCAGCATTTCCCTTTTAAAGGGAGATTCAAGGGACTGACTCCTCCTGCTGTACTATGCCTGGCCAGGATGGGATATTTTTAGATGGCTCCCGTTTTCCCCCCCATCCTCTTGTAACCACACGCTGTTCCCTCTTCTCACCCCTGGTGCTTCCGTTACTGACAGTAACCATATGACCCCATGAAATGACAATTAGAGCTTTGTTGGCTTTTAGTCTGTGTGTGCTAGCTGTGAGGCTGCATACATACACTACTGTTTAACAGTTTGGGTCAGAAAAATAAAAAAAACTAGTCATGCTCACTGAAGCTGCATTTACTTGGTCAAATATTCAATAAAACATAGTCATATTTTGAAATATTATTGTAATTTAAATGCTTTTTTAATTAAATTTTTTTAAATATAATAATTGAATGGCAAAGCATTACATTCCATTTTAGTTATCATTGATGTATATAATGTTCAAAGTTGCAGCGTTTATTAGAAATTTTACAATTTTATTTACTGTAATTTTTATCAGTTTAATGTGTCCTGTACAAATGTCTTAAAAACATTCCTCAACACAACATTTTGTGTATACTGTACTTAGGGCTCAACACTAAACAGCCCAAAATATGTGCATATACATTTGCCTTGGACACCTTGCAAACAATTTTCATGACTCATCCTGCACTGCACAGGTTTTGGCCAATCGAATGCTCTCCAGAATGTCCCTCCCCCTGGCTAATTAGGCGAATTTCCTAAAGTCAGTTTGATTCACTTATAGTTTATAACATAGGCTATTTCTGGTTCCTGGTTCTGTAATGTTTTTTTGCAATTTGTTTAATGTGACAAAGATGAATCACTCCGTGGAGACTGTCCTGTATTTGTTCCCATTTGGGAGCTTCATTCAGACCATTGTTTGTTAAATGAACCTCATGGGGAAGTGTCACCAGGGAACTGAACTGTCTCGGACAAACTGTCGTATTTGTTCTCATCCATGTTGTTGATTCAGATGGCTTTGAGTACCACTGCAGAAGACACTAAATCAGAATGTGACAACACATATGGACTAAAAGTAATCCAGTTGCCATGATGATGTAAATTAGCTTGTATTAGCCCTGTTATCTCATCCCCTGCGGTATTAAATGAATTAAAACACCCTTTTTATCTGGGGGTTTTATTTTTTAAATGCCAACGTTTTCAGTAGGCTTTTAAATGAAGATTCCAGCAGTCACTTTCCTTCTCAGTTAACCCCACACAGCTTTTTTAACCAATGCATCCTACATTCAAGATGCAAACCTTGTCATGAGCCCACAGATCTGTGTTCCATATGAGGGTCCAAAGCCTCATTTTCTGTAATTGTTGAATTTGCACCTACACATTTAGACAACCAGTTCACCGGATCATCCCTAGAGCATACGCATACTTGTTATTGAAACTCTGTTGCAATTGCTTGTGTGGGTGTTTGGGCTTGTCGATTCCAATTATGCCTTCAATTCCTCTCTTGACTTGAGTTTTAAACTCCTCCCACACACACAAACACACTCTTACTAGTAGCAGTCTCATTATTGGCTCTCTGTTGTAACCTCTAGTGTGCTTTGAGACTATGAGTGATATGAGCCTAATTCTGTCTAGAATCTGAAGATTAGGCACTGTTGGAAAGAAACAAGATTTTTGTACTGGCTGCATTTCTAAACCTCAAAGCTTTGCTTGACAATCTTTTGGCATTTGAAAACTTTTTTTATTGCAATTGTATAATGAATGTTATTAAATATTTAAACGTATTCAAAAACCTTATTCAGTTTATAGAAATAGCATTTTAAAAATTAAAAGATGTAACTCTCCCCCCCCTTCTTTAGCTCTGCCTCTAAACTGTGAGAACACCCAGCTCTTTTCTCCGTGCCATGTCCTGCAGCCCCGAGGTGAAGGAGGACCTCATGGAGTGCCCACTATGCATGGAACCATTGGAAATTGACGACGTCAACTTCTTCCCCTGCACCTGCGGCTATCAGATCTGCCGCTTTTGCTGGCATCGCATACGCACAGATGAAAACGGCCTCTGCCCGGCCTGCAGAAAGGTAACCAAAGAGCCAGTGCAGCACACAAAATCCGATTACAACCATGCTTGATTACTTGTATAATTCATGCGAGTTATTCAGACTGAAAACTAAAGTGAGATGTAGTTTTACATGTTGTAATTTTGGCTTTGTTACAGTTATAACCCAAGGTACCTTTGACACTTTAATTTATTTCTAAGAATCTGCACGACTGGCGAGCTGCAGGAGATGAGTTTTAAAGGCTAGCTTTCAGCATCCCAGAGAGCTTTGCTGAAATAATTCACACTCCTTGTGTTGCCTCAGGGTCTGTGTGATTTTTATTTATTTTTTTATCGTTGCTGTACAGCTGTGTGGAGGAAACATGTGCAGCACAACAGGCATCCAGTTCTTGTGTTCTTTTTCTAAGCGCTCCCAGACAATCACTTAAATCAGTCCCTGTAGTGCCCAGTTTACTGTAGCTCCTTAGCCTTTATTTGCTGAATGCATGTTATTATTTCCATTGCAGCATGCCATAAAATATAATTCCAGTTATTTATCTTTAAGGGTATCCACTTATCCTTAATCAGTGTTGTATTAAAATGTGTATAGTCAAATAGCATATATATATATATATATATATATATATTAATATAATATCTAATATTTAAATGTATGTGTGTATACGTAACAATATATTTAGCAAATAAATTATTTCATTGGGAAAATGATTTTTTCCCAAAAAAAGATTATATTGGGAAAATTACTTTGCATTGCTATAAATATTAAACAAAAATATTTTTATTTAAATATTGTTTTTGTTTTTTTTTATTTATTGATACATTTATTTTTATAACAATATATATTATAACAATTTTTCCAATTGAATAGGTTCACTATTTGATGCTGATATTTACATATTAGATACTTCAATAATTTGACTATATCAGAATATTTAAATATTTAACTATAAATAATTTTGTAATTTAATTATTTAGGGAAACACAATCTTCAAGAATGGTTTCATCTGACATTTAGGATGTTCTGTTTGGTTTAGCCATATCCAGAAGACCCTGCGGTCTACAAACCTCTCTCTCAAGAGGAGCTACAGAGGATAAAGAATGAGAAGAAGCAGAAGCAGAATGAGCGGAAGCAGAAGATCACAGAGAACCGCAAGCACCTTTCCAGTGTGCGAGTTGTCCAGAGAAACCTGGTTTTTGTGGTGGGCCTTTCACAAAGACTCGCCGATCCCGAGGTGATTCAGCAAAACACACCGACCTCTGTGTAACCGATGTTCCTCTCACTTCAGATAAATTATTCTGTTGCACTAAAACTTGATTTTTATCTTCCTGGTATTTGGTAGTAATTCAGTGCTTGTCCCACCAAGGCCTTATGTTTTTTTTTTCTGCTGAAAAATGAAGATTAAGGTAAGGAGCATTTGTCCCAGCTGCTAAAATTATTTCAGGTGAAAACAACATTTAAAATACTAATTTCTTTTGTGTAAAAAGACCCGCCTGACTCACAGGATTTATTCAAAATAAATAAAGAATACTTTGAAAGAAATAAATAAGAAGCATTAAAGCTTTCTGTTATTAACAGAACTGTTAAAAACCGTAAACTAATGACCACAAATCAAGTGTCATAAACAGTACTGAGAGCACAAATGCTTCTTTTCTTTGTCTTCAAGTATCAGCTGCTATATTGGTAAACTTCTTGTTATTGGTGTCGATGTAAAAATATACATTGTGGAATCACACTGACATTGTTTTTCAGATATGAAAACGCATAATGTTTGATGCTTCTGTTCTCCATTATGCTATTTCTTTTGGCATATTGTTCAGGATCACTTCCATCTGGCTGCATAAAACCTGAAGATGTATAGATTTGATTTTATGCCACACGTCATTAAATGGAGGAAAAAAAGAGAGACCATAAATGGTTTCCTGGGAAATGAAAGCTACCTGCCCACCACTTAGCCTGCATAACCAGCCCACGAAAACAGCTTTCACTCTCTTTTCGCTCCCTTCTCTCTGACGCTCTTTCTTTCCCTCTGTTTGCCATCACGGCTGACGTCATGTACCCTGAATAGCAGAGAACAAGTTATTCAGTGTGAAAAAGCGAGAGAGTGAGAACATGCCTTCGAAATTCAAGAGCGTTCAAACGAGATAAGGAGCACAAAGCTTTCAAAACATCAAATCTACGCTGTGGCAGTATTTTATGCGGTTTGTCTGCCTGAATGTTCTTTCTGTACCGATCATCCCTTCACTTTTTAGTCTCTGTGCCTTCATTTATTTCACACCAAGGGTGTGAAAGAGAACAAAAAACTAAAAGCTAGTGGGGCCACTACACTCGAACAAAGACCGCAAAGAAACATCCGGGCTGCTTTCACAGTTCAAGAGTGACCAGAATCTCAAAGGCACCATGTCGTCGCGGCGGTGCCCTCCGCCAATGAACTGTCAGTCACCCGCCAGAGACCTAGTTGTGTGCCACACTTCGTTTTCAGTGTTGATTTGGCTGAACATTGAGGACATCCTGTTGAGAGTGTTTAGGTCATTGGTTCTCAATACAGTACGTCATTCACACAAATCCTGAGAAATGGTTTACTTGCGCAAGTAGAAACATTCTCTGGTGGTGTAAAAACTGAGTTTGTTAATTGGTATTTGCCACAGTGCTGATGGGGTATGTTTAGTTCCATATTCCTTTCTCGTATAATAAATGGTGATTGAGTCACATGCTAATCAGGTGTGCTCTCTGACTCAACTAAACAAACTGCATTTGCATGTGATGTTGATGATCTGCAAACAGCAATCAGGTGTTTTTAAATATGTAATTGATGTCTGATTGCAGGTCTTAAAAAGGCCAGAGTACTTCGGGAAGTTTGGGAAGATCCATAAGGTGGTCATCAATAACAGCACTTCTTATGCTGGCTCACAGGTGGGCTTTGTTTTCTTCCCAGCTATCCTTGGAAGGCACGTTATTTACAGGATCTTTGCTCATTCTAATATGCTTTGATATTTGTCCCCAGGGTCCTAGCGCCAGTGCCTACGTCACTTACATTCGGTCAGAAGATGCCCTCAGAGCTATACAGTGCGTTAACAATGTTGTAGTAGACAGCAGAACACTTAAGGTAATAAAAACTTGGGATTAAAATAGTCTAGTGTTACGAGGTATTAGTTACTTCCAGTGTGCATTACATCTAAATATGCCTTTTTCATGCAGGCTTCTTTAGGTACAACAAAATACTGCAGTTATTTTCTAAAAAGCATGCAGTGCCCCAAACCAGACTGTATGTATCTTCACGAGCTGGGAGACGAAGCTGCTAGTTTCACGAAAGAAGAAATGCAGGTAACGTTGCTGCTTCCTGCTTTTTAACTTCTTTGTTGACATTGAAAAACCTCCATCTGAACTCATAACCTTTGACGTTGCAGGCAGGGAAACATCAGGAATATGAACAGAAACTCTTACAGGAGCTCTACAAAACAAACCCCAACTTCCTGCAGAGCTCGACAGGGGAGAAGACAAAAGGCAAATCAGGCACATCACAGAGGTCTGTACCGGATCACCTGTTAAAAACCTATTTATTTTATTTCATTTAGTAACAACACGTTGCAATATTGTGTCATTTGTTAACACTGATGCATTTCTTACACTATTTATTCTGTCTTAGTTAATTTAGTCTTCGTTTGTGTTGTTAACTAATCAACCTCATTGTAAAGTGTTACCATAATAACACATGGAAGTTATTTAGTTTTTTTTTTTTATGACTTTATTGTTCCGAGTTGTACAGAAAACTACAATTATGAATAGTGAAGTTATAATTAAAAGGACTTCATTATAATTTGTTTGGGAACATTAATGTTTTGTTGGTGTCTTCCTTCTTTACATTTAATGTTTCCATCATATTTAAAGTTTCATATCATATTCCTCAGTTCCAACAGTAACAACAAAGAAGCTTGGCCTTCGTTACAAACCACAGGAAAGACACCCAACGGGCTCCCAGAACATCAAAAGACCCCACCACTAGATGGCGGCTCCGACTCTGAAAACATGACTCCAGACGGTCAGGACACAGAGCTCGGCCTTGGCTCCATCACTGGCCTGCCTCCCTTCACATCAAACTGTGACTCTGTCAGGTAGCCAGGCTGTCAACTTCTGCCTTGTGCCATATTCTGTCAGACTAGTTTTCTCTTTACCAAATTATTATTTAAATTATTATTATCCTAATACAGTTTAATTTGTGTAATACAGTATTTCATGTTAGTGTATGAGTGTAGTTGATTCTCAAGTTTGTATTATTTTCCTGCAGCCCAAATAACAAACTTTCAGAATCCATCGGTATAAGCAATGGAGAAACATTACAAGTAAGTTCAGGTCACACGGCTGATCATTTATTTACCTTTCCCAATGGATAGCTGTACACTTATCTCTTTAAATTGAGCAGGTAATGCTTTAATACAAGATAAAACCACATTCTTTTCTCCCTCCCTTACTAAATCCTCCAGATTTCAGGCAGTGACTCTCCATCGCTGCCTCCTGGCCTGTCCAAGCCATCTCTAGTGGTGCCTGTCTGTGTAGCAGGGCTGACAGTGCGGTCGCCTTTCGAAGGAGCAGCAGCCGAGTCACAATCGCTCTTTTCAGACAACAGCAACTTCCGACACCCCAATCCCATCCCCAGCGGCCTGTCAGGCTTTTCCAGTTCCCTCCACAGCAATTCTGATTGGCCCACTGCCCCAGAACCACAGAGCCTCTTCACATCAGGTACTTGTATCTCAAGGACCAAATATTATTTGCACCACAAAAAGCACCACATTACACCACATTCTTCTTCTTCTTTCTGACAGATACCATGCCAGTGTCGTCCTCTACAGACTGGCAAGCGGCTTTCGGTTTCGGTTCTTCAGCCAAGCAACAGGATGACGACCTCGGCTTTGACCCATTTGACGTCACCCGTAAGGCACTGGCTGACCTTATAGAGAAAGAGCTCTCAGTGCAAGACAGTGCACCTGTGACTGGCCCAAAATCAGTGCCAGTCTTCCCCCACGGGCCTTTACTCGGCCCGCTTCACAACGCCCCCTCCATGAAAGGCCCACTTCAGCCCCCCACGTCCTCACACTTCACCCCAAACTCCAGCTTGCCCTCACGAGGCTTCTCCCAGCTCCCACACCGCACGGTCTACAACTCCTTCAGCTTTCCTGGCCAGACACAGACCTCTCGCCACAGTTGGATGGGCATGCCCATGCGCAATAATCACCCGCACTTGAATCACACCGGAGCCCATTCTTCTCCTGCACAGCACAGCAGCTTTTTGGACTTGAACTTGGCGCCACAACAGCTACATCATCACAATTCAGTGCTCGGCGGTATTCATATGACAGGTAAGTGCAAACCGGTGCATATCAATACATTTGTTTTTGATAGAGGGATAAATATGTGTGAATGGTCCATCTATCAATCTTTCTAATACAAAATTGCACGCCCCTAATTCATGTTGTTTCATTTATCTAATAATTGATTGATAATTGGTTAAATCAATATAATATTAATACTTTTTGACATATCCATTTTCTTAAAAATGGTTTAAAGCCTGAATCGTAAACTTACCGTTTTATAAAACCTCTTGTTTTTGAAATCTTGTTTAGGAAACGTGTTTTTTTTTTTATTTACCCTGACATTACCTTTCTCTCCTCATGGTATTAATTTTATTTGTGCAGGTCTTAAAAGGACTAAACGCTGAAATTCTGCAGAAACCCTAATATATGTACACACACTCACACACGCATATCTATATGGGTAGTTGACCAAATAAAAACATTTGTCCTATAGTGAAAGCAAAAATGTAAACGGAAACAAAAAAAACAACACGCATAATATGAGAAATGTATCTTCATTCGTTGAGTTACAAATAACATGAGAGAGGTTTATTATATTTATTTATACGTTCTATGTTATACGAAAATACGTTCTTTATATTAATTAGTTTAATATTGTTATATATTAAATATAATGTAAATAATACTTTTAAATTGACCTCATATGTGCTTGCATTAAGGGTAGCTTTCATTCCAAACTCAGTCACTGGAGGGCAGTGTGATGCTGTTTTGATTGCACCATCAGAGCTCCGTCATAGAAGATTCTGGTGATTGCCTAGGGCTCTCTCATGGAATGAAACCTCATGATTTGAAGCATAGCAGTGAGATCTCTGTCACATTTAGTGCTGATACAAATTGTACAGCATATAATCATCATCCCCTGAGGACATCTTCATGACAGAACTGCAATTTTACGTAATGCATGATGGGCCAGCCCACTTTTTTTTTTCCTATAGCTTTACCATTTTATGTTTCTGTGATTTTATGTGGAGGACCTCTGAGTGTGGGTGTCCACCTCGGGCAAAGACCCTTTTATTTAAAGTGAGTCTAGCCTAATTAATTCGGTGAAGATGAATTTCTGATTTGCGTAAACTTAAACAAGGATTGATGTTTACATGGATTCATCTTTCTGCTGTGGCTGTGAGAAAACCCCATAACGCTCAAGAAAATATCAAATATATTGGTAATATTCACCACTCGGTACAGTATGACATTTCACTGTCAGAGAAGGGCCAAGCTGGGGGGAAAAAGCCAGATATCAAATATCATAAGGTTATTTCTCAGTTTGGTTTGATACCATGACAATATAGACAAATGAAAGTTGGTACTAAAGATGCATTCAGAAATGTTTAAAGCAGGTGAGCTGCTGTCATGCAAACTGAAAAAATGCATTGACGTCAGTAGCATCAGTAAGCACGTCATGAATTGATCTTTCAGAAATTCAGTTCATTTAAATAGAAAGTGTTTCCTTGCGGTCTAGCTTTAGGGCTTTTTATGTGAAACAATCTAATCTGCTGACACTGCTGTGGAAGTGTAGCATTTGCTAACAGGCTGTTTGTTTCTCAGCGTGCCTCCTACTTTTTAAGATTAGATTAACTTGTATTTCAGATGGTGCAAAAATAAGGGAATGGAAATTGGAAGTGACCTGAGGCGTTCAAAACTCATAGAAACAATGAATATCAGGCATGATTTTTATTTTGTAAATACATCTGGCTCCTTGTCAGGCTCAGTTGTGCTATGCGGTGTATTTTCTGTTTATTTCTTAGTCTGTGAGTCTCAGTAAGAGAATGGTCTTCCCTGTTTGCAATAGTAGCCTCTTGAGGATGCAGCTGCCCAGGACCTGGGAGGGGATCGTTGCATCATTTATGAAGAAGAGCCAAGATACTAAAATAGGCTGGAGGGGCCAACACATGCAGTCTTATAACTTGTTAGATGTGTTGTTTGAGTGAGAGAGAGAGAGATTTCTGTTGTATTAAAAAATGTAGTATTAGATGTAATTGAGTATTATCCGAAGCAAGTGATGAATAAACAATATATAAAAAAATGTTAATACTTTTTTTTTTTTTTTTTGCTCATTATTTAAAAAAATGGCACATTTAATAACTTTGTGCTAATTCAGTCAGTTACTGATTCCCTCATTTTTATTTACTATAAATAATTGTAAAAATACCTCAAAACATAAATGTAATATTTAAATCATCCAAATTAACATCATTATCCTCCAATTCTACTAAATATCAGCATGCCTTGTTTTTTGTGATGACGCCACATTTGACCAAACATTAATTTAAGCAAAAATACAGTAGAAATATTTTAATAAAATATACATTTTAAATTAATAAATTGTTATTTTATTAATAATAATAAATAATTAATACATTAACATTTTAAATATATTTAAATCAGAAATGCTTCTAATAAACGAAGTTGCTGTTTAGGCAAAATATTCTTATCAGTGTTAAAAAACCTGTGCTGCTTAATATTTTATGTTGAAAGCATGGTATACTCCAAGATTCTTTTGAGTAGAAAGTTTGAATAAATTAATTAATTTCTTCTCCCTTCTTCACTTTTGATCAGTGGTGTATATATACCGAATTGAATTGCTATAATGTACAAGTATATTTTTAATGCGCCGTATACATTGCAGTGGTTACGTGTTCATTTAATTGTTTTATTAACACCCCATTCTAACTGAAAGCTGAATGATGCGAAAAGACCTACTTTAAACCCTTTACAGCCCTGCAAGACTAATTTGGGTTTTTTCACACTGCTGATGTGATTCTGAGTTGAGCTTTTGTCCTATCCGCATAAATAAAACATGACGACACTTGTTTATCTGCGTATGCTAATGTGAACATGGGTGATTGTGTTAATGCCTGCCACACTTGGCTAGACGAGCACTTTCTAATCAGAAGAAAGAACTGTGGAGAGGTTTAAAAAGAACACCTCATTCACGTTATTCAACGCATCATTCATCTTATCCCCTTCTTCAGAGGTGTCTCGTTAAAGCCCAGTCCCCCTCAAGTGTTGATATTGAGATTCTCATATTGGCTCGTTCTCACACTCGACTTGTTTATCTGATACAGGTTTGACTGTGTCGACTGCGTTTCCCAAGTGAACGTGTGACTTCCTCAGGGTTTAAGGCCTGATTGCTGTTATATTGGCATCTACTGTAATAGAATGAAATATGGTAGAATTTTAGATTCCTTGCAGAATATGCTTGTTTACGTAAAGCAGCATTAATGGAGAAACATGCTTTTAGCATCAAGATGATGTATTTAGTGAGTCTCCCAACCTCTGCTAACCAGCCAAACTTTAGCTGAGATCCATTATGGCTGGTTTTAATTGACTAATGGAGTAATAAACACATTGCTGACTTTGAAACATCCATAGTTTTGAGCCTTGCCCACGCTCAGGAGAAAGTCCTATCATATGGTGTCAGAGGGAAGCACCGTCTGCTCCTTAAATTCCCATGTTGCCAAATAATTGAATTACAAGCATGACCTGTTTGACTGTATCAGTGCATCTGGTGTCTTGGCCAGTGCACCTTTATTGTCTGAAGACCTTTTAACAGCGGCTGTCCCGGTAGACTCCCTTCCTGCTGGTGCTAGTACAGTTACAGTGTGGGATAGAGTTGGACTGTAAAGCTTGAAATAAAAATAGGTATAAAAATTGCTTATTTCAAGCAATTTGCATAGATTTATTACAATTTTCAAATGTAAAAGTATGATGTATATTGCAAGAAATGTAAATTTAATATTAAATGCTTAACTACAGAAACTGGAAAATGTAAATGAAAAGATAAAAGTGAAATTTATTTCAAGTGTCTACTTGATTTTAATACATTTTTAATAAATGCTCCAATAGGTGAAGTGAAATTCATATTTGTAATAGTTACCTGACTGACTCTTTTAAAGCATTTGTATTGTCGACTGTCATAACTTGCAAGGACTTGGAACTCTGAGTGATGCAAACAATGTTTATCAACAAATATTTATAAACATTGTTCATATATTATATAAACAATATGTTGAATCAATGTTTTTATCAGATGAAAATGACAATTTATAGATTTGCGAAGAACAACTGCTTTATTCTAATGAGGTCATAATGAGAGTTTATATAAAAATTATTGATAGACAGCTTGATTCTGGTTAGTTAATTGTATATTTATGATGACTGCAAAAATTGACAGCTGTGTCAGGTAATCATTTTCCATTTTTTGCTGTGCTGGTTTCACATGTGTCATAGTACTCTGCAATCCATGTCTTCTCACATTTATACAACATTATTATTATTATTCAAATTTATACAACAGTCAGTGTTAAATATAAATCTGTCAGCCAACCTTAGTGTGTGTGTGTGTGTGTGTGTGTGTGTGTGTCACACCCCACCACTATGTCTGTGTTTTCACCTTCTTATTCAGTGTATTGTCCAGGCTTTGAGGAAAGCTGATGTTGGAGGAAGGTGCCCAGAGAAGTTTGCAGAGTCTTAAGTCAAGCTCAGAGGCTAAAGGCTTGTTTTTCCCTGCCAGGGTTGTTATCTCGTTTACTCCATTCCCCTGTCTTTGCAGTTCTTCCTTGTTTGTCCCTCTCTCTCCATTCCCTCCTTCATCATCTTTGCTGCCTGGTTTCTCCCTCCCTGTGGGCAGAAGCAAACCTTAGGAGAATACTGGCCTGATTAGAGAAGAAAAGGTTTATTTTGGCCCGAGTCCAGCCGAAAGAAGCTCTGCGTTATTGAAGCTGCACGTCTCTCCTCCAGTGTGACAGAGAAAAAAAATAAATGAGAAACTAATTGAATAATAACAGGACTGTAAAAAGCTTTATAATGATTGTTCCTCCATTAGTAAGGGCAAGTAGACTCAGAAGGGAGCCAAAGATCACCTGTTGTTTTTGCTGAATCAAGTATAAATCATCATTACTGTAGCTGCTATTAATCTGCTGTCCGGCTTTGATTAATGCTGTTTCTTGATATCCTGAATGCAAATGCAATTTTTAGGGAATTCGATTAAATTGTGTTTTTTGTTAGTCCTATCAATCAATCTTCAGCTATTAAATGGCAAAATAATAAATCAAATTAATCACTTGATTTAATTGCGATAAAGCGTTGCATTTTTGCAACAGTATCAGGCTAAAAGCTGTATAATCCTGTGAATGTTTCCTAAAAAATGTTTCGTGTTTTTGTCACGTGTAAAATGAATCCTACTCAATTGGCAGTTTTTTGTTGTTGTTGAAATTGATTATTGCTTCTCTCTCTCTCTCTCCATTTCTGGCGTTTGGATACCCCACCATCACCTTCCCAAACAGAAAGCAGCACCTCGGTAGAAAGTCTAAATGTGAAGGAGTGGCAGGATGGTCTCAGAGCACTTTTACCCAACATCAACATTAACTTCGGTGGTGGACTGCCCAGCTCCTCCTCATCTTCGTCTTCATCTTCCTCCTCCTCATCCAGCATGAACCACCTAGGCGGCATCTCACACAGCCTTAGCTGGGATGGCACAGCCAGCTGGATGGACCCTGCCATCATCACAGGTACAGCCTGAATTACTTTGCGTTATTTATTATTGAAAAAAAAAGTACAATTGAATAACTCCTTCCCCTTTTCTCCTTTTGGACCTACTTTATATTAAGTGTCCTTACTATGTCTATATATTATCTATGGATATGATGTAATAATTGTTTACATGCATATTTTTACTTACAATACAAAGATGCATTCATGCAATAATGTATGTTACATCCATACAGTTACACTGTCAACCTTATCTCAACCCCCCTTAAACCTAACCAAACCTGTCCCTAAAATCCAGGAAAAACCAAACCCGGTTAAATTGTGCCTTTGGGAGCTACAATGAATAATACATTTAGGCCTTTTAAACATTTATTCTGTAACCTTTTCACTAAAAATGTCAGCAATGTAAAGCCATTTTAAGGGCCATAGAAGAGGGCACACATTTCAGATCAATTTGGTCTTCTGCACTTTTAGACCGTCTAAAGCATCCATGTGGACTAAAGCAGATATCATGCAAAAAATACTATGCAATGCCAACAATTAGGGATGCACCGATCTGACTTTTTCAGTCCCGATACTGATACCGATGCCTGGGCTTTGTATATCTGTCTATACCAGATACCGATCCGATACCATTGTTGAATTAATATTATAAACTGCATACCTTCCTTCCACCATGTAGAAGAAACTAAAGGTACCAAACTTTCCTAACTAAACATTACTTTCCTAACTAAGACAAAACAGATGTAATGTATTGAATACTTACTTATTTGTTATTTAAAGAACAATTGTGCATTCAAATATAGAAATGTAATCAAACTTCTTAAAATAAATTTAAATAGATGTAGTAGGAGAAAAAAAAAATTATTGGTCAAACATACAATAGTAATCAAACAAGTTACCAAACATTATAATCATATTACGTGCAAAGTTCTGCATGAATTCAAAATAAAACAGCCGCTGAACCCCAGAATAAACGAATACAAAGTTAATTATTCATTCTATATTGTTTACCATATTATTCATTCTTTCAAGTAGAATTTTTTTTACATATAAATAAATGTATATTAATCTTTAGAACTACAAAAGTGTTTTTACGTTTGTTGCTTGATTATCATGACTTTGACAATAGCAACTAAATTAGGCTGCTGTCCCTTTAAAACCAAATACACGCGAATGCAATGTACCGATACATGTTTCCTGCCATTTACTTTCACGTAATCGACCTCAATGCTACTCAAAACAGACGAATTGAAATGATTTTGTGTGTAATTCTCCTTTCAAGAGTAACTTACTTGCGCTGTGTGAACAGAGGCGAACCAAGGTGAAGTAGGGGCCCCAGGCAAAATTAATAGATGAGACCCTTCTAAAATATTAATTTGTTAATATATCTTTGTTGCCTAAATATACATTTATACAACATAAAGTAGTAAAAACACATTATATAACATAGTTTTTGTTTTTTGTTTTTTTTAAAGTGCATATTCTTTGACAAAATATGAATCTAAAATCTACAGAACAATCTTCTTATTTACAGTAATGGATTGTCACTGTGTTGCAGTGTCAAGGTGGATGGTGCTAAAAACATACAGTAAACACATTTAGTCAAAATCTACATTTTACAAAGCACATATGTATCAGTAAACTCAACTTCATTAGGACTACATCTGACACACTGAACTTACCATTTTCACTGTCAGGAGGATGGACCCTCAAAATGCGGGGCCCCAGGCAATTGCCTGCCTTGCCTGCCCTATTGCTATGCCTCTGTGTGTGAGACGTGCTAACTTTATGTGTGTGTGCCTCAGTGTCTGCACTCAGAAACCGGACTGAATTGAGTTCTCTCTTCCATCTCCAAACATATCCATATGCCTGCTCTTCTCTATGCCACATATTGAGATTTTTTTAACGTTTTATGAGACATGCAGCAAGTGCATAGCTTATAAATACAGTTACATCTAACCTCCAAACCACGCAGCACATTCGTTCTGAAGTAATCTCTTTCCAATCGCCTCGTTCGCTTCCAAATCTCGTTTTTATTTGTTGACGAAAATGTCAATAGATTTTACAGTAACTGGCTGCGACGGGGGAAAAAAACAAACTGGATCGTCCCGTGGATCTGTTAATTTTTCCGATCCAGCTATATTTTTCTGTATCGTGGCCGATATCCAATCCTAATATCGGATCGGTGCACCCCTACCAACCATCCGTGTACAAAGTGGTTAAATATGCATTGAACATTTACAGCATTCTTTTGAATCTTATTGTTAGAGCTGCATGTTTGATAGACAAAATTGTGCAGCTATTTTTGTAATCAATACTTCAAGCAGAGTTTTGCAATTTTTCTCCCCCGAGTCGAAGGGAAATAGCAACGTCTTATCCGTTGCACCCTAATGCTAGAGTTGCAATCTGTATGGTTGTCACAGATATTGTCTGAGTGCTCTCAGTGGCTGCCTGCAGGGGGTTTCCACAGGGGTTTGGAATTAATAGTTCACAGCAGGCCAGCATGTTTTAAGTGGTGCAAAAGCACCCAAACATTGTATTTTCTTATGTAATTAATCCAATTATAGTAAATTTAAAAAAAAATGTCCTCAATAATATCGCCTACATTGATAAATGGATTTCTACATGGCATCAAGAGTGGTGCATTTGTTGACAAAGCAAATTGTTGCTCGTTAGTACAGTATGCGTTTGTTTAAAGTCTTTCAATATATATTATTAACTATAATAGCTTGATGCACTTCTTTGATAATTAAATCTTAAATTTGTGACATAATCTTCATTTTCTTTTTTCCCCTCCATGGCTAAATATAAAACTGTCCGGGTGTTTATAAATCATAATAAAGAAGAATCTTCAATAAAAGGCTAAAAAAATAATTCAATAAGCAGGGAAGCTGTTTTGTTAATGTAATTTTTTTTATTTTTTTATCACTTTTAGGTATTCCAGCATCCTCAGGCAACAGTCTGGACTCTCTGCAGGATGACAATCCTCCCCACTGGCTCAAATCCTTGCAGGCGCTAACAGAGATGGATGTCCCTACTGGCTCCACAGTGCCCCCTCAACCCCCACATAGTGGCCCCTTCGGAGCCCAGTTCCCCCACAGAGCCGGCTGGACCCCTTATCCAACCACAGCCACGGCCAACCCTGCCACCCAGTTCCACTCACCTCCCCCTGGCTTCCAGACCGCCTTCAGAGCCTCAGCCCAGGCCCCCGCAGATCTGCTACAGAGTGCCGGCATGGACCGCCATTAGGAACTGTGAAATCCTATTCCCCTTATCCGAAGAACTTCAGATAAACACGGCAGACGAATCAGTACAAAGCTATTAACAAAATAACAAGATTATGTATTGTTTTCTCTCTTCATCTTGCACTCATTTTTTTATCCCGGATTTGTGTTTCTCTTGGTTTAGTCTTTCTATTTCCTCGTTGCCCAAGTGCTCTGTTCCAGCTTTCCTCAATTCAAACGGTCACGCAAATAACCCAATTCTCGCAGAAAATAGGTGTGAGGCCTAAAGAAGCTCCCTAGTACAAAAAAAATAACGCTAACGTCACTACATCATTTTCGTAACTCTACATACCATGTAAGAGATGCGTTCCTGAAATTCCATTGGAACCAAATGGAAAGAATCAAACGAAAAGTGTCTTGATTTAGAAACAAGAGTCTGCCTTCAAAGCTAAACCAAAAAGAACAGCACCTGTTCATCCATCTGCACAACAGAGGAGCTACTTCCTGTGAGAGTCCTTAAAGCCATGCAGCTAAGCAATCAAGTAGATGTCCAAAATCAAAACAGGGCTTCGGTTTTTTTGTGTTTGATCAAAAGGGTACTTGGCTTCCATTATTCTGACGGATCAAAGGCATAATGATGGCGAAGCAAAAAGCACTTTTACCGAGGATCTTTGGCCTTGAACTTTGTTCTACCTTTCTGTGCCCTTGTTAAAAGGGAGATGCATTTTTAGGGGTCAAAAATGTGGTGCCAGTTCTCGACGTGGCATTTAGCTGTAGATGGATGCAGGCCTTTGCCTTTGACCCTTCCGCCAAATTGGTTGGTCGGGGGGGGTCTTCCGCCTTCAATCGCAACACTGCGGTTAACCTCTGTATCAGAGGGCGGCGTGTTGCAAAATTGAGGGGTCGAGAGCTGGTTACCACCGACCCCTTTCAAGCGCAGGGCTCGTGTAGCACAAGGGACGCCACCATGTGGCGTCTCTCAAAGCTGCCTCGGCGTACGTGGCCTAATCAGTGTTTACGCTCTGACTATGCTCCCTGAAGAAACTTGAAGGTGTGTGAGGTGTACAGAGTTTTAGGAACTAGATCTTAGAGATGGAGTGTGGTGATGTGTGAATGCGTGGCGTGAAACTTGCGATTGGCGGGTGCGTAAAGAAACTAATCAGGGTTAAAGGGCTGTTCGAATGATTGCGGCGGAGGGTAATTCACAAGGATGTGATCATAACGTTTGTGTCTGTAGCAGTTATTTTGCACGTTTTTTTCACAAAAGGGAAAGCTGGGATAGCGGCGCTACTGGGCAACTGATGTTTTGGCAATACGTAGGGGCTCGTCCGGGATGGTTAACACTGTTCGTCACTCCTACTCGCCCCCCCCCCCCTTCTCGGTTTTATTTTAACGGTCTTAATCCTGTATCAGCTGTGTAGGATCCTGCCGACAGTTCAGTATTCAGCAGTATTCAAGAGGAATGAATCTCGATGATGACAGTACAGTTTAACTTGGGTTTTACACAGTGCTAAAATGTAAGAATAATGGAGAGCTGAAGGAAATTGTACCTCTCTAAAGGTCTGGAGGAAAATAAAAACTAAATCTTAAATAAATGACGAAATGTCATGCTTGATCTTTCTTGTTTTTTGTGTGTGTCAACTTTCTTTCAGCGCCTCGAGAAGCGATGAAAGGCAGTGATGGGCTCACGTTGGCATGTTCTTGCTCAGCGCTCGGACTCGTCCTCTTCATTTGCGTCAGCACTCGTCGACAATTGCTTCTTTGAGAGATCAGGTCTGGAGGAGGGTTTGTGGCACTTCATTTTTTTTTTTTTTTTTTTTTTTTTTTTTTTTGTTTTAGTGGGTGTCAATACCAACCTCCGGTGCGCGAGCCTTCAAATACTTTCGGTGCGGCCCAATTAACTTTATCTCTGTAAAGAGGCAACGGCTCCCAGATAATGTCAAGAGTGCATTAGGCGTTCGCAGCGAGCTTACCGAGCGCTCGGCTTTCAAACGCTCAGCAGAGCCACTCTGTCATGCTCTCGTGCTTAAATTACTGCAGTGCTGATCTAATTGGCAGTGGAAGCTGCCAGCAAATATGCAATACCGAAACTGCAGTGACTGGGCATGTGTTTTCTCCAGGGCCTCAGTTATAATGACCCAAATACGTAATGTATTCCTTCGTAGAGTGGTTGAGTCAATATATATATATAGAGAGAGAGAGAGAGACTGAATGATCGAGTGCCTCATTTCCGTTTTATCACCTAAAATGATTTGCATGTGTACATCAGTGTTATTTAATGGTATAATTAGTTCAGTGAGGCAGGACCTGAAATCACTCTTGTCTGGGCCAGTGGTTCTCAGCATTTTTTATTTATTTTGTATACTGGAAATATACTGATGAAATGCTCTGACAGTTTCCTGCACAACTTACTCAGCAAGTCAATACTAAATCTTCAGCACAGCATGACCAGTGTAGTCTAAATAAAATAACTGACTCATTCATTTGGTTTTAAAGTCATGAATGTGGTTAGTGATTAGTTGAACTTTATGACCATGTCTGTTTACGGAACATGCCTTGGGTCAGTAAAATATCATGAAATCAGTGAAATATACCACCGCTCAAAAAATTTGGGGTCAGTAAGATATTTAATGGTTTTTAAAGATGTTTAAAAATCCAGAAAAAAACTAATATTGTGAAATATTATTTCAATTTAAAATAACATAGAAAATAACATTTTTATTCTTTGAAAGAAATGAATACTTTTATTAACAAGGATCTATTAAATGAACAAAAAAGTCACAGCATAGATTTACATTTTAGAAATGTTTTTTATATATATATATATATACATGTATATGTATATATACATATGTGTGTGTGTGTGTGTGTGTATGTGTATATATATATATATATAATGTATATATATGTTTATGTTTATGTAAAAAAAGTTCTTGTTATTTATCAAAGAATCCTGAGGATTAAAGGAGAAGAAGAATCACTGGTTCCAAAAAAATATATTTGGCTGCACAACTGTTTGCAACATTGACAATTCTAGTAATAAATCAGTATATTAGAATGATTTCTGAACGGTCTGAAAGTGACACTGAAGACTGGAGTAATGATGCGTTGTATCACAGGAATAAATTACATTTTAAAATATATTCACACAGAAACGGTTATTATAAATTTAAATAATATTAAACAATATTAAATTTTTTTTCTGGATTTTTAATCCAATAAATGCAGCCTTGATGAGCAGAAGAAACATCTTTAAAAACCATTTAAATATCTTACTGACCCCAAATTTATGAACGGTAGTGTGTGTGTGTGTGTGTGTGTGATATTAATATATAATTATTCAGTTGCATTTGTGCCTCAAAGACATTAAAATATCATCCTTTGACAAAAGAGTGGTATTTTGTTCCTGAATATTTTTGGAATATTTTACTTTGGAAAAAATTCTAAATTCAGAAAACTTTTTTTTTAAGTCTGTATATGTATGTATGAGTGAGTGTGTGTACATGCATGCATACATACACACACTTTTTTTGTTGTTGTTGATGGTTTCATGCTCTTGGCATCCAAGAATTGACTTTATTATCTCATTATCTTTAATATCTTTGTTACTTGTAAAATTTGATTTGGACAGTGTGGATCTCATGTTGTCGTTAACTGGCCAGCAGAGTTCACCCAGACTTTTGTGCAATCAGTAAACGGTATGGGAAGCGTTTCCTCTTCACAGAAGCCTGTTTATTGTTATACAGTTGCTTCCATTTTATAATTTGCATCTTGCGTTGTTTTTCCCCTTTAGAACAGGCCCGTGACCCATTTTTGGGTCTCTCCCCGCCAACTGAATTATTGGTCTGGGCTTCTTGGAGCAGTGATCTAAATGCTCTCAAGTTAAAGCGCTTGTGTTTCTATCGCCCGTCATCAACAGCAGGGTCAATACTCTTTATCTCAAGAGGCCTGATAGAGAACACACAGACCCATCCTAATCAGAGGAGGTTATTCATAGCAACGTACTTGCTCTAAATGCATTCATCAAGTATTCATCAAGCCTCAAACACAGGCTTTTCATCTCTTAAAAAAATTTTTTTTAACAGGCTGATTTATTGTTTTGTACTTTTTTTTTGTTTTTTTTTCCTAGTACGAGAGCTAGTTAGTTATTGCCTGCATCATGTCGGCTTCCCTCAGACTCGTCTCTCTATCATGTTTGATAAGTTTGCCCTCTATTTTTTCATCCTTGTACTTTTCTCTCTTCACTTTCTCTGGATCCGTTTCAGCGGTTTGCACAGTTGATCAGATAATAACCTCATCATATTTGTTGCCATGGCGATTTTACTTCCCTTAAATGTCAGCAAGTGAACTTCACTGATCTTTGTGCCTCGCTAGACTGCCATCCTGTCATTTTCTTTTCCTTTTTTTCATAGTTAAACATTTTATTATGTTTTTTGGAAACCTATTATGTTAAGGTAAAATACATTTTTACATGCATAAGGGGTCAGGAATTAAAAACAAACAATACATATACAATTTTATTTAACAAACTAGATTAACAAATTTTATAAGTTAACATTTTGTACAAAAATTTGTTAATTAACAATAGTGTATTTATTAGTGCAGTCAAATGATTAATCTAATCTAAATATATGTAAAACATGCATTTATATATTTAAGGCAAATGTTACATTTACATTAAATATATAAAAATATACATGTAAATATTTTCAAAATGCTGTATGTGTGTGTCTTTATATATACATAATAAATAGTTTAACAGCACTTGTATTAGTAAATTAGCATTAAAATTCTTTATAATTTTTTGTGATACCTAATGCTGTAATGTTAACCAATTGAACAATATTATTATTTTTTTTTTACTTTAAATGTCTGGAAATAAGATAAGTGCAATACAAAGGTAAGTATACAATACAGATAAACACAACAATGAGATTTTATTTTTGTAATGATATTACATTCCACAGTTTTAACATTTTTTTCCAGAATTTCTTTTTTTTCTTAAACACTTTTTTACAGTTTTATTAATTTTTTTTCAGGTACTCAACAGACACATTACTGATGAAAAAAGATCCAATAAACCTTTAGGCTTCAGTGTCCCATTAAAAAGCTGCAGTTTCACTGATTCTGCTACTTTTTTCATTTTTATTTTTACGTTTTGAAGACAAAAATGTTCCCGCTCATGTTTCCTGTCCCACCCCACTCAACAAATAACTGAACAAAGGCTGACAATTGTTGGCTGTGATGTAAACACATTTGTGTGAATGTCATGTGTAGATTGTGTAAAGAAATCTGTGATCCTGAGCCCATATTACTTACATGCCCAACGCTTCATGATATTCCTTTGAGGATAGTCCTTAAAATGCCCACTAAGTGACCGTTAGGCTGTTAGTTTTTATTCATTACCACAGATTCTATTAGACAGACTGAAGTATTTCACTATAAGCATCACAATGATCCATTCAAAACTTATGAGATGCAGTTCACTACCTGCTTTCAGTCTGGGACTCTGTCTAGGATGGATGCCAATTAAGCTGTAATTGAAAGTGTTTATTCTTGGCGTCTACTTGAGAGTATCTGCCCTTCGGTGCTCTTTGATGTCTTTATACTCTGTGATTGAACACCCCTCTTTGCCTTGTTGAAGAAAGGAGTGAATTTAAGTGCGTTTTTAAATATTATTACGTTATTCTCAAATAGCGTGTGTACAACCAGCGACTGACTCCCTTTATGTCTTTGCCTAGAAGTGTAATCCGTGGACTGAAATACATATTGTCCTCCTAAGTTTGTCAAGGAACAGTATCTTATATAAGGCCAGATGGGCTTGTTGCAAGATGCCTCTAAAACAGATTGTTTATTGTGTATTTATGTGTTGCATGCACATTGTAATCAAGCACTGCAGAGTTTGTGGGCTGTGTTTGGTCGATTTGTTGCTTCTGGAAAGTGTGAAGAAGTCTTCTGGAGTGCTGGATGTTTATGTAATTTCATGGCCAATTGCATTGTCAGCATGCAACAAAGACTTTTTACTTGAATGCTGCCACACAAATCACCCAAAGCGCCCATAAATATGTCAGAAAACTCTTCAAATGCTTCCTATGAAGACCGCTGGACCCATATTTCATCAATGAGGAGTTGAGAAGGAGAATTTGCAGTGAACTGTTGGCCATGTTTACGGTGAAAGATGCCATGAAATGGTTTTGGAAGTAGTTTTGGGATGGATCATTTTGAAATGGCGTTTAGTTTGTCACGGCTCTGCAAAACTTTGCATGGCAGCTTGTTTCATAAATGAACGCAATGAAAACTCAAAATGAATGAACTTGAGCTGTTTCTTTCGCAATTAATGGTGTTTAAAGAAGTGAAGTACGAGTATGAGATTTCGTTTCTTGCTATTGCTATTTGGAAGCAGGTGAAATGTATGATTTAGGTTGTTGAGCTTAATTAAATACAAATGAAACCGTTAAATGAATTGTGCACCCTTAAAAGGAGCAGTAGAGTCGTTTCCCACTGTTTTTGGTCATTTAAAGGTTAAAACTAAAATAAAACAAAAAAAACCAATGCATTCACGAAGAGCAATTTATAGGCAATTAAATATTTCTTAGCAGAGCCTTATTATACATCCACTATAAACAATTATGACATTTATTTTATGACTTTTCCATGGCTGGAAACCACAATTGCCTGATCTGCGACTCTTTCAAGGATCTGTTAAATCTGCTAACAGTTGGTTTTGTCAGTGTTTAGGAATACGCTAGTGTATATATACACTGAGTGGCCAGATTATTATGACCACCTGATGTTTGTAGGCAAATTTGCTATAATTACATGCTGAAATTTCATTGCTAGTGGGCCAGACCTTTATAAATGGGGAAGTAGGTTGTTAACTGTATAGTACAGGGTGGGCCATTTATATGGATACACCTTAATAAAATGGGAATGGTTGGTGATATTAACTTCCTGTTTGTGGC
>JAUMHI010000037.1:5705646-5723528 GCA_032359435.1 Enteromius unitaeniatus | reverse complement strand
CATTTCTATTTATTAATTTAATAGCATAAGGATAGTGGAAATTTTTGCTGAGAATATTTCACATTTATGTATTTTATTAAAAAATAAATAAGCTGTAAATAAACCCCATTGGTTGACATTTAGATGTATAGTCACGTATTGCCAGAAATGGGTTAAATAAACTTGTAAATGTATGTAACCTTAGACCACAAATCAGTCATAAGCGTACATTTAAAAAAAAATAATGTACACATGTACACATCTAAAAGCTGAATAAATAACCAAAGGATTCAGCGTTTATATGAAATGTATAATTCATAAGTATTGTTTCCAACTGCATTTCCTGTTTATCGTGACAGTGACTTCAATCCATTTCACTAACCAATGAGACGAGTTGTAGGAGGAACGTTGCATTGACATCATTAATTTACTTTCAACCAATGAGAAGTTATGTGGGCGGGGCGACATGTGCAGCCCCGCCCCAGATGCAGCCCCGCCTCGATCTACTTGTAATAGGTTGGTATATTAAAATTGTCTCAGTTATTACGGTTTACTATCATAAATTATTTAACTGTAACATAAAACCGTAAAAAATATTGTTACCGTATTTTGTCACGGTTGTATTCTGGCAACCACAGCTTCCAGTTTATAACCGTAAATATTACAGATTTTTCTTTTACAGTGTATTGCTTTTGGCCAAAATGCAATATTAATGCCTCATTTATTGAAGGAGTCCATTCCCTGTTGTCCTATCACATCAACATCCTGATATATATTTGTTTTCGAGTGCTTTCACTTATAGAGAAAGCAACATTATATGTTGGCTTTAATGCAGGTGTATATTGATAGACCGAAGTCCTGTGTATTATTTGATTACTTGATGTTTTTAACAGCTGTTTGGGCTCTCATTCTGATGGCACCCATTCACTGAAGAGGATCCATCGGTGAACAGGTGATGTAATATTACATTTCTGTTTAAAAATGTAAAAATCTGTCCTGATGAAGAAACAAACTCATCTACATCTTGATGGCCTGAGGGTCAATTTTCAGTTTAAAAGTTCATTTTTGGGTGAACTATTCTTTGAAGTGAATCGTGTCTATAATGCTTACAAATGTAATGATTAATCAGCGTATGGCATTGACAGCAGTACAACAGCAGTCTTTTTTTTAAATGGAGATTTACACTCTCTTTCTTTTCTAGGCATATATTCCACTACACGCTCCTACTAGAGATTTTCACTGTATTTTGTACGATCAGAATACAAATTATCACACCTTCGATTTTCTTCTTTCCTTCTCTTTGAGAAAGTACAGATCTCATTTTAAGCATCCCCGGGAGGCTTTTTTAACATTTACAAAGTATTGTGATTGCATTTCTCTTTGTTTCTAATCAAACAGTGGTTTCCTGTAGCTTGTGTCACATTTGAAATCCTTTTTCTGCAGTGTACTTTGAGGATTTCTAGTTTACTTGTACAGCGTGTCTCCGGAGCTTTGGGGAATGAGATATGTCACATAGTATCTGAAATGATTTAATTTGGGAACACTGTGAAGTGCGTTTGTGAATGATATGGCCTTTAGAATGAGGCCTGCACACATCCTACCCTTTAGACAGGAATGATGTGCTCATGTGTCTTCAGAGCTCACTGATCAGCAATGAAAAAGGGCTGACAAAGATAATGATACATATTTCTGTGTCCTAACGGTACATGCCAGCAATCATTCCAGCTTGCACTATTGTCCAGGATATCATTTCCTGTTGATTATGAAACTCTGCAGATAGAAAATGGCAGCCTATATCATCCAGAAAAGAGAATTATAGTCCCAATGCTCGACTCTGTCTTCCATTATCTCTTTCTTCCAGGAACCGCTAGACCAGCTAAAATCTCTGTTGTGTTACCAGGGGAAGGACTAGAGTCACATTGATTATCAAATCATTAGTGTCACAGGCTGAAAATGGATATGATAGCAGTGAATCTCTACTAGTGCAACTGTAACCAGATTTTAAAAAAAATGAGTACATATGGTAACTTTTTAGCTTGGGGTCTAATTCTAATGAACTAGTTGCTTATTAGCAAGCATATTACTAGGATTTTTAGTACTTTATTAATACCTTATTCTGCTTGATTTTAGATCCATTAATCCTACACTATTCCTAAATGTTAACTTAACATATTAATAACTATTAATTATATATATTACACTTTATATTTTACGATACTCCTCCTAGGGTTTTCATTCAATTGCCACCAAACTTGGTCAGCATGATCATTAGATATAGAGCGTGCTAAATTGCAATGGGTTTATTGAAATCTTGGATGGTTTAGCTGTGGCAAGGTTATGCACTTATGAAAAAGGAAGTAACTAACTTTTGCATACATTGCCTTGTTTTTGATCAAACTTAATTGTGTCTGATGTGCATCGTTTTTACAAATGTCACCACATTGGGCCCGTCATCACTGCTTGCAGCTCTACTGACTTGTACTTTAATTTGAAATAAATGATGGCAACATTTTATGTGTGTGGTGCCACAATATTTAAACTTTTTGGATTTTGCAGTATTGCTTTCGACTGCTGTATAGACTCTTCATGTTAAGCAGCTATGGAATATTGATGTTGTTTCAACATTAAAATAAAATAGCAAATTTCATCATCAAACATGGCTTATGCTGAGTTTAACAAACAACTCTGCAAGCATCTCCCGTTACACACTTGTAAGACAGATTGCTCTTGGCTCTGTATCCCTGCGGAGCAGAAGCTGATCGGGTCAGCGACCGAGTGTAAACTAAAACCATCTTTCTTCCAGGCTGACCAGACAGCAGTGTTCCTGGGTATAGATTTTTTTTTGATGGCCAGCAATGCCTGTGAGAGTTGAATAGATTTTAAATACGGCAAAGAAAGCTAAAGTCATCACAGATTTTAAAGTGTCACTGGAACCATGGCACTTACTTTAGTTTGAATGTGTGACTCAAATACAGAGCTGTTCAGTTAGGGCCATTGACAAATCGTTTTAACATCGCAATGCTTGTGTCAAGTTGTTTTTATATGGCTTAACTGGCATAAAAATATCTATTTACAAAACAATCTGCATTAATGATGCCAAGCTACTACACTCCCAGCTTTCTCTGCAGTCCTGCTACGAGCCAGTCAATGAAAGGTCACTTGGCTTCCCTTGATGCATTGCGCTGCACAGGGACTGTTTTTGATCATTTTTGAGTGAGTGAGTTATTTTTTTTATTTGCTTTTTAGTTTTTGACAGCCTGCCTGATTTAATTTTTTCCCTCTTGCTTATCAAAGAGTACTTGCTGTTTCTTTTCCTCTTTGTAATATCGGGGCTATCAATCAATTATTTAAATAAATAATTAAAGTGACTGCATAATATACAGAATAATTAGTCTGTTTAATTTAAAATCATCATTCAAATTGTTATACAAAAAGTGACTTCAGTGTGTGTGTGCGTGTATCTATATGCATAAGCCAAATGAATAATAAATAATATCATATATTTTATTAGCATGTGTTGTACAAATTAATTCTCATAATTTAATATTAAATGCTGTAATATGTATTTGTATATACACTCACCAGCTACTTTATTAGGTACACCTGTTGAACTGCTTGTTAAAGCAAATATATAATCAGTCTATCACTTGGCAGCAACTTAATGCATTTAGGCATGTAGACATGGTCAAGACAATCTGCTAAAGTTCAAACCCTGCATCAGAATGAAGAAGAAAGCTGATTTAAATGATGGTCTGAGCATTTCAGAAACTGCTGATATGCTGTAATTTTTTTGTGCAACCATCTCTAGGGTTTACAGAGAATGGTCTGAAAAAGAGAAAAATATCCAGTGAGTGGCAGTTCTGTGGGTGAAAAAGCACTGTTGATGCCAGAGGTCAGAGGAGAATGCACAGACTAGTTCAAACTGAAAGAAAGACAAGAGTAACTCAACCACCACTTGTTACAACCGAGGCATGCAGAAGAGCATCTCTGACACGTCAAACCTTGAAACACAGAATGCTACAGCAACAGAAGACCACATCAGGCGCCACTCCAGTCAGCTAAGAGCAGAAAACTGAGGCTACAATTTGCTTTTGCTCAGACATTCAGATTATAGGGTCAGAATTTGGTGTAAATAACATGTACACATGGATCCATCCTGCTATGATGCTTTCAATCAATCAATCAATCACTTTTATTTATATAGCGCTTTTAACATTTCAGCTTTCATGTTGATATGGACCAAAATATTTGATTAAGACAGTCCTGAAGGCAAAAGGTGTGTGTGTGTGTGTGTGTGTGTGTATATATATATATAAAGAGAGAAACTCAGCAAGTACTATTTCTTTGGCAGACTCTCCTATGCAGTCTGCTTTTCTGCTCATTGTACTAATCTAAAGTCTGCAGACAGGGATTTGGCAGACTGGAGGAGTCTTTTACTTATTTATGAATCTCCAGCCTGTCTTACTTTGCTTTAACTATCACAGAGTGAGAAAGGACTTATTATATATATAATTTTTTATAATTTTGTTCCCCTGAAGGTTGAATTTGCTGATTTCTTTTTCCTGCAAGGGCATTTTCAGCTGTTTACTCTAGGATTAATCACTGCCATTATCTGCAGCTAATGTGTCTGCTCAGCCAAATTTCAAAATAAATAAATAAGTGCATTTTATATAATCCATTTGCGACACGTTCCACACATTGCCAACCGACGTATGAAGACACTGCCACAAAATGAATCACCCTTGAACCTCATCTTTAAAATTCTGGATTCTCTGGAATGTCACTTTCCTATTTTTTCAATGTCTTTGTCAATAATTCATAAGCTTCACTTTTCCCCTCCTCTGGCCTAGTAATGAGTGTAAGTTGTCTAAGAAAACCCTATATCGACAACAACAGCACTGCTCAACTTGAGAAAGGAGTGCATGTCAATAAGGTAACAGATTACAAATACTATAGCCTGATTTCTGACTTGGCCTGGATCAATAGCAGCTTTTCCATTACAGAGTGGCACAAAACATTTGTGATATTTGATAAATGTTGATTAAAAAAACTATTGTGAAATGACGGCATTTCCGTTAACCAATGTTATGCGGCTAAAACATAAACTTTTGCCTCTCGTGATTAGTCATATCAACGAATTTGGTGAGATTTGACGGATTTTGAATATATTTATACAAAGGAGGCGTACGCTTCACAGAAGCAACAAGGACAGATACTTATAAAAAAATTGCGTGGCGAAGCTGGAATAAACACAAGTATTAACCAAATCACCACAAACAGCTTCAGTGTCCATATCAGAGAGGAACGGCACCGTAGACGTGTGCAATTTAAACTGTCTGAACACTCGAGAATGAACACGTATTAAGTGTTAGGATACATTTAAGGATGATCATATGACTTTTTACACTTGCCATGCGGCCTGTAAATGCGAAAACCCGTTTCCATTGCAGTTTTGCGAAATAGGGGATTAACTTTATCTCCTCGAAATATACCAATTTGAAAGTGGCACAGAGAGATTAATGTAACATTAATTTTGAGGTAATATAAGAGAAGTTAATCCTTTAACAGGTCATTTCAAAATAATAATCACAACAGTAAACAACACAACCGTGTCTCATAATTAGCACAATTGTTTATATATTTAATAACTCTGGATCCTTGCAGATATCCCCTTCGGAAGCTAGAAAATTGAAAAACCAAATTGAATAAAGGCTGTTTTGTTTCAATTTATTTGCACCAATGGCTGGCTATTTAACTAATAACTGAATGAAATTATTATTTGTTAAGAAAGAGACTGTGTGCTTGAGAACCATTCATGTATTTTTTTTCACCAATTTCAGGACTGTTTACAATTATTTCAGTATATTATAACGTATCATAATATTTTAAAATATCTAAAATAAATTATATAAATAATAATATACTAGAAGTTTGATTTCCTTATCTCTAATTACATGGTGTATTAGTAAAATGTTTTATTTTATGTGATTTTATTTCATTTTATTTACAAACCATTTATTTTATTTGAACAATATCGATTGGCAACTTGTCATTAAGTTGTCACTGCGGAACTTATTTTTTATAAACTTTTGACATGCTTCAAGTAATCATTTATCCTCTTAAAATGTAGGGCAATGCAAGCAAAAAAACGGCATGTCAAAATGTAGAGCTGGATTAATGCTGACCTCTCTGTCAGGAGATATTTGGCGTCATTGCCACAGACTCCAGCAGGAGTGTATCGCGCACACTGTACTGAAACGAGGGCTGTATCTGTTCTAGTGATGTAGTTGTTTGCTAAGCAGTAACGCAGTTGTGGAGGCGAGAGTGATCAGGTGCCGGGACTGATGTGAAGCTTTTCATATTTATTTCCATTAATCATAAACTCCCCCCTGTGCTACAGGCCTGTAGCCGTGCTACTGCCATGTGCTGCAATTCCCTTTGTTCAGTGGCGAGCATTAGTCATCATTACGCTTTTCCTGTTGCCTTAGTCTTCCAGTCAAATACACTGCAGAAGCTGCTTCACAGAAGAATGACAGATAGATTTGGTGCTTCTTTCTAATCATAGCCTATGTGATCATCCCTTGTTTGGTGATAGGCTAAACAAAGGCTTTTCAAACTTCACAATGCTTCATAAAATCTCATTGTGTGGGATCCCCTGCCTTAAATATGAAGGCAGATGTATTTCATGGACATGTCTCTATTTATGCCAACTATTAATTTATTGTATTTTGTACTGTCAGTGTAGTGAAGCTAAAGACAGTTTCAAAATATTATAAGGAAAAAGTTGTTTGGATTAAGTTTCCAGTCCTCTAATGCTAGATGCATTAACCGGAAGAGGAATATTAATTTATATATATTTATATTAGTGGTGGGCCATTATCGGCGTTAACGTGCTGCGTTAACGCGAGACTCTAATTGCACGGAAAAAAAATTATCGCCGTTAATCTATTCACAAAGTTGGGTTGGGAGCTGGGTCTATACCACGCAAGCTATGATGACTTTTCCGGCGCCCATGTTAACAGATGAAAGCTATTACAGAACACGGAACGGTGGAGCGGCGTGCTGCAGGAGCAAAGTGGAAGTATATAGAATAATATAGAGAGTCGCATAACAAAGTATGCTGGCAATGACATAAATCAAAGCACATGGCACACAGTGTTCGGAGAAGAACTCTAGAAAATTCGACAGGAATGAGATGCTTGTCTATAGTCTACTGCAGTACAAACCGCGGTTCAACTGCGTGTGAAAAACGCTGCCAGAATGAAAGCACAATTGGCGCGTGCTTCTCAGTTTACATGATGTTTATTTGTATTTATTTATTTCATTTATCAAAATGTATTAAACGTAAGAGCATCTACCGCGTTGGCCAAAACACACAAGGAAACCCGTTGTGAAAAAGAATATCACAGACATGGCAGATTCGGATGGGATTAAAATCATCAAGTACATCTATGAAACAAAACATTCCCTAACGCCCCCCTGTAAACTAGTCCCGTTTGAATAGGGCTTTACTTTTAGTCATTATTTAGGTAACGTTAGCACACATATTCTGAATGCCTTTGGCAGAATTCAAATGAGCCATTTTAATCTAGATTAATCTACAAAATTCATCTAGATTAAAAATAATAATTATCTATGCTCACCCCTAATTTATATATATATATATATATATATATATATATATACACTGCAAAAGGTTGCTGTAAATTTTACAGTAATTTACTGGCAGCTGGCAGCTTTTACAGCCGCTCCAAAAAAAAAAATCTCCCTTGCAATTGGTAAGTTTTTCGCGGGCAAATAAATTTACAGTGGTGTACTATAAATGGATTTGTGAAAATGAATAAATGCAGTAGTGACCATATATTTCCCATAATCCTTTGCTATTTACAGTAAAATACTGTTCAAATTACAGAAATCGCTTACAGTGTATATATATATATATATATATATATATATTAAATTCTGTATCCTTATAGAACTGTTCTTTGCATGCTGAAATGTTATTTAAATATATATCAGACTAGTTAATATGTTATTTAATAATTACATTTTAATTATCAATCAACACTTATTTTATATTTAAATTTAATTTAACTTAATTTTGTTAAGTTACAGTAAATATTGTTTTACAACTAGAATATTGCCTTATAAAATGCAGTTAACAAGACAAAGTTTATAAGAACAGATACAAAACACTGGCTATTTGGTAAGGGAAAAAAAGTTTAAACAAACAATTGTGATTCATATAATCTCCAATCAGTCTTTAGAAACATAAATTGTAATGAAAGTCAAGCCTGTATTTAATAATTCTGTATTTAATGGGCTATTTAAATAATTTATTTAATTTTTTTGTTTATTTGTTTTTTTCACATTTTAACAACGTCCCACACTAGTTTAGTTGAAATTTGAATATGGTGCTTTAGAGAAGACATTGTGCTTGTGCAGATCTTTATGACATAGCAAAAGCTCAACAGAAGGCACGATGTGAGTACTTTATCAAAGCTGGAGTAAGCCATGCTTGACGCTAACAGTCCCAGAGCGGCATTATCATCTAGCTGACTCATAGTGTTTGACCCGACACTCCACAATCTAATTATAAATGTGCCTCATGGTGGTCTCTGTCCTTATGATGAAGATAAAGGCTTGTGATAAAGACTGAGAGAGGCTTTTGGCATAACTCTGTCTATGAGTCAAGATTCGGCTCCGCTCCACTCTGTGCTGTCACCCACATGCATATGGACATCAAAGATTCCTGTCATCATACAATCTGTTTTTTTATTCCCTTTGCCCCATGGAGCAATAGCTGACATAATGCATGTGTAGCTTTATTATTTTTCAGTTGGGAACGTTGCTTGAGATGCACAGTGCTAATGGCTGTGTACATTTGAGTTTATTTCCATTTGTTATTTATTTTTTATTGCAGTTAGCAGCGCATGATCTTCTAACCATAAAACCAGTGCATAAAAGTGCATCAAATGTGTATAAAGAGAAATATGGATTATAATATTTTATTAAGTCCACAAAAGAAAAAAGATTTTATAGAACTTTATAGAATGTGATAAATTACACAAATGCTATAATGCATTAACCATGCAGCAAATGAAAAATATATTTTTCCATTTCAATATCTGTTGATCTATGATTTAACTAAAAATGATCTGAAAGCATTCATGAAATGCTGAAAATTATGACATTTACTGTTGCCATATAAATTATCTACCTTCTTTCTTTATTTTTGAAATTAAATATTGTCAGGATTTATTTGTAATATTAAATAAGTAGTTTTTCTTTTTTTGGACAAACAAACTATAAAAAAATTAATAAAGATATACAAATAGAAAGAGAGAGATGTACAGTATATGAAGCCTATTATAAAAGTTCATGCACACACACACACACACACAGAGAAAGGTTAGAAAAAATATTTTGATGTGGGTCAAAGACATCAGCATGTCTGCATCAAAAGAAATTCACAAAAGGGATTTTATGTCCATACAAAACACATAAAGTGTCTACTTTAAAGGTTTCAAATTAAATAATGTTACATTTTCATTCAGTGTGACACAATATTTATATAAAAATTCAAACATATGCTTATTCTGACTTTAAATATTTCTGACTGATATTAAAATGTATAAATGAATAAGGAAGCGTGTTAAATTTTATTGTGTTATTCATTATATGAATCGTTGACCCATGTATAAAATATGTAAAGAATGAAAACAGTGTAAATAATATTTATTTATATTTATTTGTCAAGGTATTTATTTTATTTATTTATATTTACATATATTTAAATAATTGTTTTACACATGTAACTGAGCACATGAAAACATGTTATTTTCTTAATTGTTTTTTTGTTATTAAAACAAATGTTTATTTTTATTTTTTTAAATAATCATTTAAATACAAATGAAAATAACAAGTAGATTAGAATTTTTTATGTACTATATATATATATATATATATATATATATATACTTATAGTAATGCACAAAAAATAGCTTAAATAATTTAGGCTCTCAAAACTAAGTCTCAGAAATGATTTTGTATATGTGAGAGAACCTGCTTGGTTTTGGAACTTACAATAGAACTATAGTTTCAAAACCAAACAGTTCAGTCCAGAGCCAGGTAACACATTTCTGTGTTTGCTTACTCTGTTTATTCCTCCAGACCTGCATATCGCTGGCAGACACGGGCACGTGGTGCTGCCAGATGGACGCGGTGCAGTACTCGCCCTGGCCTCATTATTTGGTGACCCAGATTGTGGTCCATCCCTCCCCAAAACCAAACCAAGCTGGATTAACGGCGAGATACACCAGTTAAGTGCATTGGGGGTGGGGATGTTATAACGGTCATGTATTCATTGACCCAGCTGATGTGTTTCATTGTCTTTGTAATTAAAACACAGCACACGAGCGGAGGGTTTGTACAGGACAGGTAGATCAGTCTGTTGCTGCAGGGAACGTGAGGATAGATCGTCTCTGCTTTACAAGTGAAGTCAAATTAATTCAGAGATGCTTCGTGCAGCCGCTGCACATGACATGATGATGAATGTAATGCGCAGTTCATTTCGCCAATGCACAGATGTCATCGAGGACAATCTTGTTTACAGTTAACACTGAATGCCGAAGACCCACGCATGTCCTTTAAACTTGCATTAAACTTGAATATAGTTAATTGTGAAGGTTTTTTGACTACAGCATAAAAATGTTCTGAAAAAATTTCTTTGAGTTTTCACTCAGGAGTGCCACAAGAAGTGCTCATGCTGCACTTTATGCTTGAGATTTTGGGAATAAAATGCACATTATTAGGCTTGTTTTGCCAAAATACCGTCATGATTAATGAAGTAATGTTTTGCTAACTTTTTTTTTTGCATTTATATAGATTGGTTAAGGTAAGTTCAGTTAAATTGGTTTTGTTTGAATGATTCCTTTGAGTCTTCACTAAGAAGTGCCAGAAGATGTGCTTATGCTGCACTTTGTTTATGATTTTTTGCAATAAAATGCAGGTTATCAGGCTTGTTTCTGGCAAAATACTGTCATTTTGTGATGCATTTCTATAGATTCATTTAGGTGAATAAGTTCACTTCATTATGTCTAGTGGTTGTGCTGTAGCATTAATGTTAAACCCATATTCGCATGTGCCCAATTATCTCATTCTATACTTTTAATATTCCGCTTTTGCAATCGAAGATCTGTTGGGAAAACAGTGCAGCATGCCTTCGGGAGGTGATGACACTGAGCCTGGTTTGCTATGGATCATGTTGAGAGTTTTACACTCCTCAGCATCACACTGTCTTTGAAGGGCCAGGAAGGCTTCCCTCTGGAGTGGCTTGTCTCTTGTAATTCGCCAGAATCAGTATGTACATGCTAGAAGCCCTCAAGCCACCGTGTTAGAGAATGAAGACGGATGAATCAGGGCTGGTGTGTGGTCTGTTCGGCTCATGCTCACAGAGGGTGGCGGATCTCAACCCGATCCGGTGGAAAAAAATAAATAAATAGCTAATCAAGCCTTTCTTCAAAGTCTGTGGGTGCGCAGAAGCCCTAAACGGCCGTGCATAATAAACTAGAGCAGCATTCGTCTTGTAATGGAATACATTTTATAACTAGGCTACAAGCTTGTTTATTGAGTTAGTCACTACTCTTTTTAAGTCATTTCTGGTCTTTGACAAGCTGTCAGAGAATGACAGCCACTGTGTTTGTCTCGTTCGGTTTGCATGGCGTAAAGAATGAGCTGATTATAAAGCAGCATTAGCATTATCTGTTGTGTGCAGGAGATAGAAGTACCGGCAGACGTTTCTGACTGATAGTATCTGGACACTGGTGCAGAGCTCTTTAATTAAAGCCCTTAAAATGGCTGCCAACACACTGTCCTTCACTCCTGTAAGAGAAAACCTTGCATTGCCATTAAATATTTCTGCTGATGTGCACAGCAAATGGATAATGGCACTCACAATGCTAACTTCAAGGTCCCGTGGGATGCATTTGGACTGAGGAGCCTTTGTCCAGGGGTTGAATGTAAAAAGTTGTCACCTCTCTTGTCTACATCTCTTTTGTAGAGTTAAATATACACTGAATGATTTTTGGGGATCCAGATAGTGTTTAAAACAGGAGAAAATTAATAAAATGGAATGCTAATGACGCTAACAGATAGTAGCATTATGGTTTGCAAACTGTATTTCACACTGTTTGATCACTTTTATGTTCTTTGGGCAAAAATATTACTTTTACTGAGGTAAAAGTTGCAGCTAAACTGGTTTATAATTTGTCATGAAATAATTTTTACATTTAAAGGTGCATTCGGTAGTCGTAAATTATGTTTCACATAAAAACGAATGGTACTTTTGAGAAATATGTTCAAAATGATGCACACAAGAAATTAGAACTCCAGACTCAATAGTAGCTTAATAAAAGCTGCTTTATTTTACACAGAGTGGGTCTCCTCGTGCATGCAGCCATTTTGAGATCACATGATCAGTCAATTTTTCTTGCTTTATTCTGGAAACCTGTTCTGTTACTGAAAAATGTTGATTTTGGAATGAATTAATCATGTACTACAAAGTAATCAAATATTTTAACTAACTATTTTTGTTTCGTGTGATACCACACATGCACTTCTCCACTAGGTGGCGATATAAAGCCCTGGGAGTGCAGTAATAAAAGTAATTTCCGAGTGCATAATTCAAGATTTACACCATGTTGTAATTCCCAATAATTATAACCAGCCAACTGGCCAGATTGTATTTACTCGCCAAAGCCAATTTCAACTCTCTGGAGATGCTTGACGACTGTTAATTTTGTGTCCTGTTTACACGTTATGAAAGGATAAAACTGGAGCATACAAACGCTGGAGAAATTCTCGAGTAGTTAAAAAAGGTTTGTAATCTTTCACATGAAATAACCTATTGACGGGAAGCCCTTTATTATTGTTGAGAGGATAATTAATGGGTCCAAAACTGGGGTTGTTTAGACAGAAAATCGTACATTTTTCCCCACAGAAAAGCAATCAGAAAAACAGCATATTGCTTGTAAATAATAAATGAGAACGTACACTATAGTTCAAGATTGGCATCAGCCTAAATTAAATGATGGTGAAGTTTTTATAAGGCAGCTGCCTGGCTCTCTGCCACGGAAGCAGAGGCATGATCTCCCATCTGCCTCAAAATCTATATGTTAAGTAGTCTATTGATGAAGCACTTTACATGGGATCTAATGATAACGCCACTTTCAGGATTGCTGAGCTTTGGTTTGAGAATCAAGAGGTCAGGGGGGCAGTGTTATATTTCATCTACTAATTACACAATCAGAGTTATATGTTTTGGGTCTCTTCCATATTTTTTTTTCCTACTATGGAAGTCAGTGGAGACCCAAAATAGCCTGGTTACAACTTTCTTCAAAATATGACGATTTGATAATCGAATTTCAGGAAGACCATGCACGAATGATCGCAGCTGCTACCAATCTCCTTGTTATTAATTACACCTCAAAACTTTTCTCCGCCACCTTAAATATCGCTCACTTCCTCTCCTCAGTTTCTGCATTTTTGTCATCCACCACCTTCCCCTTGTCTCCACCTGAGCCAGGGGCCAACTTAGGGGAAGGGTTTAGTGTTTTTTTCGCATTCTCCACTTCTTACGGGGGGCACGCAGGGACCAGGCTGGGCTCCGAGCATCTGTTAACCCTAGCCTCCTAGGTTTAAACCTCCTAGGGCCCTCCCGGGCTCCCTGCCTGTCCCCTGGACAGTCCGCCAAACAAGCTATCTTATCGCAGAGGAAGTGGAAACTAGTGAAATCTTCCTTTCTGTTCAGCAAAATGAAAAATTTCTTACAGATTGAAAACACACACACACACACACATATATATATATATATATATATATATTATTTGAGTTTCAAAAGCACTCGCTTTTTCACAGTACCTTATAAACACGACTTTGCTTCCAGGTAAACTAATAAAAATTCATCTGTGCCATTCATCCTGATAGCTGTGTAAATTTAGGCAGTCAGATTAGAGCTTTCCAAACCACAAAAGTGCTTTCCATGTACATGTGGCAGTCTTAAGCGGGACTAAGCCTGACACTACAGGTGATGTTCTGTCTGTCTGTTTTTTCTTTGAGACAGTGCTCTTGAGTTTCAGCTTAAACTTTAAAAATCCATGCCAGGGGTGCACATTTGATTTTCTGCGAATTGTTTGACCGAGAGCAGTCCCATACTTGGCGGTGTGTAGATAAAACAGGCTCACAGGAAGTCAAATCTAATTCCGAGCAAAACCTTTCATCTCAGCTGGTCATAATAAACTTCAGGATTGCAGGACTGGCCACCCTTCCAAACGCACTGAGCAGACAGAAGTAGGATATTTCCTGCATTTTTGGGTTGAAAATGTCAAACCTGGCCCTTAGGTAGAGACAACCTTTGCTGTACCAAACCTCACAAATGTGGGATTTGCGTGAGTGTATGGAAACAGGCAAGAGAGTGCACTTTTGACTTTCGACAAGGTGTGCATCAAGAGCCAAATCAGAGGCATTTCCTTTTGCTAGTACTTTCCACGTTTTTCCAACTCTGTCTGTAAGTATGTAGAATTTACTGTGAGAGCGGTCAAGAGTCAAAGCAGACATTAGTTCGGTCTTTCAAGATTTTTGCACAGGCTCCGATCCAAGAGGGTTATGGAGCTGCAGAGTCAATAAACAAATATCTTCCATTCACTGAGCACACACAGATGCCATCCGAAGCTGGAAGAGTGCTTTAGGTGTGTGTGGAGCAGCCGGGGGTGGATGCATTTGCCATAGATTTTGTGGGGTCGTTGAGCTGCAATCCTGCCAGAGAGCATCTCTTTGACCAAGTCACTCTTGAAGTTACACTGTTACTAAAGTGACGTGTCTAGAAGCCACACTCGATCTGTGCCATTGTAAGGCTGTGCCAATTTGGGAGAAATAAACACTACTGAGATCACTGAAGTGTAAACCCTCACAAAAGGCTGACTTATAAGAGAGCTGACACATTATGACTCAAACATGAGCACAGCACACCTAAATCAGGCAGTGAAATGAAAATCTGGGTCAGGGAAGCTCAAAGGCCTCAGGATTCAGTGCTTTTACCCTTCCATCTGCTTACTATGGATGCTGCAAAGATAGAAATACAACTCAGCTGCTCACTCTTCACTCTTTACATTTCACTAGCCATCTAGAAGCATGTGTCACCGTCTTGAATATATTGAAAGCCCACTCTCTGCTCCAGGCAATCAGTAGTCTCGTTTCTCCAATTTTTGGAGAGTAACGTTATGTTTTGTAACGTTAAGTAATGTTTTTTTGTCTTTTTGCATTTTGCAGAAGCATTAAAATAGTGCTTACATCATGTCACAGACTTTTAATTTAAAGCTACTTTTCTAAAATGCAACAAAATGCTGCATAAACCTTTTTATATATTTTTATGTTTTTTAAAAAAGTATAGATAATAAAATATATCTTTTATAAATAGATTTTTTTTTTATATTTAAGTGTTATAATATTATTTTTTTTATTTATTTGAAACATTTTTTATTACAGAGATAATTCAGTATTAATCATAAATAAATAAATAAAACTTTTTTAATAAAAATAATAAAAATTGTTTTTATTACATTATACTATTATTATTTCTTATGTCCATTTATCAGGAATTTAAATCATATTTTGTGGCTCATATTTTCATAGGGTCTAACAACACCTATGTTATCAGTTTTCACTGATGCAAATAAAAATCTATTGGCCTCTATGCAAATACACACAAGAACTAACTGAGAGGGAATAAGGTGCAGCGTTGGGTCAAGTCTTGTCAACATGTTCTGTGAGCATGCCATTTTTGCCCCTTAGTCCCACAGACAGTTTCTTGGCGTCCTTCCTAAGTACTAATACATGCCTAACAACATGTGCTGCCTCTGCACAGCATGCCATGCTGGTTTGCCAATATAACTGCAGAAATGCCATCATGCCGTTAAAAAAGAGTTAGCCACAGAGGCCAAAATTAACTATTTGCCAGAACTGCAAATTGAGAAAATTTACCACCCATAAATACATAAGTACCATCCATGAAACTGTATTTTGCATGATTTTTGTTTTGTCCTAATGACAATTCAATTTTAGACCCGTTTAAATAACATCTACATTTCCTTTTATGAGAAGTGATGGTTTAAAATTTAGAAACTCAGTGTAAATCTTGTATCTTCCAGAAAGCATGTGACCTCAGTCTACATCTGCTAGGTCTAAGGATCGTTTAGAGTCATTTGAGTTTGGTAGCCAGAGAGAAAGGATGCTTTCCCCCATAAATCTTTCTCAGGCGTGTTGAAAAGAGCTTTAAGCCCACCGTGCTAAGCCAAGAATGCATATACACGTTTTCTGATCAAGGCCCGTTGACCCGCAGAGATCTTTTTAATTGATTGATTGGATGGGAAATTTCCAGGGCATGAGACTCAGGGAGGCCTCTCGATCAATTCCTATGCTAGAGTCACGTTACTACAAGATGTGATGGCCAAGCTTGTCTCCTGAGAGGATGTTTTTCAAAATTTCTTTGTCTGATTACTTGTCAAGGAATGGGTATTCATTTTATTTTTTAAATATTAATATTAATTAGTTTTTTTCTGCATAGCAAGAGAATGAAAGATCTCTAAATCAAATACATTTAAAATTAATCTCTACATCATATTGTTTTTCCACGACCGTTTCAGGTATTGTAGGTGTTACATATACAGACTAAATTATGCAAAGTGAAAAGCTGTTTGCGAGTCGATAAGTATATGCATAAACCCGCCCTGAGCATTTTTGCCCCACTTCCTGGAGCTTGAAAGCTTGTGTTCCTTCCTTTTTGATCTGCTCCTTTCTAACTATTTTAGTGAGCCTGGCTCGGCCAGCCGTTTAATTAATGTGAACAGAACGTTACTCTCTCCATCCGTCTTTCTCTGTGCGCTCCTCTCCGACTTTGAGTGGTACGTTATCTTCCACTTTCCCAGAGCAAACCTCGTTGTTAATTAAAAGCTGCCAAGTCCTTCTTACGGTGCAGCCATTTGAAATGAAGCCTTTCTGGGAACCAAAGCCGCGCACTTTTCCCCCTGAAGAGGACGAATAGATCCTCGGCACATCCATCTCTATCAGAGCGTTTCTATTAGTTGCTGTAATGTAAAATAACAGCTTTAAAATGGCGGTGGGGTAAAACGCCCCATAGATTATCTTTTTACTCATTTTTTGAGTGAATGGCAGCAGGGAAAATGGTGTCCGATAGCAATTAAAGCTCACAGAGCTGAATGTCACACAACGTGGTGAACACCATTGAGATCGCTTTTCTGGTTGAACTAATTTGGGTTTATAACAAGCTAAGCTGACCCAGAGCATAAAAAAAGTCGATAGCAGTGAAAATCATCAATCGATGCATGTGTAAATGAGTAAAATCTAATGCCAGCCGGTCACTATGCAAAGCCAAGTCTTGGAAGCTAAAGGGAGAAATGTGAAGAAATGCTGTTTGTTTTAAATACGTCATAGCTGGGGGGCCTTTGGACAGCAGTGCCATACATTAATCAAGTTATTTCAGTCTCGGCCGTCCCTGCTGACTGCCTTAGAGGAATAGCCTCGCACCAGTTTCCAAACAGGTATGGCAGATGCTGCACGATTTTCCCATTGGATGATAGCTACTTACTTAATTTTGGTTAATATTACTTAATATTTAGTTGAATTATTTGAATCTTTACATAGGATTAAATGCAAAGGTTTTGTTTAGTTTTTTTTTGGAAGAAAAAACTGAAACAGAAGTTACCCTTTCAGTCGAATCACTTAGATGTTACATATGGGAACTCGCCAGAGAAGGCCAATGAATATTGGCGTGCACTGATTGCGCTCAGGTGCACCTCATCACTGCGTGAGTATAAGAGGGCACGCGC
>JAUMHI010000037.1:5661175-5671791 GCA_032359435.1 Enteromius unitaeniatus | reverse complement strand
GTTGTATAAGGCATTTCACTACATTTCGTACTGTGTATGTTTGTGTATGTGACAAATAAAATTTGAATTTGAATTTTATATGTATCTGTGTCACCTTTTATAGATGTTGATAAATATGTGTTTTTTTAAGCATAACAGTTTTAATATTTGAAATCCGCAAGTATGAGACTGAGTTTACTATTTGAAAGTGCATGTACTTTTGGAGCCTGTTGATTTGATCATAAGTTATTTGCATAGTCCCTCCCTCCATGAACCTGATTTATATACATAGCCCCTCCTCCTTTGAATGCTTTATTCGCACAGCTCCTCCCCAGATGAGTGGTTTTTGCAGTAAAGGATGCGGTGGTTGGTGAAGGCGTTCTGAGCTCTCGAATTACGCATCCAAAGTTGGGAGCAGGATTTTTTTTTCCTGGTGACTTTTACCAAAACACTGAACGAATTGTCACTGCGCGCTTGTAGGTTGTGTTTGCGTGTGAAATTTGTTGGCAATACATTCCTCTACTGCTCCGAGGACAGGGCGCGCCATAGGAACGCGCTTTGGGCTTTCTTTAAAACATCAGGCATAAGCCTAACATTATGAGGTGCAGCCATGGCAGGCAAGGGTAAGACAGCTGCGAGGACGCTGGAGGATTTAACGCTCGATTCCGGTTATGGTGGAGCGGCGGATTCCTTCAGGTCGTCCAGCGTGTCGCTCTGCTGCTCGGACACGCATCTGTCGTATGCGCATGGGGGCAACTGCTGGCATCTGACTGAATCCATGCACAGCAGACACAACAGTTTGGACACGGTCAACACAGTCCTGGCGGAAGACACGGAGATCCTGGAGTGCTCGGGCCAGTGCGCCAAGCTGCCCGAGCTGGAGGAGGACGTGCCGTGGAGCCTTGGAGAGGTGGAAGGAGCGCTGCGCAAAGACGAGGAGCTGTGCGTGGGGAACGCGTCGCGGGAGATCCTGGCCAAGCTCTCCGCGCTGGTCAGCCGGGCGCTGGTGAGGATCGCCCGGGAAGCGCAGCGTCTGAGTCTGCGTTACGCCAGATGCACCAAGCACGAGATCCAGAGCGCCATCAAGATGGTCCTCTCGTGGACCATCTCCGTGAACTGCATCACTGCGGCGCTCAGTGCGCTGTCGCTGTACAACATGAACACGGGCGATAAGTTCAGCCGGGGGAAATCTGCCCGATGCGGACTCGTGTTTTCCGTAGGGAAGTTCTTCAGGTGGATGGTGGATAGCCGGGTGGCCCTGCGCATCCATGAGCACGCGGCGATCTACCTGAGCGCCTGTATGGAGAGCCTGTTCCGAGAGCTGTTCAGCCGGGTGCAGAGAAGCGCGCTGGTGGAGAAAGAGAACGGAGTGCCAAAGTTTTCCGTGGAGTCCCTGGAACAGGCCATAAATAATGATTCGGAGCTGTGGGGTCTTTTGCAGCCGTATCAGCATCTCATTTGTGGCAAGAACGCAAGCGGTAAATAATTACACTTTATTGTGGTGTTTTTATAGTGGAATGACCTGAATAAGTAATATTAACCACAGTTACGTTTAGGATAGCTTCTAGTAATTGGACATCATTTACTAAGTATGTGTAATGGAACTGGGGAACCTTAAAATGAACCTATTACCTATTTTAGTCTCAAGAACGGTTAACCTGAATAGTTAGAAGGTGCTTTTTATTTATTTAAAGAAATCATGGACTTTTTGATACCTTCATTGATTTCTGATGCCGTTATGTTGGAATGCACCTGAACTCAGTCACAAACCTATATTGAGGTTAGTCAGCAGTTGTTATAACCATCTACCTACTTACCTCCTACATGCTTGCCTTCTTTTTTTGATAACACAATTGAAAGTGTTTCATAATAGCTGCACTCTTAAAATACTATACCAGTATCTAGAACATCCATGGAATCTTCCAGTTGCATAAAAGGTATTTTTAAGTAACATATTAAGAAACAATGGTTCTCAAGAACAGTTCGTTGTGCAACCCAGAGCTGTGGTTCTGGGGCATCACTGTGCAAACAACCTTTTGAGATCTTTATTTAATCAGATCACTGCACCTCCTCGGTTGGTAATATTGTGTATGATCTCAGCCTCATAAATGATGTCTGCTTCTCTGCAGCACTGTTGACTTATTTATTTCTCTGGGAGATAAATAACTTCTGTGGGAGGACACGAATGAGTCCCAGCAGGATGTTTGTTTTCAGACTTCTTATTCATTTAGACACTGTAACAGGTGCAAACACAACAGGAATGGTGTCACACTGTGTGCCGCAGTACCTTTTCCCTCCACCTGTTGAAACTCGGTTGTGGTTTCTGCCATGAGGGGGTTATTTTGATGGCATAATCAAGAAGCCTTATTAGTAATGTTCAAGGTTCCTGTCCATTTTTTCAATGTGATTAGCAACCACACATTGAGCTATCAGTTAGGGCTAGATCTTTTTTTTTACAGATGAGCCAGATTCCAGCAAGCCATAAAGATTCCTACAATAAAATGCCACTCTTTGCTATTCAAGATGCAGGCCTGTGCTTTCTCTGGAAATCTGATGTGATGGACAGTTGGAGAGTAAATGAAGAACAGAACAGAGCTGCATATCTGTCTTCACATTAACACAGTTTGTGGCAGTCATCTGCTCTGGTCACCCTATAAACACCCCTTTTATACACAATAGAATAGCTAACATAATTATTATGCCCATTATGCAAATTCTCTGTAGCTACAGAAAATTGTTATTGTTTACTCACCGTCATGTCATTAATAATTAATCTGTAGAACACAATAAGGCATTTTAGAAAATTTCACAATTGGTCTTTTCTATGCAGTTACAATGATTGGAGGCTGAAGGTTTTAAAAACGGTTAGTGTAATTAAGTATATGAGAGTAAAGACTTTTACATTGTTACAAGAAATTTCATATAAACACTCCTTTTTGAACTTACTATTCATCAAAGAATCTTGAAAAAAATATATCCTGTTATCCACAAATTATTAGTTGCACATGTTTTCAACATTGTTTATAATAAGAAATGATAAGCACCAAATCAGCGTATTAGAATTAATATGTAACACTGAAAATGTAAGTAATTTAACGCATTACATTCCGCTTTGCTGTCACAAGAATAAATTTAATTTGTTTTTAAATTATATTAAAACAGAAAAGTTATAATAATTCACAATATTAGCATTTTTGGATCAAATGAATGCACCCTTGGTGAGTACAAAATAACTTTTTTTTAAAACCCATACTTTTTTATTGGAGTAATTCAATTTTTTTTTATTAAAAATTAATTTCTTTTTAGGTTTGCAAAAAATTAGGGTCACACTTTTTTATGGGGCTTTTTTGTATACATACTTGGAAGCTTCAGTTTCCATTTATTGTAACTGAAGAATTTATTGGACGCTTTTTTCGAGAAATCTGTTCCTTAAATATATTTGATATTTTTGACCTTGATGGAAGGTCATTCAGTGATTAGACTTGACTGACTGATTTTGACTGAAGTCTTTTGTATTTTTTTTGTATGTCGCAAGGGCCTTTCAGTTTTGAAGTGAATCGGTGTCGTTTTTTAGGAGCTCTCAGAATGCAGCTGTAATTGCAGCACTGGTTGGTGATCAGCTCCTACATCTTAACCTTATATTAGACTAGAAGCAGTAAGCAGCCTGTTTTTTAATATGAGCACGTCTAAGATTGTTATGAATTGCTGATTTGTTGATTGATTGATATATGTGGGCTTCTCCACTGATTATCCCATTTTCTCCCTTTACCCTCGTTCTTTTCATGCCCTGCTCTTTACTCTTCTCGAATACAAGAATGGCTGTCCAGGAGTGTATAGTTGCTTGAATAGTGGTTATGGTCAATTTTCCGTGGCCAACCCAGCAGGGTTGATTATCGACACACGGAACTGACAGACCGTTTGCAGGAATAATGCGCTCTCTTGCTGCAAGAAAGAAGGAGAACAAAGAGACAAAGTTAAAGTGAAAGATGTGGAGGGACAAATTGAAAAGATGACATGTCGGAATTGGGTGGAGAGAGGTGATAAAGGTGAATAAAATGATTCTGAAAGAGCAATGACATGAGATGAGACGGTGGAATGAGAAACTTGGAAGAAAATTTGCGTGAAGACACCAATATTAGGATAAAAGAGCGAGAAGGACTCTTGATAGGGTTTTGTGTCTTATATGTAGGTGGTGGAAATCCAAAAGGGCCACAAAATAGCAGACTGTGAGTCCCAGATAAGCCAAGAAAATGTAATTTTAGTTCTTGATATGAAGGGGTTTTGTTGCCTCCCGGAAAATATTGCATCTCTTCAATTTCGTTCGGTGCACAAGCTGTCCCTCCACATCTATTATTGATGTATAGCTAATGTCGCTCCTCGATTTTGGTGTAATTTGTTTTTCACGAGTTGCTGACAGCACTCATTTCACTTGTTACTTGTCAAGCACATATAGGCTACATGTCAGTCAGGAAATGTGTCCCTTAAGACGCCTGAGAAGTGAGAGGTAGTTTCACCGCCTAAATGTGCTTGTGAAATGTTGCTTTGGGGGGTTTTGAACTCGATACCAATGCAACAGACGGTCATCTGGCTCCAAGTTTTTGATGTATCATGTTGGATGTATGGCAGATTTAGGACAGAGCAATACAATAATAGTCAACTATGATGATTTAAAATGCAGTGAAGAACAGCCAGAGGCCTGACTTTCTTTACTGTGTTGCCTCTTCCATGTGTCATTTCCAAAAAATATATCCACAGCTTATATGTATGGGTAGGATTTTTGAAAGAGGTGTCTTATGCTCATCAAAGCTGCATTTATACATTGCAAAAAAGTATTGCACTATTGAAGTGTATTTAATGATTTGGACAAAAGACGTTGATGTAATGAGAGCTTCAAGAGGCCTCATGTTGCTCAGGTGTTATTCTTTTACACAGTGTCCAATCTTGAAGGATCTATGGGCCTCTTCTATAAACCAGAGCTCTTTAGTTTTTACTTCTTTTTTCTTTTGGATTCAAGGCAGGTTTATATTGGATTCAAGTCATGTGATTGGCTGGGCCATTCTAGCAGCTTTATTTTCTTTCTCTGAAACCAATTGAGAGTTTTCTTGGCTGTGTTTGGGATCATTGTCTTGCTGAAGTGTCCACTCTTGTTTCATCTTCATCATCCTGGTGTTGACTGAACCAGCTAGTATTAATTTCAGTTGACAGGGTGCAGGATTGCTTTCAAATTACTTATATATTTCATTTTGTGTTTTGCCTTTCCATAGCTTTTTGCACCTCCATTTTTTTATGCGTTCAGTACTTTTTTTTCTGTCATTTGGTTTTATTCTGCATAACTTAATTTCTAAACTTATTTGTTTTGATTTCTTTTGTATGTATGGAATATGTGGGTTGTTACCGACATCTGGTGAAAATTTGTCAGCAGCACCTTGTATAAATAATAAAATGGTGGCACGTTCAATGTTCAACCCATGTGTGTATGTGATCAAAAATACAATAAAAACTTTTACTATTTAAAATAAAAAATTATATATATTTAAATGTCTTTTAAAATGTGATTTATTTCTTTAATGTAAAAACTTAATTTTCAGTGTCACTTGATCCTTCAGAAATTGCGTAATATTCTGGTTTGATGCTCAAGAAAAATATCTGATTATTTCTGTATTCACATAATTGAATGGTAATATCCTTTTTAACTGGATTGTAAATTGATGCTTGTGAATCAGATCAGTCGTAAACAAAATTTTCAGACCAGTTTTGTGAAGCAGATCAACTGATTAATTGAAAAGAATGATGCAGAAGTCTGACTTTGAAATAAAATGCACAAGATATTTTTATGGTGCTTTAATAGCACCCCATGAAATCCATTTTACCAATTTCAAAACGCCAAACAAGATTAATCAAACATTTCAGATTTATGCTTTTCCAAATTCTGTTTTCTACAATTGTACAATCTACAGTAATACAATCTAATCCTATAAGAACGTCATATGGGTTTGAAAACAACACGAGGCTCGGAAAATGCTAACATTTTTGGTTTTTCTTATCTATAGTCAAATGATAGACATTATATCTTAAAACACCAAAGCTTGTGTTAGTCACGATTAATCTGTAACTCCAATCATTCCTCCCACTCTCTTCTGATTAAGCTTGACCTTGCCTTAATGTCAAAAATCTTTTTTTTATTGCTGTATTTCTGTTATTTCGTTTCTGATTTGCAGATATCAGGACCTGCCATGTAGTTCTGTTAGTTACATATTGGTTTGAGTTTTAATCGGCTGCGGATTACTCTTTGAAAGATTTCAGTTAGTAAATGCTGGCACCCGCTACATGGTGTATTGATGGGGTCTGCTTAGTCAGTGTGCATGGTGTACTGCCCCCTGACCTCTCTGAAGGATTAGACTGTAGGAATGCTGCTCCAGCAGGTGGCTGATGAGTGTATTCTGAGCCCACGCTGAGCTCAGGCCAACGGTGAAACACTGTCAGCCATGATTCTCTACAACACTCCTCTTCACGAGGGCTTCAGCACGGACAGCTTGCAGCCAGATTTCTCCCACTCCACACCAGCCTGTGGGGAGCATTTAACTCATAAATCATTGATACCCCTTGATTTATGATGCACTTTTTCTGGTCGATAAACTGATAATTGTTTTCGTGATATGTCTGGGTCGCCAATATGTGATCGATATTAATAAGTTCACACTTTTTTTGGGGTCTTAATTAATTATGAAATAAAACATATGTAAATAAAATCTATTGTTTTAAACAAACTAAATATCTGATTATTTGAAAATACAGAATTGATGTTAATTTTGAGATTTGCTGAGGATTACATTTAACAGTTTAACAGTGATTTTTGAAGACTAACTTTAAGTGAGCGTATTTAAGTGGACCAATAGTGAAAAAAAAAGATTTTTTTTATGCTTGCTATACTATCTCATAATTATATATGGGTCTCACAATATATATTATATTATATATTGTGTTGCTCATAACATGTTTTATGCATCCAATTTTTTGGTTAATTCAGTTTTAGTCATGATCCAATACCATGTCTTTGATTTTTTTTTATTTGTTGTTTAAGTATTTGTTTTTTAATTATTTATTTTTTGACTGGTTGTGGAGCATTTGCAAATACAAAAAGGCAGTGCTATTCCACATACAGAAGAATCAGCCAATTATATGACATTTTAATTTAAATTTTTTTTTGTAGTATTGTGGTCATTTTATTTTTATTCTGTGAACTTTTTTAGGAGGCTTTTACATAAGAAATGAAAGAGCGCAATGAAATGAAGCAGAAAATGATGCAACGGTCTCGAGAGGAGTTTTTTTAATTTTCTCTTGACGTCTTAAAAACATAGTTCAGGAGAAAGTTTAAAAAGCAATAAATTAAATGCAATGGGCAGATACGGCCTTTAGACAACATCATACCTCACATGTAGTTTCTGTGATAAACCTGCTTCATCCACTATGAACACCATCTTTTATGGAGATCTTTGGACATTCCCAAAGGCACTGCAGATCACGTTTTGCGTGCTTCATTTCTTGTTTTCTGCAGTCACGTTTCAGTCTCTGTACGCCAGTGGAGCGTGTAGCTGGTTGCAGATTCTCCATATTGACATGTAAGATTATTTTGCTAAATCCAATCTATTTGAAGTCTGCCACTGAGGAACACTGATTTCAAAAGCACGCTTTCATGGTACGCTGAGTTCTTGCGTCCTTGACTGCCTTTTGACATTAAAGTCGCGCAGTCCTTTCAGATGTGTTGATGCAGTCTACATCATAATTGCATAATTACAAGACTTTTCAGAAGTCGCATGTGTTCTTTGCATGAGCAACAAAAGCCTTGAGCTGTCGCAGTGTTTGTTTGTTTCTTTTCTTCTTCTTTTTTTCTATAGACAGGAGGAGTGTTTGTAGTGGGGACAACTTTGAATTGAGAATGATTCTTTGCAGCGTTGACCTGTTTTTGAGATTAAAAGAGTAAGTTAAATGTGTTTATATTGTTAAATTCCTCTTAATTTAATTTCTGATGTAAATACATTTGTTGAATTGCACTAGATTTTGTTTAGCGCTGTCAAAATATTAATCGCGATTAATCATGATTAATCGCATCCAAAATGTGAAAATTATGTTTGCATAATATATGTGTCTGTGTTGTGTATATATTTATTAGGTATACATACATACACACACATACAGTGTATATTTAGAAAATATCATATATATAATATATATAATCAATATATATAATTCATAAATATATTTAATATATAAATGTAGCATATTTTTCTTAAATATATGCATGCATGTGTGTATTTATATTACCATGATAAATATACACAGTACTCACACATACATTATGTAAATGAAAACCTTTGTTTTGGATGCGATTACTTAATTTTTCTGGATATGACATTTAAGTATGGCTCAAATAAGATACAAAGTAAAAATTGTGAAGCCAGTTGTTTAATTTGGTAAATTGCATTATATTAAAGGCACAATATGTAAGTTTTCGCAACTAGAGGTCACATTTTCAAAACAATAACAGGGGTGAAGTTTGATAACGTGATGACGTGTGGAACATTGGGAGATGCTGTTTTCACAAATCATGTTCATGGATGAAAAGCTCATTTATATCTGTTTTATCACCTTACCACCTGCACATGACTATTACTTGCATAATGAATAATATATATTTGCTCACCCATCTATTTAAACACGCAAGATCGGAGTCTCTGTCCAGTCCTAGGTTTTCGTGAGGCTACATCTACATTTTTTGGGATTGTGGAGAGTGAAATCATAATCCATGGTATCAAAACACACAATAAATAACTACCACTTCCGCATTTGCCACGCTCTGTTGCTGTATTATTCACAAGCAGAAACTGAGGATAGCAAGTCATTGATGGGTGACAATGAACAGGAATCTGGAATTTCTTTGAATTTACAAATCCTACAGAACTTTTGCACACAACTGCATGAAATATATAACACTATGCAAGTGGTTTTTAGATATTTTATTACATAAATCTTGCATATTGTGCCTTTAAGACATTTTAAATGTAATTAAATAACATTTATATGTATTTTTTGAGGAGCAGGGTATACATATATTTATATATGTGAAAGAGAGCGGGATATACATATATATATATATATATATATATATAAAAATACATACATTTATATATGTAGTTTATATGATATGTGTGTCCTCAAAGATAATAGACATTTGCTTCATAGCACATAACCCTTATTTTGATTCTTTAATGTCAGCAGTCAAGTATAGTCAGGATTTTTGGATTGAATAAGTAGACATTACGTGACATAGTAGAAACGAGACGCAGTTGTTGCATTCGCCATTTACAAAATAGTTTATTTCCATTGAAACCATGGTTTAATGTTTCATATAATCTTTAAAACATGCCCAGAAGTTCTGCAAGCCCCATGCGTCATTTATTTTACATTCCTTCAAGCTCTGCATTATTCAGATGACTGTTACAGTTTTGCCTTCATTTTCAGTCTCTGATTCAGCGAAGTGAATTCCATTAAAACAGACTTTGACAGAGGTGCCATTAGCAAGACGTCGCTCTGTGGGAAGTAAATGAATAACTTTGTTGTCATAAGCTGCATATTAAAGCATCGGGCATCTCTGTGGCCTCGTCTTTCCAGGCTATTTCAGGCGCTGCGCTGGATGAACCAAAGGCTGTGTGTGAGTGTACTGTACATAGGCACATGGTGAAGCATTTTTTTCTTTCTTTTTTCCTCGGGTTTCACATCCGCTGAAAATAGAAATTTTAAATTTGTGCAGTTTTTCTTTTAAACTTGAATATATGGCTATGGTTTTCGATTATTCGTGATCATCAGATTACATTTCATCCATGTGTGCATTCCTCTCGGGAATCTTCCCACGGGTATTTTGAATTCACAAATGCTGTTGAATTCAGCTAACATGTCCCTACTTCACTTATGATGCAATATACAGGAAGTTTCTGGATCCTTAAAGGAATAGTTCACACACAATCATTTACACACCTTCATGTCAGTCCAAAGCTGCGTGGCTTTCTTTTGTGGAACAAACACAAAACACACTTCCATTGACTTCCCTTGTATGGTGCAAAATTCTTCTTTTGTCAGGTTACAAGGAAGGTTTTGCTGTTAACTGTGCATATTCTTTTTGAATGTGTAAGTAAAGTCAGTTTAATCAATGTGAAATGAGAAAGGCAAACCCAAAAATCAGTAATACACTAGTTAATTTGCTTGGCTTGATTCTTGTGTTCAGATGGGTTGGATTAAAGCATTCAGGTCACCATAATGAATTCTGGGTTGTGTTCGGAAGAGCAGTGCCTTTTTTTCTCTCCCTTGAAAAGGGTTTGAAAGCAGGATGCTGTTGATTAGTGGAGAGCATTTCCACCACTGATATTTTGGCGGAAAGACAGGAAACACTCTGTCCTTTTAACTACAAAACACATTGTTCATTGTTCTGCTACTGTTTTGTTTTAGCATTTTTTTTACATTTTTAGTTGCATTTGCAGCACAAGTTTTTATAGTAATTGCTTTCAGAATATTTATTGTAATATAGCTGATGAATCATTCCCGTAATTTCCCCCAACGGTGATTGTGAATCACAGTGTTACAGC
>JAUMHI010000037.1:5607568-5659853 GCA_032359435.1 Enteromius unitaeniatus | reverse complement strand
TTGTGTGAAATGTATGATTAAAATCAAGCAATTTCGCCAAGCAAATATAAAGAAATAGGTTGCAGCAGTTTTTATTTTGACTGAACTTGAGAGATCCGTGATGGGACTGAGCGGGAATAGCTTCAGCGATTCCTTATAGTACAAAATAGCTGTCAGTCAAAAGGAGATGCAATCTTTCGACAGACCCTCCAATCATTTTTATTTATTATTTACATTTATTTACATATTTGCTTATTGTTTCTTTGTATTTGCCATACATTACAACGTTTGCTAAATATATTTTATATATTTTTTATTTTTATATATCACTTATTATATAATGAATGCACAAAAATGCTAGAATGTTCAATGATTTATTTATATAGTTCTAATCATGTATTTTATCTTAATTGCGCTTATTTGGTTTTATAGTAAATAAATATACACAAATCAATTATATATTTGAAAAAAATATTGAACATTGAAGATTTAATTTCCGCATTTATGATTTAATTAATATACACAAATTCACTAATACTTTTTTTATATTGCTATTTTATATCACTTTGTTATATAATAAATGCACAGAATTAGCTAAAAATAAATACATGAATGAAGTTATATATTTAGCTTTAATATTTGGATTCATTTATATGGTAAATAAATATATACAATACGTGCAAATTCAATTTGTTTAGTGTTTTATAGTAAATAAATTGTGTACATATATTTGGTCATACGTAATATATTCGAAATGTAGTTTTATTGCATGTTATTTGATCTATTTATTGTATTTATTTGCTTATTTGTTTGTTTCTGCTTTTGTGCATTTATCTTGTTGTGCCCGCTCAGGCTTTAGGAAGCCAACACCCTCGTGCCTTTAGGGTTGACAGGTCTGGACTTGAGGGTAACTGATGTGGTGTGGTGGGAATGGGAACTGGAATAAACCACTGCAGGTCACCTCTAGTTTTCTCCTCTCTCATCTCATCACATCCAGTAATCAACTGGCACACACATGCATATGCTCTCAGCGTGCTGCCCACTCTCACGGTCACATGCAGACATATACACACACTGCACACACTCACACATGCTTATCGGTAATACTCACACACCCACACGCAGGCTGCTTGCACAGTTAATGCTGCTCACCACACCCTGTGCCTGCCATAGCAACAGAAACCTGTCTTACGGCTTTGCTCTTCCCACATCTTTCTTTATCTGTTTCTTCCCCTTTACCCACAGGAGAAACTCCCCATGTTTACCATCAATCTATCTTGGTTTCCCCTCAGGCTGACTGATATGATGGCCCATAGACAGTTAATTTTTTCCCCTTCTGCCAAAGAAACATAAATGCAAGATCAGCAGGGGCTTGTAGTCTGTGACTTTTCACAGCCTGGCATTGATGGGCTGGGGATTTGAGAGTCTTAACCTCTGGTGTCATCACCTAATACCAACTCCCACAATGCAATTTACCATCCTGCCGCCCGCTTCATAGTGAGAGGCTCTTGTCAGAATTGCCCTGAGACCACTTGGAAGAGAGATTCATATTTTGGTAGTCTTTCATTTCATTTTCAAGATGCTTTAAAAGCTCACCTTGCACACTCTGCTTTATTACTTTATTGCAGCCAAAAGCCACCAGGAAGGCTGGGGCTTGTTGTCACAGTTTGAAGTCCAGTAAATATTTCGTAGGCTAAGTATACAGACCTAAAACTTGGCTAAAAAATAATCTTTGTTAAACTTTGTTGTTTCTTTTTTGAAGAAAACTAAAGCTAATAAAAATGGCAAAACACGTACAAAATGGCCTACAGTTCCCTCAGAGAAATACAATAGCTCAGCCTCAAACTTCTTAAAGCTGCATAATATAGCTCCTCAAACACCCAGCTTTCTACTTTTGAAAAATTCCTGAGCAGGATGATCAGTTAAACAATGTGAGGTGTGAAAAACTGTGAATCAGCAAAGCTGAGCTCCATCAAAAGCAGCACAAAAGTATTGTGTGAAGTCTGAGCAGCTCGGCATTTTCTCTTTCACACACTGTATTTGTTTTCTCGCTCACTTTATATCCATTTCCCTGCCTCCCTGGTCCTTTTCCACTCTCTTTTTCATACACCCACTCACTCTGTTGCTAAGGGATCTTCACCTTGCATTATCCACTCTGGAAATCATTAACCAAACCATCATTCTGTCTCCAGAATCGGTTTTATCTTCATAAAAGCCGTAATTCACAAATATATCAACATATCAAACGTTTGAGCATTCGCTGTCCATTTATCAACGCAGCTTTGTCCCTTCATACTGCCACTGCAGTAAACATTCACTGCTGGGTATTACAGGAAACAGAGTGATGTGGGTGCAGATGAGGAAAAAAGCTCATTAAATGATTGCAGCATTGCACAAAATGTCATCATTAGGACTTTCAGTTCCACTACCTCCATTGCTGTGGGAATCACAGTCCAGCTGTTCTGACACCTTCCGTTGTTTCCTCTCGTTTAGTCAGACGTCCAACTCGATTACCACTGCCTGACTGGAGAGGAACCTGCAAGCTAATGGTGTTTCTTTAGGGAATGTGGAGAACTTCCTTTTTCTTTACACTTTCGGGAGAGTTAATGCCAGTTCACATCAAGCACAATCACTACAAAGATAATAATGTAGTTCTTAAACAACAACAACAACAACAACAACAGAAAAACAGTAATGTTCTGAAATATTATTGCGATTTAAAATAAAACTTTTATATTTTTATATATTTTAAAATGTAATTTATAGTTTAAACAGCATTTATTCAAAATAGAAATCTTTTGAAACAATACACATTACCGTTCAACAGTTTGGGGTAAGTATTTATTCATTTAAACATTAAAAACATTAAAGCAAAAGCATTTTAACAAAGATTTAATGAAATTAAATTGATAAACACCTTTGAATAAATGCTGTTGTTATATTCATTAAGAAACCTGAAAAAAATTATGAAATGACAGACAGAAAAAAAAAATGTGAAAGGAAAAAGCCTTATAAAAAAGATTTTTGACATTTGGATGAACTCAAGAAATATTTTGAGTGTGTTTACATTTTTGTACATCATTGAAATGAGCAACTGCATATGTTTGCGGCTTGGATGTTAAATTGGCTTTGATACAGATGCAGGGCTTGCCTTTTTGGCTTAAGGGTGCAAGGTTCAGACATAAGATAAAAGCTTTATCAAATAGCTTCAAAAATCTTCAAAGTGCAAATGTAGCTAAATAAGCATTCGTCTACTTGGCCATGGTTGGTTGGCACCCATTGAAGTTATGACCATGATAATAAAAGAATAAATTTAATTTATAGATGTGAAGATGTGTAACCTTTTTAAAAGCTTTGTCAAGAAACTTGTGAAAGTGCATGAGAGGCATTTAAATAAGCTTGTGTCTGTGTGTGGCAATGCATTGTTTGCCCTCCTGCCAAATGTGTAGGACTCTGGTACGTTTCACTGAGTCAACAGCATCACGTAAGCTCTTTCTGACTGGATTTGTGTATTCCAGCAGTGGGTTTGTTTGTAAATGTGTGAGCGTGCATATTAAGTGATTCATTGATGGACTGTGAACAAAGAAAAGTCAGCTTTATGTCGCTCATAACTGCGTATGAGTCAGTTGAATCCGTATGCTCAATTACAGAATAATATGTAACCCTTGACAAGCTGATTGATGCCATATTTTAGACATGTTTTCATTGCTGTTATCTTCAAAGGAAGGCCCCAGGCGGTGAGAAAGAACAACTGAAAAAAAATGTACAGTTCATAATATATCACTAGAAACATTTTGTAATACAGTGCCCGGATTGGGTTTCAGCTTTAAATATGATTTATTATTTCCCTTTTTTCTGGTCTCAGAGTCTGTACTATGTGCGACCTTTTTACTTTCTTCATAATATCTACTGCTGTACTTCATGAGGTCAGGAGCTCTTCTTTACAGTGGTGGCTGATATTCTCTTTCACAGCATAAGAGTGAAGTGAGAGATGTTGTTCAATGTTATCTTAAGAAATTTCTTAACTTCTATCTTAAGAAGATTTTCATGACCTTGGGCCAGAATTTAATTAAGACATTTCTTACAATAAATTCTAAGAATTTCTTAAGTGCAATTCTTGAAAAATTCGTAATTCGTATCACTTTATTATCCTGTTTTAAAGTAGCAACCACATCCCTGTGAAGCGTTTGAATGTAAGCGCGTGAGATGTGTTTATTTAACGACATTAACCATTACAAGAAACATTTACTCATAGGAAAGCATAACTACTCCGTTAATTTGATATGGAAGACAAGAAAAGAGACAAAAACTTCACTGGGTAAGCGCTCAAGGTTCTTATCGAGGAAAGAAGAAAGTAGCTACACAGAATCTTACAAGTTTTGTTACATTTATAATGATTAACACCTGGAAAAATAATAATTTAATACAAAATCTTACCCTTTATGGATCTACGACAAGTTGACAGTTATCTTAACTTTAATAAGATATTTAAGACCATATTTAAGAAGATTCTATTCAAGAATTTGAATTCTTCTTAGGTTTTGTCTTAAGAACAACCTTAAGAAAAAAGATAAGAGTATTCTTAAGAAGAATGTTTGGGAATACAAAATAGTCTTAACTTTTTTCTTAAGTTAAATAATAAGAATAAAATGGCAGTTTAAGAAATTTCTTCTTAAGAATGTTTTGTGAATCTGGCCCCTGGTCTCTGGATATAATAAAGTGTGCATCTCAATCAGCTCCCTTGTTCAGTAGTAAGGGCACTGATCAGGGAGTCAGCCATTTTAAGAGCTGTCTCAATTGCAAAATTCTTCCAGTACACTAGAACGTTTGCTCCCTCAAAAAACTCAAAATGCACTGCAAAAACTAAGGAGCATCGGCTCTCACTATGCTCCCTTACTGGAAATAACATCACATCTCTGAGCGTGAAACATAAACCACACAAATGAACGCAATAAATATGATTACAAGATTTGAAAAGACGGACCGTTTTTTTAATATTTCAACATAAACACCTGGAAACCATCTAGAACACATTTGTAGCAACTTGGCAAAATAAGAAATAGTTAGAACCCCGTAATCAACCGCATAGCTACACCCTTGCAATCACCCAGATCACCTTAGCAGCCATATAGTAAAATACCATATGCAGAACCCCATATCAGCTGCATGGCAACACCCTGGAAACCATCTAGAACACATTTGTAGCAACTTGGCAAAATAAGAAATAGTTAGAACCCTGTAATCAACTGCATAGCGACACTCTGGCAATCACCCAGAGCACATTAGCAGCCACATAACCACTCAGAACCCCATAGCAACACCCTGGAAACCACCCAGAACACATATGTTGCAACTTTGCAACAATTAAAAACTACTCAGAACCGCATAACATCCAATCAAAACCCCTTATCAATTGCACTCTTTAGTTTATGCAATTATTTGGTGTCACTAGTTGTGCCAAATAGTCGCGTTTTCATTTTTTTAAAGCATAAATCAAAATGTGATTATATATGGCTCTTAGTCACCATTCATATGCTAGTTTCATATTAAAATTGATGGAGCTTGCATGTAGTGTAGCTGAATATATTAACAGCAGTGTTTAGTACATATTTAAAGTTAATCAGTTTCAGTCGAGGCCTCTGTTGTTGCCTGTCTTTAACTTTGGGAGATATTCCTCATTTGACAGCTCTTGCCCAGTTGGCAGCAGCAGGTGTTGCACCGTGGGCCGTCTTTATGTGTCAGCTCAGAAATATGGTGCACACTCCGGGGTCGTTTCGCAGATCCCTAAACCAGCTTTCATGTTGGCATTTGAAATTGCATTATGCTTGCATTTTTGGCTTTGCATAACTGTGTCGTCGTCCTCCTCCTCCTCCTCCTCCTCCTCCTTTCCCCACTCCTCATAACTGTGAAATTTCACGTCTAGGTGTAGCCGAAGTTTAACTCCTCATTTTCACATTTGATGGGATGTACAGTCCCTCTGCAGCATTTGTTTAAAGCAGCAAATGTATCTGGGTTGCAATACCCAGTGACTGGGGAGCGCGGCATATGCAGACCTAGAAAGTGGTGGAAATATTTCAGGAATGAGAGCACAACAGTACCGATCATCGATTTGGACCTTTTAGCACTTGAGAAAGCAGCCGCATTTGGCTTTGTCAGAACCATGATAAACTGAAGAAATATAGCGTTATAACTGCATAAGCGAGACAACAGTTGGTTAATTCGCTTTTCAGATTTCTCTGTAAATTGTATGAAATAGTTTTCTCTACACATCAATTACAGAAAAAAAACACATTAGTTTGGTGTTGTAGTGCAGCTATGTAGTGTCATTAAATAAAAAAGCAAAAGTTAGTATAGCCCCCTAAGATTGTGATTGTCTTTATTTGTCTCAATCAAGATCACTTGCATCTTAGAATATCAAAAGATGTTGAATGAGATTATTTAAGCATTAATGGAGTTATTTAATATTTTCATACATTAATGTAAATTTTCATTATTCACCCTAATTGTGAGTCATTTAGTGCAATCAGTTATTATGAATTTAAGGTTTATTGCTATTATGTTATTCCTCTTAAATATTAGACATTTTGAATTGAATTCAAATAAATTTCAAATACTTTGCATGGCTTATTTGATTTAATATTTAACCTTTTCAACTAAAGGAATGATTGTGATTTATGATTTTATACACATTCTATAAAAATTAGCTTACTCTGGATAGCAACTTTTGTTATGTTAAGTGATTTGAAAAGTTGTGATCATGACAAAACAAGATATAATAATAATAATAATAATGCATAGCTTCTTGCATGGAAAACCCCATACATTTGTCATTGTGCCGTATGGGGCTTGCGTGCAGTAATAATGTCGAAAACAACACCATCTGTAGTTTACAGTTATGACAATTGCTAAAATATTGTGGTTGTGCATCATAAGAACCATATTGATGAATAATATAAGCTATTTATAGGGATGAAATCAGCTTTTTGGCACAGAGAATCAATCATGGTGTTGCATCAGTTGTTTAGCTTTGCCAATACACCACTTACCTCTGGAATATTTACTTGTATGTCATTTTTTAAAAATAAAACAACAAATATGTGTCTCATATATATCATAATAAAGATCGACTTTTAATTTATTCCATCCTCAAAGAGTTAAAAGTACCACACTGCTTTGATTTTCCTTATAGCAGTTTGCTTAACATCATGCTATCAAACTAGACTGCTGTGACAACCAGCAGCTGACCTTAGTTTAAATAAATGTATTGTAAATTATGTACCTGTCCGTATGATGGATAGTGTTGTGAGCCTTTCCTTTCTGTTATAAGCACACATGGCAAAGGCCCCCCGAGGCGGCCAGAGTTTGTTGATACTGTAACGGGATCTCCCACTATCCACACAGTAGGTTCTCCCACTGCTGATTATGTACACACAGCACATGCTGTACATACACAGCTACACATCTTACCAGGGCTTTTCAGTTACGGTGAAAGGAGAAAAACAAGAAGGACTGTGGGGGATGCTCTGAAGGAGTTGTAGGTTATTGGGGTGCCAGGCCGGGTTGTGTAGCCTACTTAGCGTACAGCTGCAACTAGGCCAGGCTGTTCCTGAGAGCAGACGCACCAAATGATTCAGCAAGCAGAGGCTCACAGGGTCCACTGGGACTCAAGTGTCCTCGAGCACAACAGGCACAGTAACACACTTTGGTTTTTAGTTTTCATGTTTTTTTTAATTTGTGGTGGTTACATTTTGTAGAAGGTGTCATGAACTTACTAAAGGGATAGTTCAACCAAAAATTACAAATGTGTCATCATTTCTTTAAACTTGTGGCATTCCTAACCTTTTCTTTCTCATGTTGAACATAAAAGAAGGTATTTTAAAGAATGCCGGCGTTGATGGTCTCTGTTGACTTCCATAGTGTGTGGGGACCATCAGCTGTTTGATGCTTCTTCAAAATCTTTAAAAATATCTTCTTCTGTATTTAACATAAGAAAGAGTAAGTAATTAAGGCGGTCTAGGTTATTGTTGATTTTTAAATATACCGTTGTACCATTGTTAATTCATGTTTATTTAGAACACATTTAAATGGTTAAAATGTATGTTTTATAGATTTTTTTGTATTGTATTCTATTTTTTATAGAAATTAACATTTAACCTTGGTTAAAGACACAATAAGTAAGTTTTTGCCACTAGAGGTTGCATTTTCAGAACAATAACAAAGGCAAAGTTCGATGATGCGATGAATGAACGTTAAATGTTGGGAGATGTCGTTTTCACAAATCATGTTCACGGATGAAAAAGCTCATTTATATCCGTTTAATCACCTAAACCACCTGTACGTGACTATTACTTACACAATGAATAAAATATATTTGTTTACACGTCTGTTAAAACACATGCGAGCACGGAGTCTCTGTTCAGACCGAGGTTTTCATGAAGCGCCCTCCATTTCAGAAACGCCACAACGGTATTGGTTCTCGCTTTATTTCGTTTGCTGTTCCAATATCTTTTTCCCTCAGTTTGTATACATCTACATTTTTTGGGATTGTGGAGAGTGTAATCATCATCCATGATATGGAAACACACAGTAAATAACTAGCACTTCAGCATTTGTCTTTAAAAATTATAATACATTTTTAAAAAATCATAATTTAATATTTTTTATATATTTATAATTATTTCTTTTATAAATTATTATTTATAATATTTATTTATGGATGACATGTTTACCTAGTATTAAAGGGATAGTTATAAAAATATTTTTAAGGTTGTTCATTAAAACAAACTACTTAAACCACAATTTATGGAAAGTGCTAGCTTTTTTTAAGCTTCATATCACAAATATTGCTCTAAATAGAGAGTTTTTAGCTTTAATGGCTTTAAAGGAAAAACAAACATCCAATGCAGATGTTTGTATATTCAGAAACAAAAGTGTGTCACCTTATGGAGCATCTTTGACTTTTGGGAATATAAAAAAGCATTTTTACATCCAGTCATCTGAGATGTATTTTAATAACAGATGTAAAAAATTGAAGAACAGTATGAGATGGTCTGCAATACAGTCACGCATCTGCATATAAGCAATGTCACAATAAGTGTCACGTTTTGCTTTGGATAGGGTCCCTGTAGTTTATAGACCATGCAAAAATGAGAATCTCATACTGTTTCTAAAGTCCCACAGCTCTTTATTGCGGTACAAAGCACACAGACGCACACACCTCAAGAGGAGGATGCCGGGGAGGCGGGGAGTGTTAGTGCCGAACCAGGCTAATCAGAGCAGGGAAATGAGGCGAGTCCCACACAGGGCTCCCGTGCCTAGAGGCCCACTCGCTTGACAGCCCTGATGGATGGAAGTGTCTTCTCATCTGAGAAAGAGAAAGATATTGGGAGGAAGTTGAGGAAGTGCACTGCAGGTATGTCGCTGTTGGGTTTCTAGCATGCCGGATCTAGGGTACTTAACAAAGAAAGATGGAGGTGGAGATTGAGAGACCTTTAGGGAAAGGCATAATGAGTCTCTGCGTCAGATGGCACACCCACACAACGTTGAACGCGTATTGTACGATAATGGCAAGAACTGGCTGAAATCATCAGTTCAAATCTAATTGGATGGCTATTGCATAATATCCGGTAGTCATGGTGCATAAGATTTTATGAATATGATGGGATGCAAGGCACCTTATTGATATCATAAATTCGCAAAAACGAGTCGATTAATTTAGCTGATATGCATGATTCATTGCATTGAGTTTTTGAAATATGTTCAAGAGATTCAATGTTTTGTATAGTACATCTATTTTTTTTCCAAACTCACTTAATTTTCATACGTTTCACAGAAAACAACTGTTTCTCAAGTAAAATCTTTCAACATTTGCATTGGACAACAAGTCAGCAGTATAGAGGAAGAACATTCCTTTTTTTGTGAAATGATTTATGAAGTATGATCGGTTGGAAGTTGTATTTCCAGACTTTGTTATATGTTTATATTTCTAAACGTTGGTATACAACTCATTTTGTTCCTACAGTTTTCTTTCCTTGCTGTTAAAAAGGTCTTCAACGGTATATTATATTAAATAGTACAATAATAGTTAACATTTTCTTAATACAAAAAAGTTGTCAAAGAATTTTTTGCCATCTTTATGAATATAATCATGCTTTTCTAAGAGTGCTTTTATGCCTTTACCATCAACCTCTCAAGCACAGCACATTGACAGCAAGCTAATTAGAGCATTGGTTTTACAAATCTAAAAATAAATCAAATAAATTGCTTTTAAATGTTAAACATAACCTTTACATTTCAAATATAGGTAACTTTTGGTTTCCACTTGTTTTTCCATTTTTCTATTAATACAAGTAAATTTGAAGACCAGGGCAAAGTAAAGCAAGAGACTTGAGCAGTGGTTTGCCTGTGGTGTCTGAAATAGGCCTCAAGTACATGTCTCGACACAAGTGACACTGCAATAATCTCTGTGGGTATTGTAGCAGTCCAGACAGAGCTAATTGCATGCTTTACCTTCTCATACAGTATCTGTAGATGCAGCACACAGAATGGGGCAGATTTGAACAGACCAGCAAACTTTCCATGATTTTTATAGAAACCAACAGGGCTCAAACAGTGCCAATTTATCGCTAACAGCGTGACTGGGGAGAGATATGGAATGAAAATATTTAGTTAACTCTCGTCAGGGTTTCTCCACCACCAAGTCACAACTCTCTCGCACTAGGCCAACTGCTATTTGTATGTCACAGGTTGTCAGTCACAGTAGGCCGTTGTGTTTGTGGATCATTTGTGTGGCTGAGGAGCTTGTTAAAAACAGACCAAACCTGGTTTGAAGCAGTGGAGATCAGTCTGTGAGAGTCTTGGGAATAGACTATCCGATATCAGTTCAGTTTCAGAGGTCCAGTTTGACTGCTTGTATGCAATGTGCAATTGATGAGGTAACATACTGTAATAAAAAAATCAATTGACGCAATGGCTGTGCAAACACTAAATCATTTTAGAAATAATAATAATCATTATTATTAATTGTTAATTATTTTTCTTTGGTGTTGTACATACATATTTATTTATTCTTTTTTTCATTTCTATTTTTTTCCTTCATTTTATATTTCTTTTGTAAAGCACTTTGTGAAACTGTGCTATAGAAATGAAATTTACTTGCTAAAATTTACTTCATTGTTTTTGAGCTAGTCTATTTTTGATTTAGCTATATAGGTCAAAGAAAAAAGCAGTTTCCATACATGAAAACCGTTAAAAGATTTTTAAACAACAACAACAATAATAGTTTAATTAGAGAGGATATACTCTAAAATGTAATTCAGTGTAACATATATCAAACAAATGAACAGGAATGATTAGATGACATTACAAGATTCTAATTAATTGCAGGTTTTAGATTAATTAATCCAAAAATTAATTATTTGCAATTTTAAATATTTACAACTATTCTTCAAACCACTACCCATTTGAGAGTTTCTAATCATTTAAAAAAATAGCATCTTTCATTTTTTTGATATTTTTATATGTGCAGGTAAGAATGATATGTATATGTATATAAAAAAGTTAAATTTTAATATTTTATTTGAAACATTTTGTTGCATTTTGTATGATTTGTATATAAATATATATAAAATCACTTTGATCAATTTGAATGAAAAATTGAGTGCGGATGTCTCGTTTTTGACATAAATACATGTATTTAATTATTTAGTCAATGAGGATTTTCTGTACAATACACATTGTGTTCACAAAGCTCTATATTAGCATCCAGCATGTTTGTTAGAGAAATGTACACACAATTATATGTGATTTCAGATAAGTGGGTCAAAAAAATTCCCCAAGGCTGTGTGGAAGATCTTAGAGAGAATGAGCTATGATGGTCCAGCCTTTGGTCATGGACATGGAAAATAAAAAATGTGTGTTTCACACACACTTAACTGTTTCTTTCAGACTTGATTAGAATCTCGCCCAAGGGCGTCTGTGTTTAATGACAGTACATTGAACCAGTGGCAGGTTCCCGTAATAGGCAGAATAAAAGGGTCCAAGGTAAATGGGTTCTTTGGCATGCCGTGTGAATTCTCACCAGATGTTATCGTGTGTGTGGCATAATTATTTATTTTTTCGATTTACATTTAGATTTAATGTCGGCTCAATAGGTATGTCAGATTGTTGTAAGATTAAAAGATTTATATAAAAGAAAATAAACGATCAGTTTTTTATGAAAACATCTTCTGCTGGACTGATAAAAATCCAAAAGTGCACAGAATTTTCTCATTAAAACTGGTTGATTTTAACCTAAAACCTTTTGTATCTTGTTTGTTTTTGGAACACCTTGGTGAGGTAAATTGTATTCGATTTTATTATTAAACTGTTGCTATTTCACACCACCGTTTCTAAGATAAGGGTTCAGTGAGAAAGGAATTGACAAGATGTTGCTTGTATGTGCACACTATTTTTGACTTTTGTAATTGGTGTAAAATTTTGCTGGAAGGCACAGATTTACATATAGCGAATTTATTGCTTTCAGTCCCATTCATACTTCATTAAGCTTTCCCGAGCAAAAGGCGAGCAAGCCGACAGCCAGGCCACAATGAGTGAATCGACTAGGCTCTGAGAGGTCATCTGGGGCATCTCAGTTTCATTGTGCATCATGCTGCGTTGAATACGGGCTCATCTGCGTGCACAAAGACCATATCATGCATAGAGTAATGTAGATGGCTCTCTAATTTTTAAAGACAATTTCAAACGTTCCAAAGGGATTGCCTTGCACAGCTCTACCGCTTGAGTTTACTTCATCCACAGGTGGATAATACAATTCAGACTTTTACATGTTTATGTGTGTGTTAGTATGTGTGTTTATTTATTTTAATGTTATTTGTATTTTATTTAAGATGTATTTTTTTCTATTACATTTTTATTTAAATGTTTGTTTTGTTTTTAGGGGTTTATTGTTATTTATTTGTTTACATTTAAAATAAATTATTTTAATAGTAATATGTATTTATTTATTTAAACAATTATTTAAAATATTTTTATATTGAAATATTTATTTTGATCTGTTTGATTAAATATTTATTTATTATTGTTTTATTTCTATTTATTTACAATTTATTTAAATAATTATCAGTTTATTTATTTATTTAAACTATTATTCAAATTGTTTGTTTTATTGAAAAATATACTTTTTTAAATTTACCAATATTTTAGTTGCTGTTTTTATATACTGCTTTTTCTTTTTTTTCATTTTATATTGTATTTGAAAGGGATCGGATCATGAAAATGCATTGCATTTCGAAAGTTAGGCTATAAGCATTAATGACACCACTTAAACGTGAACCACACACACATTTTTTTGCACACAAATGCAAACATAAAAGTCACTTTAATGTCTGTAATGTCAATGAAATTGGATTTTACAGCTTGTTCTGATGGGATTGTATTTTTGACGGGTTACCTGCTGCTTTTCGTGATACCCCAAGTCATCTCGTCTTGTCACTTCTTTAAGAATAGATGGTTTGTCACTTTGCCCTTTGCTTCGTGTTCAATATTGCATTTATTGCATTCAGGTGGCCTTTGTCTGATAAGACGAGACCATGGATCGCATGTTACAAATTCCTCCCTAGTCACATCCAACACAAAAGCAACCTTTCTCAGAAGCCCTCTCCATTTCCCTTAGCTGCAGATAAGGCAGTCATCCATTTATTCAGCTCTGAAGCCGACTGACTTCTGCTATTATAAACTCTACACTCAAGACCCAGTGCAGTTGTAGTCATCTGGACTGATAAGACCGTTCAAGAAACCCAAAAGAAAGTCAGGACCAGCCACAGGTCACTAGATAGATAATCACACTTCTTCACAATTTCCCTTTCACTGCAGGATTGTCTTGACTTTAGTTTGGGAAGCGAGAGCATAATTGTCTCTTATTGGGCTGGTGGCCAAACTTTTAAAAACACAGAATGACATTCCTGTTTATTGTGGTTTTGTTCTTGTAGACAGGTTCAAAAGCAAAGATGCAAGGTGAAAGGAAAAGAGCAATCAGTCAACAATCAATAGCAATCAAGTTGCTGTTTGTTTGTTCTGAAACATTATAATGTAACTTGTGCACTATACAAACGATAGCTAAGTGTTATAAACAGATCAACATTTAAAGGGACAGTCCACCAAAAATTTAAATGATGTAATTTATGCATCCTTATAGTTCCAAGAAGATATTTTGAAGAGTATTACCAAACAGTTTCAGGTTCCATTGAATTTAGTGTTCATTTTGTCAGCTATTTTTAATGCAGTCTTTGTCTTTTAAATGAGTCTTAGCTTTGTGTACTTTTTAATTACTATCATATTTATTAAGTCGGCTTGAAAAAGTTAAAAATTATTATTATTATTATTATATTGTTATTATTGCTAACCACATAGCAACACCCTAGCAACCACCCCAGGTACCTTAGCAACCACATAACTATACCTTAGCAACCATCCCAAGTACCCTTGCAACCACATAGCAACACCCTAGCAACTGGCTCTGGTACCCTAGCAAATCAGATAGCAACACCCTAGCAACCACTCTGAGGTCCTTGGCATCTATTTATCTACCTGTAATCTGACTTCAAATCTTTTAAACTTACTTCAAACTAGTTCAAACTGAAAACCCATAAACTTAAAGATTTCTATTAACTACTTCAAACTTTCTAGCTAGGCTTTTTCAAGCCAACTTAAAGTTTGCCTGCAAACTTTATTATCTAGGTCAACCTTGTCCTTTTTTATTGTTTAACCAGTTTTAGTCGACTAAATGTCTGAGCTTTTTAGTCAATTTTTAGTGGAATGCTTAAACTCATTAAAATATTTTTGCTCAAGATTATAATAACAATGACTGCTGTCCTTTGAGAAATGTATTTTCCACTTTCACCAGTAAGCACAAATCATGTGGTTTTATTTTACGTTATTAGTATACTGATTTATTTAATATATAAATTAATATTAAAGACTTAGATGTGCACTCTCTGTCTTAATTATGAAAGTTGGTAAAAACAAGCAAAAAACTATTTTAACAGTAAAATTCCTAATAGTAATTTCAATAATTCCAAATGGCAATAATGCTTCTCTATTAAAACAACACTGGTTAAGTCCATTTATTCCGAAACAACAATCGCAAACAAAATAGTTAAGATCTTAAGAATACAGACATCTTACTTGGAGATTGGTAAATGTTAGCTTACTTGTTAGTCGTGTTTTCAGATCATTGTCTGTGCTTCTGTAATGAAGCGCAAGCGCATGGTTGCCAGATTGCAAAAATTAAGCTAAATAATTGATTCTTGATTCTCTTGTATTTTATAATATATAATTCAAATTGCAAGCAAGTAAGAACATTGTATGGCTAACATTAAAAAGGCTAATATGATAACAAAATGTTCATTCTTGAGTGAACTTTTCCTTTAAGAGCAGACATAAAAGGCTGAGATGAAGGGGTAAGTAGCAATAGAAAACTCATTGGCTTTATTAAATCTTGCAGGAGCAGGGCGAACATTTAAGCTAATGGGAAAGAGTCTCGTGCCCTCAAAAGCAGACAAAGAATGACATTTCATTGTATATTAGCAGCTGCTGTCCCATCATGTCTATTATACATGTCTGTCATCATTAGCACATCCGTATGAAAAGAGCTGTCATAGATATTACAGTGCCGCCCACCTCGAACGGCACTGACATGATAGATTTACACTAAGAGTATTGGAATAGAAAAACTCATTATCCTTGTCTACATGACGAAAAACAAGAGATAGTTTAGTTTATAAAACATTTTCAACCTGAAAAGATGGTGCTTTTAGAAAAGACCAGTGGAAGAAAAATAAATAGTAATGTCTGTATTATTGCATTGCTGGCAATTTTGGGTTTAATTCTGTGGCGCCGCAGCATCTGTGTGTATTTCATTGATATTCATTCATCATTATATGCCCAGCAAAGGAGAGAGACAGACAGACGCTGAGAGGGTAGGGCTCCCACTGGAGCTCTCCCACAATCCTCCTAAGCGATTGTGTCATAGCCAAACCATTTATCTTCTTAATGTCGTAATGATGGACAACAATATAGATTTATCTGCCTGAGTCCTTTATTAATCGAATTTTTATGTGTTTGTTACGTATCCTGTTTGACAGAGACCACATCATAAAATATATTGGAACCAGAGAGAAGTGGATAATAGTGTTTTATTTTTTTGCTTTTATTTGACAGAGCAGAATTGGACAACATATTACTGCTACAGAGACTTTTATTGTATTGTATTTAAAGGACATACGGTTTGTTTTTGAACCTCAAAACCACTTCGAAAAAACATTCTGGTGTTAATATATTGAATGCTGTCCAACGTTTTTTTTGGTGAAAGCTTACAAAAATTGTGTTTCAACAACAACAATAATAACCAAAAATATGAAAACATTTTGTTTTACATCTTACTGGCATATAATATTAATTATGCATTATTTCTTATTCTTATTCAACCCACAATATTCTGTCAATTTGCTTTGCTTTGCTTTGCCAGTTGTAAACGGGTAGTTCAAAATGACTTGTACAGTACACTGGCTGAAATGTTGCTTCAGCGTCGTCTTTACCCATCTCTAGAGTAAATGTTCAGGAGTCGTAGTGCTGCGGTGGAGGCCTCATAACCACAGAAAGTCAAGTCCATTCCTTTGAGAAAGTACCTCGCTTTGTAAAGGGTTACAGATGCCCGGTCCTTCAGATACGTCTCTCCTGAGCGGCAGGGCGAGCAGACACCTGGCTCCATTTTGTCGCCGAGGTCTGATGACTTTTATCCTGGCTCTGTGAGCAACTCCATCCATCACAGCAAATTTTATCTCCTGTAACGATCCCTCGTTTCTCAGCCTGTCTGGGGTCTAATGGAGGAGAACGGAGATGGATTGGGAGGTGGGATGTCGTCGACAGCTTTGGGACACGGCCCTTTGAGGATACCCCCTGCCATTGGGGGGTGTTGTGTTTTGTAATTGTGCCTATTAATTATTATTGTGGTTTTGATTGCTCTCTTTATCTTTTATTGGTGGAACGTGAGTCAATCACAGCCCTTGTTCTTGTGCTGTCGTGGTCAGACAGCAGGGTCTATCCGATGCAGTGTGCTTCAGAGGTTAATGTGTATATGATGCTCAATTATCTGTCCTGACTTGGATCAAAGGAGCTGACGTCAAACATGTTGTTAAATTAGATTGTTAATTTGATTCTGAGCTTGTTTTTGTTGTTTAAGGCCAGTGAAGCATGTAATGATGCTTGAGAAAATACTGTGTGTTTTTCATACTGGACCAGAGATGCACTGTTTGCCATTATCAGCTTTGCGTTAATTGACTACTAAATTGTCAAGGATAACTGCAAAGAGTAAGAAAACCGTATATTTTGTGTGATGTCACTATATTAAAAAAGGGTCATCATACAATATTTTATTGCATTGCTTTTTATTGCATGTCAAAGTACGTTTTATTATTATTGTTTTTATTATTATAAATAAATAAATAAATAAACTTGTTTTACTGCACGTCAAGCAACTGCCGTAATTGAAATAAAAATATTTTAGTCAAAATAAACCTTCACTGAAATAAAATAAAATCAGAATAAAAAAAAAATTATAATAAATCTAAAAATAACAAAAAATTACTAAAATATTAACTAAAATTAAATGTGAAAAATTAAATAATAACAAAATATCAATTAATTAAAATATGTAATATATGTTAATAACAACTATAATAGTACCTCAATGATGCTGAAGTAATGCTGCTACACTTCATATTAAACGTTTTCTTTGTTGATTTATGTAAATATGAGGTCATATGTATTTTTGTTTTGTTCTGGTAATTTTCTACAGACTTCAGAAGATAGCAGATATCCTGAACAATAATTTAGATATATATTTTCCGATTTCATTTCTCTGTGCTGCAATTTAAGTCAAAATTGAGCCACTCAGACTTCCTAAAGCAACTAGCCATTTAGGCCTTGTACTTGTTATTTGAAATTGCAATCTCGTCATCATCTGCCCACAGAAAACTGAAGAAAACAAAAATGAATTATTTCCACTCGAGCTAGATATTTTCTGGTGGAACGCATTGTCCTTTTTTTAATATCTCTTTTTCTGTATCGCTTGTGCCTCACGCTAAAGAATGAGTAAAACCTACGAGTGGTTGCTAGTAATGTTTTCTATTTTTTTTTTTCTATTCTTTGACTTCAGTGATTCATAGTTCTATTTAGGGACGTTCACCCTTTATATCACAGTACAGGCTGTTATTTTGCACTTCATTATGTCCTGACCTTAATTGTGGTGTTTTTAAAGCGATCAATAAACCCCTGGAATTAGATACGCTATCCTAAATACACCGCTCTGCAGCTGTTTTGTCCCCCAGGTCGGTTTGAACTAGTTTGAACCACAGTCTTGCTCAGTTTTGTTATGTTATCAGGATCATGTGGTCGATACCACACTCAGCATTGTTGGTTTTGTTTTTGTTGGGAATCGTAGTGAATCGATTGACTGAAATGATGTTGTGATTGACAGGGGCTTATTGACTCACATGCTTTAAACAAGTTCATTTCTGTGGTCGTCCACACACGGTTAGGAATCAATGGCTGCTGGTTCAGAAAACAACATGCCCTCCCAGTGCATTAACGGGTTGCTAATTAACTGATGCTTTTATCTGCCAAATCCATGAATCCTTTGAAGGGAAAGTGCAGTTAAATTCCCGTGAATGTGCATTTACTGCCTCCTTTGATGGAAAAGGTTGTATTGGGTAAGAGTAACCTTTTTTTCCGAGGCGATTAGGCTAACCGCGATGCTTTCTGCTACTTTAGTATCTGAACCCCGAATAGACTTTGAAAACTTTGGTTTGCAGTGTTGAAATAGGTTTCATCATTTGGGTTTTCAGAGAATCTTGCTCTTATTTCTCCAGGGAAAATCTGCTCTTTTGTATCGTGCTTTTTTCTTGAAAATCACTTGGATGATTCTTTCCTGGCAGATGCAACTGGTAGGTCATTAATGCAGTGCCACAGCAAACTTCAATTTAGCTTTGAATTTAAAGTGCGTTAAATCTTGAAGCTCTTTTTACAAATGTTATGAAACATCACGTTTTATTATCATATCAGTGACAGTATTGCTCACTTTTATTCAGCTCCAGTGATCCACTTACTCACATCCGTTTCAAGTTCATTTAAGTGAATGAAGTGCTTGTCACTCTACTCATAATAATAGATTCAAGGTTTGAATGGTTCAGCACAGGACACCGTGAATATAAATGGCGGAAGTCTTACTGTATTGTTATATTATTGTTATAATGTGTGCTTATTATTCTAATAAAATATTATGGTAAAATGCTACAAAAATAGATTTTTGTTTTATTTTTTATTTATATATTATACGTTATTATAGTAACACTTTACAATAAGGTGTCAACTTTGATTAAAATACGTTTGTTTATGGTTTATTCACTTTTTTTGCATGTTAATAATTACGCAAAAATGAACATAAACAAAAATTAATTAGTGCTGTGTAAGTGTTGTTCATGTTTAATAACCGTGTTAACTATTCAACCTTATTGTAAAGTGTTACCATTATTATTAGTAGCAATAGTAGTACATATATTTTCTTTTTATCTATTGTTATAAATATAATAATAATAATAAATAAATAAATACAAACAATGCAATACAATACAATAAGCCAAAAAGGAAATAAAATGTATCTAATAAAGTAGTAGTAGTATATGCTTTTATTTCTTTTATGTATTATTGATAATATAAATTATATCCAAAATACAAAAATACAATACAAATAAAATTTATAAATCTGTTCTTTATTATAAATAGTGGTGGTACTAGTTGCAGTAGAAGTGTTATGAATTTTACATTACTGTGTGATTTATTAAGACAGAAAAGAAATTGGTGACCTAATATGGTTCATGAATGAGGTATTTTGAATAAACAATAAACCATAGTCAATAAATGAACACAATAAACACACTGTAACACACTGCTATTGTTAAAGAGTTGAACCTTACTGTAAAATATTTGAACATTTGTAGCAGATGTTTTTGGTTTGGGGACGTGAACTCGCAGCATATGTTTTCTGTACAAATTCAGCTCCATCTCTTCCTGTTTCAGCACAAATCGACTCCAATTTATGGCCCTTCATCACATTCTAATTAAAATGTTGGCCAGTTGTAGTGGTTATGTAGCTGTGCCAGTGTAAAGGACTGCCGTCTGGTGTTTTTGAGGAGTCCAGGGATCTAAATGACAAGAGGTCTCTGGGCTCAGATGGCCGAGCAAAGGGTCAGTGCCACCACAAACACCCATTACCCAATGTCCTGTCTGCGAGAAAACCTCTTTTTGAGCTGTCTAATTTTCTCCTCTGCTAGACAGAAACAAGAACTGCTCTGAAACAGAAACTAATGTGTAGGTCACTTTGACCATAGCAGCTTGTCAAGCTAGAAGCTATATACTCCTGATTTTATAGTTATAGAGGAATAGTTCACCTGAAAATTTAAATTTGATGAAAACATACTCACCCTCAAGCCATAAAAGATGTAAATGGGTTTGTTACTTTGTCAAAAAGAGGATTTATCATTACATCACCAGTGGATGCTTTGGAGTGAATGGGTGCCGTCAGAATGAGAGTCTAAAAAGCTCATTAAAACATCCACATGACTCCAGTGTATCAGGTAATATCATCGAAAAGCTGCATGTTTGTTGGAAAACTATTTCTATTCAAAATATTGCTTTCTCCAGTTAAAACATTGTCTTGTCTAAATCAGGAGAGAAATATGCACTGTTTACAAGCCAAAAAAAGTCTAAAGCATATTTCAATAAATATTTACAGTGATTTTAAATGTAAGAGATCAACAGAGGGATGAATCTTTTTTTCACTGATAAGCAATAAGCATTATTTGGGGTTTTGGATTCATATTTTGGCCACGCGGGATGGTTTAAAAAGTTAAAATATCGTAATATTGGATTGCTTTTTTTTTTTTTAACAAAAATCAAACAGCTTTTCACAAGACCTTTGTTAATTGATAGACATTGATAACTCAGTTAACTGATAGACTGAAGCAGGTCGCGTAAATGCCGTTTGAACAGATGAGTTTACATTTAGTACCAGAAATAATACCATAGCACTGCATATAAACATAGTCATTAACAGCACCACTGACAAATAAGCAAATTAATCGTAATCATTTAGACATCGTGTACTGTATGTCAGTATAGGTACTGTACCGCATTGCAGAATGAATGGAGAGCTTCTTGCCTCTTTGCTGTTTGTGTGTGTGTGTGTGTGTGTGTGTGTGTGTGTAAGTGATGGGTCACAGCTTGGTTGCCATGGGAATGACATTAATTATGATAAGTTCATGGACAGCAATAAGCAACTACCACATTTCATGGCACCTATGGAAACTGTCCACACTTTTACGCACAGATTTCTTACAGAATTGCCGTAATAAGACAGAATCAGATTTTTTTTGTGGTTCAAGATGAAGAAATGACTGGTTTATTTCCCTGTTGATTTTGCAGTTTATATAATTCACCATGTTTTTCTTGTCCAGCCATTGCATCACACAAATATACACTTGAATTCAGTTAGGAAGTTATGTTCTCGTCTCAGCATGTTCCCAGAATTCCTCCTCGGACCGGTCCTGCAGTGATCAAACTAGAAAACAAGGAATTTACGGTCTCTGCATTACATAACAGAAATGCAATCCAATGAATACAGATGGGATGATAAATGTCTGTTTGCAACTAAGATGCAGATGACATTGATTGACTGCTTATGATTTACATAATTGCTGCATTTCCAATAAGAAACACCGTTTGCAGGATGTTCTTGGTGTTTATTTAAAGAACCGCTGTGTCATGCGGTCTAGCTGGAAATGAGCTGCCTTGCTCAGATGTAAAAACTTAATTCATTCAGGCAATTCATTTATTAAGCAATGAGCAAAAAATAAACCATTACAAATTACCTGGAGGGCTGCATTTTAAATTCATAAGGTTAATGAATAAGTGATTGATTGATGTGGGGAATGTCGGTGGGTATAGAATATTACTGTACTGATTAACTTAAAACCTTTTTATTAGCTAATTAACATATTACACAGTAGCTTTTTAACACTACCTGAAGGAAAAATTGAGTATTTGGCTCCATTTAAAACTGCTGTGATGACATTAGTGTTGTGTGCCAGTGCATTTCAAAAGCTGGGGTGTTTTATATGTTTTAAAAGTGTGGTTGCTACAGGTAGGTGACTACTTACTCATCCAATTAAGTCAAAAGAGCTTCATTCTTTATTAAATTCTCAGGCATACACTCTCAGAAAAAATATTTCCCCCCAAGGGATGCATACAAGTACCTAAACACATGGTTTTAATATCTAAATGGCACATATTTGTGCCTTTTGAAGAGATAACAGCATAACAGCCAACATACTGTATGGTTACCAGTATAGTGAAAAAGTACTCAGGCCAGCAAAGGACCAGTGGATCCTCTGCAGTAAATGGGTGCCGTCAGAATGAGAGTTTACATTTTTTATTTTAAGGTGATACATTTTTTTTAATTTCCTCCTTCAGTGATTTTTTGTTTGGTCTGAGTCTGATTAAAAGTAACAACACCCAAGTAAATATTTATTTAAAAACTTACCAGTATAAATATTTTGCTGATTAATTTTTAATCGTCAAATAAATATTGGCAGACTTTGCAATTGGCACTTCCTCCTTTCACAAAAACATGCAATTTTGGGCAAGGTCAAATGCGGAATTAGTTACACTAATTAATTTTCTTTCCTCCTCTACCCGAAAAACCTTTTTGTACATTACTCAGATGTCTCTAATCAGTAAAAAAGCACTCTAATAATTAATTTTCAGATGACTCCGGTTGAGACCAGATCAGTGGATGTTTCTGTTCTTTATTTACATTCCCATGAGCTGGCCTGCTTGTCTGTCCGTCATCAATGTCACATGTGCTTGATCATGTGTCATGTTCCCTCAGGAAGAACAGTCAGAATGGCACGTGTCACTAGTATTAGGGATTACCCCTCACAAACCCAATGTTGTCATGTGCAAGCTAGATAAACAGAGCCTGGCTCACTGTCATATTTACTGCAGGCTATCTGATTTCAGGTCAGTGATCAATGACGCTTCACTTATGCAACATTGAAAGGCGTTGCTTTAGCCAATCGAGAGGCAATGCCTCAACTGAGAGGCATTGGCGTATTATTTATTTCATTAGAGAAGGTAATCAATAAGACAAGTAACAGAATTATAGATTTTTGACAAAGAGCGTAAGATATCTGTTGAGGAAGAGGAAGTGTTTCATCTGGAACTGATATAGGGATATTCAAAAGTGTTGTTTTTTTTGTACTTTTAATTACAAATAATATTTTAATAACAATTTGAGCATAATTTTGTATAAAGATCTTAAAAAATGCAGAGTCTATTAAATTTCTTTGGATTTGGATTATTTTTTGGGGGGACAAAAATAGAAAAAAATATATTTTAAAAGTTCTAAAATTTCCAAATTTTATGGGTTTTTTTTGTTGTTTTTTCCAAAATTTAATCCTTATTTTTATACTTTTGGAGAATTTTATCTAGAAGTGATATACTGCATGGATCAAGACCCAAACATTTTTCTTTCCTTTTTTTTTTTACATTTTTGTAGCTTTATGTATTGTTTATATCCAAATGTATGATTATTTCTGAATTTTTAAGTCCTTGTTTTTAGAAACTTGAACCCCACTTGATGTTTTCTCTTTCTAAAATTGTCTCTTAGTAATTTTTTAGTGCGGCTATATGAGTTAACGCCGTGTGAAATGCTTCCTTCAAAACTGAGAAATGTCTTTTGATATCCGCAGCAATGAAGTTGGTCCATGACGGGTAAACTTTAAAGCCATTTAAGTTCATTTTCCAAGTCATATTCAGTCTCTCATAAATCTGAGATGTTGATGTAATGCACTTATGCTCTTTCTGTGGTTGAACATGCTTTTGGCTCTATCTGTGCTTAGATTTAGTATGTGCTGTTGTTATAGCACTGATCCTCCTTGGGGATTAGAGGAAGAGGATTTGAACTTTAAAAACTCTCATCCTTGGGAAATGTGAAAAACAGAATCTGACAGACAAGCAGTCATGTTTTGTGTGTGTGTGTGTGTGAGCTCAAGCTTGTTAATAGCAGAACAAAATAATTTATCTTAAGTTTTTATCTTATTTTCATTTTGTCATTCTAAATTAGATTTACATTTGCAAGCTTTTTTACATTTCTGTTGAACTCCCTGTTGAAAAAATCTACATTAGTTCAATATGGCTAATTTTATTTGATCTTTCTATGGTTCATTTAATTTCTACATCCCAACATTTTAAATCTGGGAAATATGAACCTATAAAACCCTTTCTATTCATAAAAGCATACATTAACACACACCTAACACAAGCCAGGGGCAGATTTTTCTCTTTCAACCCTTCTTTGTGAACAATCTTGTGGACATTTTGTTGAGAAATAGAGCAATATTTCCCGATATTCACATCACGTCTTGCATCACGTTGCCTGCCAAGGTCGTAACAGTCTTTATGAGCTTAGTTAGCCACCGGCTTGTCAGTGTACATTTTACTGTTACAGGAAATATTTAAAAAGTTTCATATATTCAGATTACATGTGCAGCTCTCCATATCACCTTACAAGGTTTTAGTCATGGTTGTCATCCAGTCAGAGCCGCTGAGGCCTTTTTAATACTGTTGCATAAGTCTGACCCCCCCACCCAAGTGTGTGATGAACCCTTCTTTTTTTCCCGGTTCCTCAGACAGTGGAAGTGATAGACCAAGTCAAAAGTGATTGGATTCTGCTTCCCATTCTCTCCCACCTGTCTGGGGTTTTTTTTGGTGACATCTTTCAGTCAGTGATCTCACTTTATATTTTTCACAAGCCAGTTTTAGATTCTCAAGGTCATCACAGTCTGTGGCTCAAGAGATGAGACCTTCTTTTTGACAGTGACTGTCACCTTCAGTCATAACCGTGAGAAAGTGTCCACCGGATACTACAGAGACTTGTGTGTTACATAACACATTATATGTCATGTAGACATCAATCCACAAGTTATGAATATGACATTGTAACTTGAAAACAGCAAAAAGAGGGCATGAAAGATCTTGAGGAAAATGAGCAGCACCATCAGATGATTAAAAAGATGCAGTGTACATTAATGCATTATGAAATTAGAATGCTGCCCTCGGATCGCTGTAAAAGAGACATAAAATGGACAAGAATACACACTTTACTGCCGTATGTTCTTATATGATTCAAACATTGCCTGCTTTCCACTAAGAAACCTTTCTGTTTCAGTCCGTGTTTGTGCAGTCTTACAAAATTATAATTTTTTTGCATAAAGCTAATTGCTGAGATTGGAGATTCAGAGCTTTGCCAATTACACAGTTGACTGCGAAAACAGATTTATTCCAAAGATTATGGTATCATATCATAACTATTTAATTTAAGTCTAAAGAATGTATAAAATATGTGTGTGTGTGTGTGTGTGTGTGTGTATTTTAAGTATACATACAATTATATATCATTGTAATGTGTGTGTGTGTGTGTGTGTATGTGTGCATATACATTATATTATAATATAACATATATATTAGTGCTGTTAAACGCATCCAAAAGTTTTTGTTTACACATTATATGTTTATACTGTGCATATTTATTATGAATATATTGATACAAACACACGCATGCATATATTTAAGAAAAATGTTGTTTATATATTATGAAATATAATAATATGAATATGTAAATGTACAAACGTAAACATTTAAAAATATACTGTATATACTCTATGCGTGTCTATATATACAAAATAAATTTACACAGTACATATACATGTATACTAAAAGCAACTTTTATTTTGGATGCGATATCACGATTAATCATTTGGTACACAAAAAATAAAATAAATGTTTGTGTGTGTGTGTGTATATATATATACATAAATACTGTACATACATTTATTTTATTTTATGTTTATTTATCCACACATTATGTTATGTTATGGACATGATTTATGTTGACCTTTTTTTAGAATATAGATATTTAAGGATTAATGTCATTAATTGATGTAAAACTAGTCAATGTATTCTAATCAATTCCTTTCTCTCTTTTGCATGATTACTGATGTCGCCGCTGATTGTGATGACAGGTAAGATTAACATACAGTTCCTTTGCTTCTTTCAACCACAGAACGATGAAACGTCAAGCCTCTAACTCCATTAAACATCAGACACTATCAGTTTAACACAAAGGAAAATAAATGAGCACCATTAAGCAAGTTCAACTGACACAGAAATGTCTCATATTCCCGCAATATGTTTTATGGCGAGACATTCGTTAGAGCTCTATCATCCTGCTCCCTTTTGGTCTGACCTCTTGACTTTAAAGCTTAGAGAATGTGATTGTCACAATAAAGTTCATTTGTGTTTCTCTCCCAACGATGGAGTTACTTAACCTGATCGTGATGCTCAGTGGTTATAGGAATAATGAGAAAATAATGGCACATTAATGAGCACATTAGACTTTTTAACAAAGAAAAACGTGCCTGTTGGCCCCCGACTGCACTCAAGGTAGGAGGCCGTAGTATTTGTTTCAGAGGGAGGTGTAATTGTGAAAGGGGAGGCCACGGCTGACCTGAGACCTCCGTCTTGATTAATGACTTTTGGACTGAAACACGCACTGTCTTGCAGCTGTTCGTTTTGGTCTGTTAAGTTCTGTCCCGGTTTCATCTGGTCATTTAGATCAAACAGTTGTGTGGTTGTGAAGATTGCGGTGAAAAGCCCTGCTGGGAAAGGGTCTCATCTGTTCTGAAGTTTTGTTTGCTCTATAATTTTAATCAAGGCCGTATTCTAGTCTGGACCACTTTGCCCTTCAAAATTTTAAATAACTACAGAGTTGCCTGTATTAGCCAGGACGTGGTTATTAAGCTCATTTTTCTTCACAGAAACTTCACTGTCATGAATCAGCGACCTTTTATTGGCTTTCAAAAAATAGATGCATGCAGAAATACCTGAAGGGATCCCTAACAAAATTGCACTTTTAAATAAACTTATTGTTATCCAGACAATTCTTCATGTTAAACAACCAAAACCTCATCCTTGTCCTCTTGCTACCACTTAAAAAAAGTAGTTGAGTATTTTTTAGACATTTTTTTTGGGCATTGGCGAACGGGGCAGCTGCCTGGGGCGGCATTTTTTCGGGACACAAAAAAAAAGAAAAATTCTGTGCCCCTAAGTGGTGTTCTATTATCTATCATACCTGTGACTATAGAATTTAAATAGTTTCAAATCTAGCACACATAAAAAAAAACTTAAAAAAAACAAGACAAACAATATCCGCACGTGGAAAACCATTCTCGCTCGTCAAATAGACTTTTAAGACTTTGGAATCGGGGATCAAATGTCAGATCTCTCCACTCTTGCTTGTCATGACTTTAGGAATAGTGTGTTTGTGTGTGGGTGTTTTTTATATTAATAATTAATCATGCAACACCAAAACATATTTGCAGTAGAATATAAAAATCAGGTATGAAACATAATGAGTAGTCTAGTCATTTCAATAATTGAGAATCAGTTTAGAATACTGTAAATCCGTTTTTGAAATTATTTCTTCACATCACACATTTAAGCTGATCTTTTAAAAAACATAATGGCCTCCACTATTCATCACGGCGTCAAACATCAATTAATTATTGCTACATAATTTTCATATTTGACAATTTCATATGGATAATAAGTTTTGGGATCATTATTTTTTGGCAGCGGCTATTTACAGCAAGTGCACGTAGCATTTTCTGATATTTCTTCCACTTATTGCAAGTGACAGTCATTATTAATTAAATGCCGTGGTTGACACCTTTATTGAGAAAATAAAGGCCTCCCTTTATAAAGGGGGTTGCGCACTGAGATGGGGTCTTGCTCAGGAGTAATTCAATGTAGAACCGCCACTGGTTTGAGCATATTGTGAAACAGTATATTCTTAGTGTTTTTAGTCAAGTTCCTATGCATTGTTTTGTGAGGTTTTTGCAGGAGTTTATTTATTTATTTATTTGCAATTCATGTCTAACACACATTCACCAAAGCTGAGAAGCTATTGTTTTGTGCAGATCTCTATTCCTAAGTATATGAACAATAAATATGTTTGCCTCACTACAAGTGAACTAAAATTAGCATTCTGGGTTCAGATTACGGGAAGATGGAAGTGCTTTTATGATGCACAGAAAGAAACACAAAGAGTAAAAGAAACACATAGAAAGAAACTGAAAGCTGTGAAGTCTCACAGAATGTGGGCTGTCGATTGCTAGCCTAGGATGCATTTCAGTGGTTGAGCTGTAACTGTTTCAGATCATTAGTCCTGTGGCACCTGCTTCTCGAAATGATTTTGCTAACTTTAGTACAGTGATTACTGATATCCAGGGATCTGTAAAACCGAGATCAGAGTAATTGCACTGTGTATTGAATGCCTGTAAGCCAGCCCTCGAGACTTAAACTAGACTCATATTAACTCAGTAAAAAAGGAAGTTGAAATAATGCTTGATATTACATAAATTCTATGATTATGTATAACATAATAGAGAGAGAATAAATATTTTAATTTTATTTTTAATTTTTAATTTTATTTATTTATTTTTACTTTTTTTTTTTTTTTTTTTTTAATTGGTTGCACTTTATTTTAAAGTATCCTTGTTACAGTGTAATTATACAATTAATTACTGAGTGATATTAATTAACTACAGGTACTATATGGTTAGGATTAAAGTTTGCCTTAGGGTTACTTGCATGTAATTATGTTATTTTATTTTTATGATGAAAAAGCCAGAAACTAGTTTAGTTTTGTTCTGCTAATTTTATTTAACCTATAAAACCCTTTCTATTAATTTAATTTAATTTAATTTAATTTTCAAGCATGTGCAGACTATAGTGCAGTATTGACTTTGTGCTCCAGACAGGCACTAAAACATGATTGTCTGGTCTGGTCACCCTGTAGTCCAATATAACAGTCTAGATGGGCAGTCAAGGGCCACATTGATGCAACTCCCCTTAATTTACCCTCCTTTTGGGTCAATAACTGAGACGACCTCCAGCACTAGCTGTGAAGTCAATACTGGTTAAGCACAGGGCCAAAGAGTGTTGAAAATGGAGAAACATCCCATAACTGGTGATAATTAGCATAGTTAGGAACAAGAAGTGCCCTTCTGAAATACAGGCCAGACCGCCAGTGCAGTTTGGAACAATTATTATCAGACTGTATGACAAGAGTGAAAAAGAAACAATAAAGCTAAAACTCAATAAAGCCATTACTTAACTACACAGTAGTGCTTAACTAAGCTAAGGAGAAAAGAAACACTATAGCATTTGGTCCTCTTGTGTTTCATTGTCAGTGTTTTTGAGAGACTGTCTACATGCATTTATTCAGCTTTCACCGAGGTCACATACTTATGTGCATTAATTATGAAAAGAATTAGTCTTTTAATGGCCCTGAGATTGCTTGGCCTTGAAATGATCTCTCCTGGAGGAGGAAAGACGTTCACATCATGTAAATGTTCCCATGTAAGACCCCTCATGAGGCGCCTTTATAATGCATTTTCGATGCATTATTCATGCGCGTGAGACCTTTTCTTAAAAAGGCTGATGACATGATAATAGTGTCTAATTAGTTAATAGAGGAAGTGAGATTCTGGTCATGTAATATTAAAAATGGAGAAGTCAAAGGATTTCGATAGAACCCTTATTTATGCGTGGCCTTTGCTTTCTTGTATTATCCATTAGAGAAAGAAGTACTGACTCAACTCAACGAAATGGACAAATTGAGGTGTGACGTCGGGTGAATGAATCACAGCGTTCTGATTAGATTTAGTGGGTTAAGCCTGATTGCACTTACTCAATGTGCAGGTTGAAGTAGTGCAAATCAATGGTAACAGACGTCGGACACCTATTACAGACTCACGGGATTGTGTTAATACAGTGTACATGGTGATCATTTCATGCTTTGAGAAGAGACATGACCTCCAGTTATTGAACATTTATGAATCTGTAAATGTGAAAAGGACACTGAAGATTGCTTTTCTAACTACTAGCACAAAGGGACTCAAAGTACACATATTACAGGAACATTTCATTCTTGACCAGTCTTAAGGTTTACATTTACATGAATGCATTTGGCAGATGCTTTTATCTGCAGGCGACATGCATTAGTCTCACCTGAGAATTCAACACGTGATCTTGGTGTTGCTATGCCCTACTGTTTGTTTTTAGGCTCAAGAGCTAAAATGGTTCTATAATTATTTGTATGTGTGAATAAAACATAAAATTGAACTTCTTTATAATTAATGTTGTTCTCCCTGGTGTAGTTATGACTAATATCCCAGTATCACTCTACGTCTTCAATATTGCTGTTGTCATGACAATCAGGTTCTCTTTTTTCCTGTTAGCTGTGCGTGAGAATTAAACTTTGGGTGTATGATGCATTGTTTGGTATACATTAATGCTACTTCTGGCATTATACAGTATGTGCCAACTTCACGATGCCATAAAATAACCTTTTTGTCTAAATGGTTCCATAAATAATCTTTAACATCTGAAAAACACATCTGTTCCGAAAGAAGGTTATTCAAATGATTAAAGGTAAGAAAGAGATGGTTCTTTGCTGAACCAAAAATGTTTCTTTTTATGGCATCGCTGTAAAGAACCTTTTAAGCACCATTATTTTGATAGCATAAAGTTTCTGCCTGTTTGGGTGTAAATTTCCCAAACAATAGTCTGACCTTTGCTATGAATCAAATCAAAGGTGTGTGAGTGCTCTACTAAAGCGATAGTCTAATCATGACTAAAGTGTTTGCTTGTTTCCTCCTCTGATCTTTCCAGATCCAAGATTTCAGACCGTAAGCTTGTAGAAGGTTTTTACCTCAGTTTTTACTTCAGATCTTTTAACAGTTTTCAGTTTGGTGAAAAATTACTCTGAGAAATGCCAAAAAAAAACAAAAAACCTTTGACCACCTACAGTAGAACTGGTTCTGATGACACTTGCATTAAGCCTTTGGAACTTGTAAATAAAAATGATCAAAAGATTTTTACCCATGTACTGGAAGAAAATAATCTGTAGAAAAAGATGGATTTTACAGACATTTGCTTTGTACTTAAAACTCAACTCAGTGCTATTTATAATTTAAAATATGGTTGAAACACCTGTGAAAAATTTATTGGGAACATTCCAACACTACATACAGTACATGAGGCTCTGTTTTTACAGACTTTTCTTTACAGTGAAGTTCATGTTAGAAAAATGTTTCGTTAAAAAAGCAGAGATGTGTGCAGGTTATCCATCAAAACTCCTCATATTTAAAAAGGAGAATTTAGTCTCTGTAACAGCACATGTTTTACTAAAGATTCAACTTTGTACGTTTATAGTATTCTCTTAAATGTTCAGCACAGGTAATATAACATTCTCCCAGAATTTGCACAGTTAAAAATGTAGGCGTCCGGAGAGCTTTTGACATCTCATCTTAACATACTTCATTCCACCAAATACAGCCGAACACCTTTACGTTTCCCAGTAACTGAAACGAGAAACCCACAGATGATTTATTCAGTACTGTATCCTCCACCTGCCAACTCCCTTAGAAACAGAATCCTTTCTAAACAAACGGGGAAATGATTCTGTAAACACAGTTACATGACCTGCGCTTTCCTCACTGTCCACGTTTAATATTTCAGTGCGATCTCTCCAGTTATGTAATTCACCCAATTTATATGGTCACGTTTCTTGTTTTAGAGCCGATTTAGATGTGTGTTTTCATATACGTATCCATTTCCGTTGTCCTTCAGTGACAAGTATGTTTGGATGTTATAATGTACATGTCATATGGTATAGGTTGTGATGGCATAGATGGTAAAGGTCATGCTGGTAACCCAAAGGCCATTCGTTCAAAGGACAATCTGTGAACTGTGAGCATTGCTGAGCTGTGCCCTTGAGCAAAACTCTTATATTGTCCTGGTAGAAAGTGTCATGTAAGTCACTTATGATAAATTGCATCAGCTAGTAGAATGGCGTATGCTATGTATTTCAGGTTATTACATTTAATGTGTTGCATTGAACTAAATTTTTTATTTATTTAGTATTTCACATTAACTGGACTAAAATGGCATACCATTTTATACCCGGTCGTTTTGACCCAGTGAGGATTTTATTTTTTTATGATAATGCTAGTTAATATTATCACATTAGTTCAGATTAACGGGCCACTACCAGTTAGTTGCAAAATAAAATATAAATGCTAATCAGAAGAAAACATGTTGATTAAAAATCGAATGCAATGTTTGATTTGGAGATTCACAAGCGATTTTTTTATCAGTTTTGTCTAGGTAAAGGATTTAGTACAGCTACATTTACTCTTTAGTAGAGTAAATGTAGCTGTAAGGACTGTATCTATATGTACTCATGCCACAGACACTCAGGGCAAGGTCACACGCTCTTTTTTGCCCACTCAGAAGCATTATCTTAAATCATTCACAGATCAACTCTATACACAGCCGATACCTAGAGGGACAAACGTGGGGAAGAAGTTATTGGGTCATTCATCACGATGAGTCAGATGCAAGGTGGCTCTTTAGCTTGAGGTATTGCGGTGAGTTGAGGACCTCGCTGTGCCTCTCACTGTGTTAGGAGCTAAATCAAGAGCCTCTCTCAGACAAGAGTCTCTCCTTTTGAGAAACACCTCAAGATCAGGGAAATCCAGTGCTTCTGATTTGACGCCTACAAGCAACTAGAAACATTTTTGTCTTTGTATGAAAAATTTGCTCGATTTTCTCTGGGATAAATGTTGCCGTTTTGCTCATTACACCTATTTAATAACATTTAGTACACTTCAAGGTCTCTTTGTTCAGGGGTTTTCAAACTAATTAATGCCAACAACCCCCAAATATGATAAACATAAAGGCAGGCATATTTTCCCCAAGTATAGCAAATAATAGTGTTTCTCTATTGTTTCGCTGTTGTAACATGACTAAAACCTTCTTTTAAAACATACTCACATAGTTTTTTTTTCCAAAGTAATGCTGCAGTCAATATCTGTCCTATAACGAACGGCGTCTGACAACCTCCTCATCAGGCTTTAAAATGCTGCCCTCCTTCGAAATAGTTTTCTCTCCACTAGCTTTCAATCATCCTCTATTGTCATGTCTTATCCTTTTACTCTCAGTCAAGTGACCAGCTAGATAATCACACCCCAGCTCTATTGATTGATATCAAAGCATCAGCATTTGAATGGACCCACAGCTCAATTATGATACACACTATAGAGAAGTGCGGTCTGTGCGTAGTTTTGCTCTCAGGGAAATGAAATCCCTTTTTCAGAGACAAAATGCTCACAAGCCTTGTTCTTTTTTGGCTGTTTTCAGACTTTGACGCCTGCTGCTTGAGGTCTCTGTCAAACCAACTCAGATCTGGCCCAAAAGCTTAAAAAATAGAGACTGACAAAAATAAGCACAATTTCTTGCTGTAATTTACTACGAATGCTAATTTTCGCTGGAAATGCAAATGCCCTCATTAAAACCAGTACTGTACATGTGCTTATTTTTAATACGTGCTGATTGTAAGAATTTCTCTGCAGTCGTGCCTGGAGCAATTTAACTTTAAGAGGCTGTTATTCTAGTTCACATTCATTAGTCTTGATTGTTGGTTTATTTAAATTGCATGTGTTATTTCACACAAGTAATTAGGAAGGTAGAATATATCCTGTAAATACTAAAAAAAGAAACATGGACACATGTACTGATGCGACATCTGAGTTAAAAGCGATCTTATAATGTACAGTATGTGATGTTGATAGCTTTGACTTGTAACATCTTTTTGGATCGCGCTTGGAAATGTGTCACCATGCATCAGCAAGCAGGCGAGCTATACCATCATTATTGTGCCACAGGAGCGTTTGACTCATTGCCTTCGTGCTGGGTTTGTGACTGTACCTATGACGTATGTGAGAGTGAGCGTCTCTGTGGGAATTCACTTGGATTGCCAGCAGAGCCTTCGGTGAAGGTGTTAATTATGCAGAGAACAGATAATCGATAAGGCAGCTAGAGACCAAATACAGTTGGCTGACTGAAAGCTGCATTCAATTCTGTGGCTGCCAATGTGCTCGGTGGACTCCAAGATGCAAATCAGATAGCGCTGTAGAAACATGTTGGCAGCAGCTTTTGGTTTGTATTAATGTGCCTTTGATGTGTCAATACCCATATTGTACATTTGACATCAAGTAGTGACCCAACACAGTACCAAAAATCATTCTTGTACAAAAGTCGCCAAAACTGTCCTTAAAATATTAACAATATAATTATAGAATTATTATTCATATCATTAATAGCACTCACAACAACCGAATGATATATTGTGATGATGTCACAGCAAGCTCACCACACAGCATATACATTAAAAAAAATAAAATAAAAAAAAAATAATATACCTCGCAATATTGCATTTCATACAGTCCTCCTTGTTTCATGCATCAAAGTACACTCTACACCATGTTATTAAAAAAAAAAAAAACATTTAAAATTCTACATCAATCATCTAATATGACATATATATGACATAATATTTATTTTTGGTAAAAATGACTTTTTATATCGTTCGTTATTATTATTTGTTGTTATTATTATTTATTTCAGTAAGTATTTATTTCTTCTTCTTGATTATTATGATTTTATATGTTTTGATCAGTGAGGCAATTTATTATTCTTATTGTTTTAAATGTAAGATTTTTTTTTTACGTGCATTTTGTGGCCTTTTTTCAACTATATCAGGACAGACGTGTGACCCATTAGGTTCTTCAACTGAGGACATTTACATGAACAAGAATACATACAGAAGGTTGTCACTAGATCAATGAGTTTAGATGGGTGGAAACTGGATGGTCTTCTGCAAGAGCACTTCTGTGAAGTCCAGCCCAAGCTACGCTGGCTTTTTTCCTGTCACAAAGGGAGTCTTTCACGGAGGCGCACAGCAGCCCTGGCATTCTCAAGAGTGCCAAGAGCATTGTGGGCTATCAAAGTGAATTACTGTTCAGTCTGGTGTCATCCCTCAGGCTGCTCGCTTACCACCCATGTTGGCCTTCTGCAGGTGGGCAAGAGTAAATCCAACTGTGCCTGATTGGTGGGATAGTCAACCGTGTCATGAGGCCACTTTGCTGCACAGGAATAGTTTTCGATTCAAACTTATTTTGTGAATTTACTTCACTGTAAGTTCCTCTCAAAACACAGCCAGGCTTTTTTGATTACCAATAAAAAGCTTTAAATAAAACCCAATGGGCAATTCAAAGTAATTTTACAGATTGAATACAACTTGTACAACTTTATTGACAGCATCCATTTGTGATATTGATTACAACACAAGATAATTTCAACTCGTCCCTTAGTTTGCAAAAACAAGCTAGAGCTGTATTTACTTCATAAGGATTAAGGCTAAAAACAAATAGTTAAAAAGTGTATCCACAAAACATAAACATTATAAGCAGGCTAAATTAACATGAGACTGCATTCCCATTAAAGCGGAGCTGAGAGTGGAAATTTCTGCCGGTGATCTACTGACAATCAACAAATTAAAGAACACAGATGCAAGCAGATGATATACATAATGACCAACAAAATATAGCAAGAGCAGCGCAAATTAGTGTAGGGTCACAGATAGAGCCAGTGATAATCAGGTGTATGTAATTACTAACAACACAGAGCAAAATGGGTAAGACATGTTTTTGTGCGTTTAATAATGGCACAAATACCAGTAAATGGACTACTGCAAACTTTAGTTAATTATTAATAATGCATATGCATTTGAGTTATACTTTCAGTGGCAAATTTCCACTGCATTTTGTTTAACGCCAAAAGAGCTGCTAGTAAATTTGTCCTTGTATGTGTTAACATGAAGTATGTGATAACATATAGCTAACCCATTAAACATATTCATTTGCCTAAATTAAGTTAATTAAGTTTAAGTTAATTAGGTTTAGACAGCTGAAATAGCATATATTTGTAAAAAAGAAAAAAGAAAGATAATTTTATGTAAGAAATTCTGTTCTTAATTACTCACTCTCATGTTTCAAACACGTCATCTTTGGAACACAAATCAAGATATTTTTGATGAAATCCAAGAGTTTTTTGGACCCTGCATAAACAGCAATGCAACTACCATGTTCAGGACCCAAAAAGGTAGTAAGGACATCATTAAAATAGTCCATGTGACATCAGTGGTTTAACCATAGTTTTGTGAAGATACAAGCATTCTTTTCGTGCACAAAATGACTTCATTCAACAATTTGTATCTGTTCTGTGTCAGTCTCTTAGACAGAAGCAGAGCGGGGCAAAAAATTGCAAGTCATCCTCTTTGTCATAAATCTCTCAGATTTAATCAAAAATATCTGTTTCAAAGAATAATGAAGGTCTTACAGGTTTGGAACAACATGTGGGTGAATAATTAATGAGAGAATTTTCATATTTGCATGAATTGTGTAAAACACTAGAGAAAATTGACAGAAAGGTCAGGTGGTCAACACGTAATGCTCAGGGCTATGAGTAGAGGTATAAAAATATGAAAGTATGTGATATTTATTGGGGCAAGTAAAACCAAAAGTAATTTATTTAATATGCATTTTATAATGCATTTTTCATTTACTTGTACTACAGACAGTGTAACAGAGATAGGTTAAATAAGTGAATTATAAATTAAGTTAAACAGTTTAGTCCATTTGCATGACGAATATCTACAATATCTGTATATATAACTCTAGTCTTGCATTTTAGAAACTAAGGGAAGCAAATGCTGGTCTGGATCGGTTATTTTCATCAGCAGTCTGTTGGAATCTGACAGATCAAAGCCGGTGTTATAGGCCAGAGCTTTGGCAACCTGTCCTGCCTCTGGCGGCTTAGCTTGTGAGATGTTCTTTAAGGTGTAGACACAGTGACTCAACAGCACAGGTTTAATCTCAGCCTTTTATTGAAAGCTGAGGTGGACAGTAGTGGGTGGAGAATTGAATTGTAGTAGATCCTCTATCCCCTTTATCCCAGTGTTTAAGGGTCTTACAGCATATATTGTATTTTCGATGTTATCTAGGTTGTAATTGAAGGCCTCGGGGTTGCAGAAAACACCCGAACAATGCTATTTTATCTTGCGTAGCTGGCATATTCTGACACATTTCAAGGATTATACTGTTCTGCATAATTATAAAGACACTTGTGGATGAGAAGCTCTCAATGTGACCCTGTCTTGTTGGAAATATTGGGGATGCTCATTATACAAGCTGCAGGAAAATAAATTCCTGGCAATATCTTGCAAGGGTGGGCGGCACTAATCAGCATCCTGAACAAAAGAAGATGCAGATTATTCAACCGAGTACAAGGTGAAGGAGCACATCAAGGTCAAGACGTCAGTCATATCATGTACCGGACAAATTTATTAAGTGATTTTGCATTAATAGAAAGAGATGAGCTAATCATCTCTATTGTGACAAGCAGGAAAAAAATCATTTTGATATTTTAATGTTTAATTAGGCATGGCAAATTTAGTATCATCTACTTAGGAGCGTAATTATTTTTTCGAGATGGCTAATTTCTTTTAGAGTCTCAAAGCGGGAATATCTGATGCCAAGAATTGAATGCACATTCATTTATTTAGTTCTTTTTGATGTGAATGCATGACAAAAATGAAGATTTTAACAAGCTGGTAATCCGTGCAGGATTCGTTTAATAAAATATGATTCATCCAAGTGCATGTTCCTGTATTGTAGTGAGATCTGGCTTTTGAGGTATACTGTTTTCAGCGACTGAAGGTCAAAACTCTTAATGCCACGCTGGAAATGTCAAAACAATTATGGCCACAATAATAGTCCACATTTAGATGTGCGTGTGTATTTACGCCTTCCGCACAGATATGCACTTTCAGTTGTGATCAAGTATAAAATTGTAGTTACAACACTGACAGCAGCCTGCGTGTTAATGATGTCGTGACCGGTTATTATCCCGGGAACCTGTTTTATAACGTTACATTTGAATTAGTGTTTTGGCTTCTGACATTTGTGACCGCATCCGTATGCGCAAGTTCCTCATTGTTAAGCTGGGAACAAAATGCAGAGGAGCACTTTAGAGGTGAAAGCCATTAAAGAATGAAGCAGAAAGGTGGTCTTGCTCTTCTAGAGATGCGCTGATGTTGGTTTTTTTTACTTGATTAATTCTATATATCAAGCGTAGGCCTTCATTAACCTGGCAGCTTACTCAGTATTATATAAGACGTCCTATTGTTTTTGAAGTAAGAGCCAAAGACAATGTGTTAAGGCTTGAGGGATCCATCTTTCTCTTGAAATCTGAGTATGCCACGTTAGGGAAACCGTGAGTAAGGTGATGACGTGGTTAGAGTCGTAGAACTGAATTAACTCCTGGGGCATTCACACATTTAAAAGAAAATGACCTTACAGCTACGCCAAATAAAAGCGTTTGAATTGGCTAATGCAGTCTAGCACACTAGATCTGTTTTCAGTCCCAAGATCACTTTTCAAAGATATTGGCTTGAATTCACGACATGTTAGGCTGAACATTTCCTGCATCTACCCGAGTGTGTGTTTTTATAGGTCCTAATAGGGAGTTTTGGCCTGAGTTATCACGTATTTTACACTGATTCTTGAATACTGGGACAAAACAGAATACAAAATAGAAAAAAATGGTTCTTTATTGTTATTCTAGCATTCTCTTTAGTGAATAAATAAAAGAGACTTTTGCGAGTGTTAATATTTAAACTGAAGACAGATAAACTCGTAGATGTTTTTTTTTATCTCTAAAAGACATTTGATTAAAAGCTTTTAATTTAACCAGAACTTAAACTGCTCTGTCATATTTGATTGTACATATAAGAGTAATACAGCATTTAAATCTGTAAAGGGTCTACTTTTATTTTTGTATGCTCACCATATTAACAAAGCATTGTATTTTTTGATAAAGAAAATAAACCGAGTGCCATTTCAAAAAATATATCTATAGAAATATATGACAGCTTGTTGGGGTCAGCTTATGCCCAGTTGTGTCAAAAATAATTCAAATAATCCATTAATTAGGCGTGTTATATAATGTGCTTTGTTTATTAATAGCATTTGTTAAATGCTTAGGCATGTGTTATTTATTACAACACTTTTTTTTACATGAGCAGATGAAGTAAAAGCGATTTTTTAGCATTTTGTTACTGCTGTTATTCCCTTTTTTTTTTAGAAACATTGATTAACCTATAAATATCTCTTGTACAACCATTAAATTATAATATGCTGTAGCTGTTCTGTTATAAGGGGGACAAATCTGTTAATATGTAGATTAACATTTTAGTCCTAATTAATGAAGACTGATCATAAAAATGCATCATTCATATTTCCTTTTCAATACTGATATCACATAAACAAGTTTCATTAATGCCTGAATATATTCTTTTTACATATTTTTCAGCCTTTGGTAATTAGAAATAATAATATTATACCATTGATATTTAACAACAAAAATAGACTACTGTATATAATACTTATTGTTTGTTCAGTGGTTTTCAAAAAAAGGGCCTAAGTTTATTAATATGTTTGATAAGTTGATCTTTTTATGCCACCCATTTATGAGGCGTTAAGTAGAATTTTATGCCTAACCAGAAATACAAATAACATCAACTAGCTGTTTCCAAAAACTTTCAGTAAACATCTAAGCTTTAAAAATGACATGCAATCTATGAGTTTTATGGATCTCATGTCATTGCAAAGATTTTACATCCGTCCCTCACAGCCTCGTTTTTATTCCCATATAAAATCAAATCGGCATCTACCCTAGCTAAGATCTATTGCTCATGCTTTAGCTCAAGGGCATCAAACATCTGTCTGTTAAGAGGACACGAATGGGACTACCCCTCAACACAAGGTTACGTAACTCTCTCATTACTCACAGCAGTCAGGGTCCCCGTGGGTGCTAACACCTGTGTGGTTATATTTGGTTTTGTTAAAAGATGCAATATTTATGTAATGCACTTCATTAACTGCTTGAACCAAAAATGCAGCCAAAAGCAGCAATGCATCAACTCATGTTTTCTAGTCTTGTATACATTCAGTAGCTGTCTGATTGTGGTCCAAACAAAATAAAATGTTTGTGTAACCGAGATGCATGGCACCACTTTCAAGTGTAAACAGAATTTAACAGAGGCATTCACCTTCACTGCGTCTTTTGATGTATGAGCTAATTTAACAAAATGCAGGTCCCTCTTATGAGTCACTTTAGTCTGACTCAGCTCTGAACGGAGAGAAAGATGATGCCCTGATAGTGCTGAACCACCAGCGTCGAGTGTCCCCATCTGATAAAGACTTCTAAGGGTCTGATCCTGCAGAGTGAAAGCTGCAAAGCAAAACGACCGTCTTTGATGTTCACATAAGTAGAAACATTTGCTGGTCATTTTTGCTTTGGCTTTAATGCAGTATTACCCTAAAGTTTTACCCACGGGTTACTTGGCCTGAAACCTTAGTTGAAATAATTTCTTTTACAGTATATATATATATGTATATATATGATTTTTATTTTTTATTTTTTGCGCATGATCAAAAATACAGTAATGCTGTAAAATATTACTATGATTTCAAATAGTTTTGTATTTGAATACATTTTAAGCCTAATTTTCATCATCATTACATGATCCTTCAGAAATCATTCTAATACGCTGATTAATATGGTTCTCAAGAAATGTATGCAGTAAGATTTTTAAAAAATCATAATAATTTATATTTTAATTCAGTATGAATGCATTAAATTGATCAAAATGGCAAAAAAATTTTATTATAATGTTTGCAACCCTGAGAACAATAATAACCGTTACTAATAATATATTTATTTATTATTGAACACCATTCTGAAGTATCATGCGACACCTTAGACTGGAATAATGGATGCTGAAGATTGCTATCAAAGAAATAAATTACATTTTAAAATACATTCAGACATTTTAAATTGGAATAATATTTCACAATATGGCTTTTTTCTGTTTTATATTGCATCGTATAAATGTAATATCTAAGCAAACAAATTAAAATAATTACAATCTATTGATCTGCAACCTGAGTGTTCAGGAATAGTGTCCGATTACGTCTGTGATCTCTTCATTTCAGGATGAAATCAATTGAAATAACAAATCTAATAGTTTAGCTCTGATTATTCTGCCACAGTACTAAACCACCAGTAATTGCTCTAGATGTGTGCTTATCTATTCATTACAAGGGATTTCCATTTCGAACCGCACAATAGAGTCATTTCATAGCAGACGCTTCGCCTAAAATCGCTTACTTCTGTGAGTCGTTCTTAAGGAAGATCCGTTGCAGATTTGCATTAGATCTTTGTTCAATTAGCACTTTGACAATAGAGGCAAAGCTTTTAATAACACAGATAAATCTTAAGCTCCCTGATTAGAAATCCGTCACCCAGAACTTTGGGTGTTGGGAAGTTCACGCACGTTAACAGACTTAATAGATGTGTGCATCCATATCATAGTCCTTGTAGTCAGATCATTCTCCAAATCGATACGCTTCTGCTACGATTGCCTGTTTAATTAATGTGTGTCATTACTGCAATATCTGTGGAAAATGAACATCCTAGATCCTACTATGGCTTCTGAATAGGCAGGGAGTGACAGTATGGCTGCGGTCAATAGGCTTGAATCACCCACAGTGATGAAGCGGTGTAGCCCTGATGGGTCTAATGGAAAACCCCAGGGGCTTGTCGACTCTGCTTGATGCAGTTAGAGAACAAGACCAGAACACTGACAAAGTGGATTAACACCACTGTCATGGTATTAAAGCGGCACAGTTAGAACAAGTGTTTTGTAAGTCTGCCCAAACAGGAAGTCACCCCCTCCGGCACTATAAATGATCCATGGGGCCTTAGCGTAGTTAGAAATACTTTTTTTGCCTAGATAAATATGATTAAATATTTGGATTATTCAATATTTTGGTTTGATGTAACTACTGGTGTAAGAGATTTTAATAAGGGCTGTCAGATGATTGAACATGTTAAATTAATGAACTAAATTCCATATCATTAAAAGGTTAGTTCATCCAAAAATTTGCATTCTGTCATTAATTACTCTCATGTCGTTCCAAACCCATAAGACCTTCGTTCATCTTTGGAACACAAATGAAGATATTTTTGATGAAATCAGAGAGCCATCAGACCGTCCATAGACAGCAACACAACTGAAACGATCCCAGGTCATTAAAATACCTTGCAAAGGCATTGCATTATAATATTCTCTAAAATGGATGAAGACGTAAGTCAGGGGAGAAGAATGGTGGAGTAAATTATGTTATTTTTGTTTTGTTTCGCAAAAAAAAGTATTCTCCTAAAAACTGAAGTTGTCACATGGTCTGTTTTACCAATGTTTTTACTACGTTTCTGGATCCTGGATCATTTCAATTGTATTAAATTTCAGATGACTCTCCAATTTCATTAAAAATATCTTTCTGAAGATGAACATGATGAGGTCTTATGGGTTTAGAATGACATGAGGATGAGTCATTTTGGGGTGAACTAACCCTTTAAACATTAAACAACAAAAAAAATCGGTAAATATTGGTCACAGCTTGATGTCACCCACAGGTCATGTTTTCATGTCGTTTAAAAGTCGATGGAGATGATTCCTCTCATGTGAATTTTTGTTTAAAATTCAGATATAATGATGACCTTTTTTATCTTTTTTTATGGTTATAGTTAAGGCTTGGGAATTTAATTCAGTCCCTCTGATATTTTACATCCTATGACAGTTATATAAAACACTGGGTCTGTACTGGACTGCGTGGCTGGGCGCTTAAGGCCATGGACTCAGGCGAACTTGCTGGATCTGTTTAGAAATGCATGTGATCTTTCAGACAGTGCTTTTTTGCTTTATTTGAGTTTCTGCTGTAGCAGTTTGTTAGCCTTTTCACTTAATTGCCCAAGCTATTTCTGTGCCATAGTCATAGGGTCACCAACTTGTCAAATTTGGTATTAGAGTATTAATTATAATAATTTAAAAAACATTTTAAAGTCTAGCAGTGGTAGCTTGAATACTGTGCTGTGCTTTTGTTGCTGGGAAATGTCCCTCACTGAAATGTTTAAATCTTGCAATTCATTCCCTTTAAAGGGGTCATATGAGTACATGCACTTTGAAAGGGGTACATGCACTTTTTCAAGCTGTTTGGACTGAAGTGTGTGTTGGGAGTGTGTGTACACACCCACCCTACATTGATAAAGATCCACAAGTATTTTTATTAAATTAAAAGAAGAATAAGTTGCCCCTTCTGAAATCAAGTCAGAGGCCGCTCCCACAATAGTTGATTGACAGCAGCGTGTCACACAGACTGAACTGGTGTCTTACCTCAGACCCGCCCTGAGTGAGCCGTCATCAGACCGAGACGCAGAGACAAGCAAGACTCCTAAGTAGGGCTGGGCAATATATATCGAACGTTATATTATGCGCATCTCATCAGTAAAGCCGGTTCTTTAAATAGCGCTAAATCTTCGTCAGCTGTTTTTAAATGCAGCGCCAGTTCATGAACAGAGCCGTGCATCACTGACAAGCTACGGCTCTGTGTATAAGCTGGCGTTCCTTTTGAAGACAGCTGACGGAGATTTACTGAAGGGAAACGTGCCCTTGATGATTGGAAATACGTTTCCATAATACGAAATCCAGCCTCACCTACAGAAGTGAGTATAATGTCTTTTAATGAATCTTTGCAAATCACCTTTCTTAATAATGTGATAATTAGCAAGTTTTACTATGAATACAGCTAAAAAAGATCCTCCGAGAGTGCCTCGGAAAAGACAGTCGGAGTCAGCTGAGCTCATGAAGATTTAAAGGGGAAGTACACAGAACAGAGTGATTTCTAAAGAGCTGTTTCTGACAGGATAAATGAGCGTTTTTTTACACTATCTTTGAGAAATTTTAAAGCAATCTATATTACAAACTTTCCATTAAGATCCTAAAGAATCATATTAGCTTGTGGAAAATTGTCTTTGTATGACCCCTTTAAAAGGCCACGTATAAAATCAAATCAAAATGTGTTCAGTCTCCATCAGGTGAACCTGAAACCTGTTTAATTATTGCAGAAGTTAATTATAGACGTTGTTGTTCAGCTTTTTATAAAACCAACATGTTAATTATCTTTCACTAAATTCATGTTTCTGAAAGCAGATGATTTTCCAAAAAAGGACATATTTAAACCCAGCATTTGGAATATTTCATCTCGACGATGTTCTCTTTTACTCTGTATCTTAACTCGGCTACCAAATTTTTCCGGTCCATATCCTGCGGCCCTCGTCTCACCCACCCCCTCATTCTTTCACACAGTCTTTTCTTCAATGTCTTTTTCCCACTCTCTCTAAATCTCAGCATATCCCTTGCTTTTCACTTTCTTTCCATCTATTCTCTCTTTACATCCATCACTAGCTTTCTCCTTTCATTAAACCTGCAGACTCTGAGCTCTCTGTGTGAGAATGTGTCTCTTTGTGAGTTTGTGTGCGAGCACTTTTATGAATTCAAGTAGAAATGTTCTGTGGTGCTCTGCCCAGTAGGTACTGCAGAGCCAATGACTGAAGCGAACAGTAAGCTGGCAGCCTCCCTGTGTCCATTAATGTGGCTACGACGCTTGAGGCTCACTGGACACCACTTTAATCGGATTCTGCTACATTAGAACAAATCATTTCTTTTTGAGAAAAAATGCAGAATTCACTGCTCCTTAGTAACTCTCAGTTTTTTGGTTTATAGCTTATTACATGTCTACTATATAATTAGAGCTCACTAGACCTGCATTAGGGGTTTGTTTACACAAAGATGGAGTGAAGCAGAATTTTGCTGATGCAACATGAATTTCTTGAGCATTTAATAAAGCGTTTAAATATCATCACTAACCTGAAAGGAATATGGTTAGGGAAGATGAAGTTGAGTTGAGTCCTTCATCAAAAAAGATTTGGAGAACTTAAGCAGTGTATCATTTGCTCATGAGTGGATCCTCTGCAGTGAATGGGTGCCGTCAGAATGAAAGTCCTGAAAGTAGCTGATCACCAATAATCCACAAGTAATTGTCACTTCACATGAATTAATGTCTTTTGAAATGGAAAGCTGCATGGTTGTAATAAACAAATTGACTTTTTTTTTACTTCAAAGCATTGCTTTTGTCCAAAATTCATAATATTGATTTCTCCAGTTATGAAACTGTCTCGTACAGATTAAGCTCCGTTTACAAGAAAAACAGCTCTAACAAATATGGACTTTTTTATAGAGGGAAGTCTTATTATAACTTGTGGACTAGTATTTTGGCCAGAAGCGATGGTTTGCCTTGATGGATTGTTCCTTCACATCTTTTCACTTAAACTTGACTGGAAGTTAATTGCCAGACTGAATTTGTGTGGATTATTGTGTTTTATCATATTTTTTGACTCTTATTCAGACAGTATCCATTCACTGCAGAGTAGCTATTCGTGATCAAGTGATGCAATGCTAAACTTTTCTCAAAATCTGTTTTGATGAAGAAACAAACTCATCTACATCTTTGATGGCCCGAGGGTGAGTAAAATCTGAGCAAATATTCATTTTAAGTGAGCTATTCCTTCAAACTTAATTGAACAAAATGTCCATCTAGAAATACATTATATTCAAAACAAAACAGAAGCCTGCATCGCTGTTACTATAGCAGCACGAAGTTGCCAGGTCTTTTTTTCTTTCTGTTTTTTTTTTCAATAAAACAGTGTGCACATGTTCATTTTATTAGATATTTTAGCTAATGTAAATCTGACTGCCTTTGTGTTTGTCTCTAATGATGCAGGTCTATTGAGTTTAGTAGCGATTTACGCACATTGAGGTTTCAGTATTTGGCCTGGCTGCGTTTATTTTGGCCATTTAAAGAGACTTAATGATCCTGCAAAAATTTGCATTGATGCATCTTAGCATGCAGGATAATAGTGTCATTGTTTGTTCTTGCTTAATATGATGAAATCAAATGTCTGTATTGCTGTGTGTATGTGTGATTTTCTTTTTTTTTTCTTTTTTTCCATAAAACAGTGTGTTCGTTCATTTTATTAGATATTTTAGCTAATCTCTAGACTGCCTTTGTGTTTGTCTCTAATAATACAGGTTTATTGAGTTTAGTAGTGATTTACAGTGTAGATAATAGTGTCACTGGGTTGGTGAAAAGTAAAGTGCTTGTTCTTACTTATTATGATGAAATCAAATGTCTGTCTTGCTGTGTGTATGTTGGATTTTCTAAAGTTTGTTGCAGATAACTGCTTGAATGATACCAGCAAAGTTATTCTGGTCTGAGCACGCTCTCTAGGGGGTTTCATGATGATAAGTACAGGGAGTTGTGCATCCGTTGATTTATTCTTGAATAAGTGTATGTGAATGCACTCTTAGCTTGTATTACCTCACATAATGTAAGATTTAACCACAATGAGCATGCCAGCATACAAATATCAAACCCGTGGAATTTAGCCAAAGTGTTTCTTTCCCCACAAATACCTTTTTTTTAATGAAAAATGAAAACTGCTTAAATAGAGATGAATGAGATGATTCAGAAAATGCAGAACTGTGCTTCACAGGTAATATAAAAAAGCTACCTGTGAATTTAGTGTTTTGATTTTAGCCAGAGAAACTACTTATATTTCAATCTTTTGAGCTTCTGTTTTTATTCCTTTTTGTGCCTCTTCACTGAGGTGGATATCAGAGTCAATGAAAGATAGGTCTGATCTCTTCTTTTGAGCTTTGTAATGCTTGATTAAGGCTTCAGTTCATCTCGTTCATTCTATATAGCATTCAGTGTCTCAAAAGCAAAAATTCAAAGGTATATTGTTGTCAAAATTGAAATTGCAGGCAACATGAAATTATAATGTACCCTATTTATTTTCTTTATATTTGTTCCTCCATCGTCTTTTATCAAAATGTGATCATTTGCTCTGCCTCTGAAGTGATTGCTTGTAAACACTGTAGCAAATGCATTCTTCTGTATTTCAATTAAATATCTTGTGTCACGAGCGCCAGCTGGAGTGCCCATAAACTCCATTGGGGGCACTCCACACTGGACTCAGCCATTTGTGCCTGGACTCCTGGACCATGTCTTGTGCTGCCTTTGTAAATGTGTTGTGTTCTGATTGGTTCTTTGAAATGCATGTGACTGGTTCTCATTGGTTGGTTCAGTCTTGTGTTCCCCTCTGTCTAGCTTAAAAGAAGCCCTCACCTTCTCTCTTACGTTGATTATTGTTCAGCCTATTCCTTGTTTTCTAGTTCCTCTGTTTCCCTTGTTTCATTGTGTTCTTGACCTTGGACTGTTTTATAGTTTTTTGATTGTTTGCGGCCTGCCCTGACCCTCGCTTATATGCTTATCGCATATACTCTTTTGCCTTTGCCTGCATAAAGTTTTGCACTTGGATCCCCACTCGAACCTCAGTCTCTTCGTAACATCCCGAGTATCACATCCCAAAAGTGGCTTATTGCTTTCCCATTATCCTTTAGTCAAAGTAATAGTGTTCACTAATGTTTATTTTGCCCTTTACATATACAAAAATTAATGACTATGTAGTTCCCTTTCAGTCGATCACTCCGAGTCATGTCGGTGACTCTGTGACTCATGTCTCGCTTCGAGATGGCAAATCAACTCTGCGTGTATATAAACACGTAACAGTATAAGTAGGTCAGTGGATTTAGCATTCATTAGCTTTTCGCTGAGGAGCCGAGCTACATGCGACAGTTCCTGAGCATTTCTTACTCTGCCTTCCTGACGGAGAAGGCTGGTGTTACGGCGTTTGCAGCGGCGGTGGTTCCAGTTGAGTGGCGGACACATCTGCATTGCACTACCGGCTTTTGTGTTCTTAGCGTCCATCTCCCTTGTGCGCTTTAGCCTTTACTAAAAGAGCAAAGCCTAAAGAGACAGGCTTACGGGTGGTACGTCTTTGTAAAGACGCGTCCTTTTAAGGATGTCCTACCACCCGTGCGATTTTGGGTGCGGCCACATCGAGCACGCTAAGGCAGCATTTGTGGATGAGTCAGGTTCCGCTTGTGGTAAGATGACCATCGCGGAGCTGTGGACTAGGCTCCACTACCTTGAGCGTGGTGGAGTCCCGGTTCCACTTCCACGATCCGGCGCTCGCGCTGGCAGTGTCCGTGGAGCTTCCAGTTCTGGGACAGGACGGGCTGGCATTACAGTGACAGTCAGGAACACTCCTCGGAGTGCGCCTCCTTTCACCCACACTCTGACACCGGTGGAGCTGCCATTGGGGCTTTCTGGGCCGGGAACGGTACCGGAAGTCACCTTTGGTGCTCCCCCCTACTACCGGATGTCTGTGGCAGTATCGGGAGGAGAGTTCGACTCCGCAGAGGAGGCGGGTCCAGTGTGGCTTCCACTGGGCGTTCGTGCCACTATGCTCCTTCGTGTTGAACTGGTATCCTCCCGAATTCTCACCTCAAACAGAGCTGAAGAGCCGAAGTAGGACCTGTTCGGTCGGCTTGGCAATGATAATTCTCCAGAGTGTCCCTGTTGAGTTCCTCCGTTTCCCTCGGCAGCCGGATGTTGCGGAGCATCTGGCGCTAGGCCCTCGATGCGATGAATCCCTGAGAACAGCTAGAGGGCTGGGATCCGTGAGTATACCTTTAAGAATTACTCATGTGTATTAATGGTTAAAAAAAAAAACATATTCCCCAGCAATTTCAGTTGCTTATGAAGGTTCAGTTACCTCCAATATTCCATGTGCATTGAAAATTCATGACATTATATTTTGTCTTAGGACGTCCTACGGGAAGGCAGACTCCGCACGTCTTCTCAGACATCCCAGTGGTCCAGTTACTTAGGTAGTGCAGGTGCTGGTATCCTGTGGATCTTTGAGTCCCGGCCTAGAGACCAAACACTGGGGGTTTGGGAGACTCCCACATGACACTGGAAGGGGCAGCTTCCACTGCGTTTTCCATAGGGATCCCTATTCGTCGGTCACCGACGTGACTCAGAGTGACCGACTAAAAGGGAACATCTTGGTTACGTATTGTAACCCTTGTTCCCTGAAAAAGGAAATGGAGACCTCACGTCCCGTCGCCATGTATCTGTACCGCCGCTAGGGGTAGATTCCTATTCGTTGGAAGCGAGATTCCTATTCGTTGATCACCGATGTGAAATCTCCGTTCCCTTCTTCAGGGAACGAGGGTTACAATACGTAACCGAGACATTCTCTGTTTATGTTCATTTGCATGTTGTTATCTGTGCAACACTTTATTTGTACTAAATCATCTGTATTAGATCAAATCTTTATCTGTAGCTATTTAGCATTGGGAATGTGTGAATTTAGCATATTTCGGCTGAGTCATAAAGAAGTGTTATCACAGCCTGAGACTGCAGAGCTGTCTGTCCACCGGTGAAATCGTTGTCTGAAAGGTGTTTTGCAAATTAAGGTCGAAGCCGGTGGCTAAAATTAGCAAAAAAGAAAAAGCTTTATTTTGTTCAGACATGTGAGTCAGGGGTCTTGTGGATATTTCCAGCAGCCAGTGTGCCATTCCCGAGAGAGGCTTCTGCTTTTAAGCTCTGACTCATCAGAAAGATAGCAGGGTAAAAACTGGTATTTAGAGAGCTCTCATTGCATTTATACATTCATTTGGGTAGTGTGTTAAAAGACGTACATTATATCCCTACGGTAACAGTGCTCCAAGATGTTTATTCATATCACATGTCCATAAAACACAACATTCAACCGGTGACTCGTTCCCCAATGTTCTTTATTTTGAGGAAGTTTTTATGCTTTTACATAAAATATATTAAATTATTGTACTTGTAACTATAAATTGTAAGACTGTATACATGAAAAACCTTTATAGATCTACCTTAATTTCCTTTTACACCCTGAAGAAATCATGTTCATCAAGTTGGTCAGTATTGTCAATCCTCAATCACTTTTAGTCAGCTTTGATGAAACTCTTTTCAGTTAGCGTGTGTTTTCAAAGGGAAAGTAGCTTTGTCACCTGACCTGACGCTTGTCTGCTTCTACACCTCTGAAAGTGGACAATACTGCTTTTTTTGACAAAACATGTTTAGAGTTCAGATCGTGCTATACTGTATGTGGAGAATAATGCACAACACAATAATGCACAACAAAAATTATTCCTAAAATCAGTGATCACACAAAAATTATTCCTAACAACACAGATTTTAGTGACATTTATCGTTTTTTGTAAATTAACTCTCCTTCCTACTTCTTTCAGACAAATGCAATCAGTTTCCCTTTATCCTGGATCAACATTTCTCTCCAAAAACACAGTCTTATCTCAATCCTTCCCCTAAACCTACTCCTACCCAAAAATTATTTCTAAAATCAGTGGAAAATGATAGCTGATTAACAAAGGTGTAGAAGCACCTAACATAAGCCTAAAACAGATATTTCCTGAACAATTGTCCCTCAAATTTGATTGGCTGCTTGGAATATTGTTTCAGTACATCTTGTTCTTCACGCTCACCAAGAGCACCCGTCTGAGCTTTTCATAGATACCAAATATTTGGAGGTTTAACTATGATGCCCTCTCCTTTTTCTTTAAAAATGACTGCCATTAATTTATTGATCAAATGTAACACTTATTAAAATATGATATTTAGTAATTATTATTTAATTGCATTGCAAAATGGTAACAAAATGGTGTATTCTTACATTCTTACAAAGTTTGATATAAAAAAAATCCATAGTTTTTTTTTCATGTCTATCCATGTTCTATTTATTTTTATTTATTCATTTATTTTTGAGTCCTGGTCTCCTCTACAGAGGACTTGGCATAACATAATTAAAATACTATTTCTTATGCTTTAATCAATTTTATGACTTGGAAAAATTATTAACTTTTTTCCTGGTTCTCATATATTGTCTCTGTTACATATTACTAATATAACGTAATTCTCTGAAAGAAGAAAATCATGGATGGCTTGAGGGTGAGTAAATCAGTTCAAATAAAAAAAAAAAATAGTTTTTTTGTATGAATTATCCCTTTAAAGGTACAAAACGATTTTAGTAGCAGTGTTCTACTCGATTTACCAGTTTAAACATTTGTTTGTTTAGTTGGCTTTCTCTAAATTAAAGTTCATTTGTAAATTTTAACAGGATTTTATTGACCCGCATTGCACTTTATATCACATTTTGTCTTATATCCTGTTTCTAGAAATTTCTAAAAGTGTATAATGTGTAGACTCTTTGTGTTAGAATCCATCTGGTCATTTCAACCCCTGTATCAAAAAAAGGGTGTGAAGAAGTTTAAAGGAACACATGAGAACTGAGCTTCCCTCCACAATGCTTTTTTCTTGTCTTGCCATAGATTACAATCCCCTTCTCTCAAAATAACCCAGAGGAAGTTCCACCACCTGCCTGAATGAGTGGGTGAAACCCTGAGCGACCCAAACCCTTATTTCCTTCCGCTATTCTCGCCCCCAAACAGAGCGGTAGCAGCAGTCAGACCCTCTGCGGGTCGCATTGCGGCACTTATACGGCGCTCGGGTTACCAAGCAACAGCCCTCGCTGCAGAAGTGCAAGGGAGTGAACGAGAACCTCCAGAAGCCTCGTAGAAAAGCCCAGAGCTGGGAAAGTGCTAGAAGTGTGATTACAAAACGATTGGTGTTTGTCGTTCCTGGTTATTGCTCGTAACTTCCCCTTGTGTTTTAAGTGCCTGTGACCTACATCAGGAGCGGGGGCTCTTACCTACCTGGAGATTGTGGTGGTTTTGTGTCTGTTTGTAAAAAAGACCGAACTTTTTTCAGCTGCAAGTTCAGCTATGCCAGGTATATTGGCCATCTGCCTGTTATGTGTGTGCTTTCTGAATTTGATTCACTCGTTATGCAATTATGGGTTTCTAGGGTTATAAATCATTTCAAGCTTCTGGTTTCAAAATGAACGTCGGATGCATATATTTGCAATCAGCATCATTCATAGTTGACAAGAAATGCTGTGGCAAATGGTAATAAACAGAAATTAAAGGATTTATATGTAGTTTACACAGTTTTCTAAAATACTCGATCCTGAGAGATTCATGTTTTTTTTCTATTTCTTTTTTATTTAGTTAATATATTACAGTAGACGTATGTTACAATAAACAGGTATTTCAAGTTGTAGTAGTCTTTCACATTTTTACTATATATTCATCAATAAATAAGTAGCCATGGCAATTTAATTTAATTTAATTTAATTTAATTTAATTTAATTTAATTTAATTTAATTTAATTTAATTTAATTTAATTTA
>JAUMHI010000037.1:5585586-5607468 GCA_032359435.1 Enteromius unitaeniatus | reverse complement strand
AATTTAATTTAATTTAATTTAATTTAATTTAATTTAATTTAATTTAATTTAATTTAATTTAATTTAATTTAATTTATCGGGAGAGGAGGCGTCATATTCGAAAAATGGCAGAAAGTGGAGACGCGGCTCATTTTAGGTTTAAGCACCTCAGGAAAAAAACGTTGTTTATTGTGATTAAATTACACTTGTTACACACAATATAAATAAACGGATGACTTATCGAAAGTTTAAATTTTCGCGATGTTGTTCCCTGTTTTTTGGCTTTGGACTGTCTATTCTGGATTGTGATTGTTTGCTGCCTGCCTTTTAAACCTGCCTTTGTACCTCGATTCAGCCTTGTCTCGGTTGTTCTGTTTACCGGTGTATCTACTCTGCCCGTCGACCCTGAATAAACATAACTGCACATGGATCTGCACGCCTACGTCTCCAATGTTACATTTTTCTTGTGCAGGGATATCTTTTTGTGCCTCCTGGTATTCACCTTATATAAGCTCATCTCAAATGATATCATATTTCAGCTGGAATCCCTGTTGCGCAGTGCTTTCTTCACAAAGCACCTTTAACATGCCTGCTGAATATCTTTGCTCTTCATATTAATGAAAAATAACACTCTGCAGTGTGAAGGGAAAGAAACGAAAGTGAATGCACTCAATGCAGCATGGCTACAGCGTTTATTTCTGAGTACAATCACTGATTTTACTTCCCATTGAAAACACATCAAAATGCGGTTTCAGACTTTTGAGGCCAGTCTTAGTAATGTCCAGCCTCAAACTAAGAAAAGTTGTTTTATATTCAGGGCTTAATAACACTCTAAGATCAGCGTGATAACATCAAATATGAACCCTTGCTGAAGTGTATTACCTTCTCTGTAGTTTTAGAGTGGGCTGTAACCTTTATTTTATTACCAGATGTTCTATTCATATTCTAATTCCTCTGTCTGAATCAGAGGCTCATGAATAGTCATTGTTCTTTGAGAAGGCTTGATTTTAAGTTGCATGAGAAATGATAGACAGTGTAGTTTTGTGGTAAGTGGCTGGTCTGTAACCCAGAGTGGTTGTGGGACAGCTGAGAGTGACGTTGAGTGGCACGCTCTCTTGGCCTTTCAGTCTTATTCCAGCTGAATCATTGACCCAACTCGCTCTCCAACTGTCCTCTCTCCCCTCATGAGTCAGCGAGCCCTGTCCTTGTCCACTCAGCAGTCAGCCAATCAAAATACTTTCTTTTTACCCACCACCACTCTTTCTGAAGACTTCTTGAAGAAGTTATTTCATGAAAAATGTGACTTAGGACCTAGGACATCAAAATTGAGATCGATACATAATATGAAAGATGAATACAGAAGCTTTTCATTGATGGTTTGGTTTGTTAGGACAGGACAATATTTGACTCAGTTACAACTATTAGAAAATCTATAATGTGAGGGTGCAAAATAAATATTGAGAAAATCGCCTTTAAAGTTGTCCAAATGAAGTTCTTAGCAAAACAATAAGTTTTAATATATTTACGGTAGGAAACATTATTAAATGTTTTCATGGAACATGATATTTACTTAATATTCTAATGATATTTGGCATAAAAGAAAAAGCGATGATTTTGACCTGAACAGTGTATTTTTGGCTAAATATACCCATGCTACTTAAGACTTAAAATTGAAAAAGTTGTATTTTTAAATACATTTGTAAACATGCAATTTCAAATTTGCTAATATTTATTGTCATATTTATTATAAATGTTATTTTATATTTCATTTATATTATAGATTTAGTGCAAAACATCATAAGGTAGATTGTTAATATTGTTATGATAAGTAAATTAATAATGCATTAAAATATATTTTTAATTTTATTGTTGGTGCAAAATATTTTCGAAATCTGAGAAATAAATACATATCCGCAATGCACAATATAAATACCTTCTATACATAATGCATAAACATATTTCTTTCTTTATTTGATTTCATTTTTTGTTAGGGTTAGGAAATAGTGTAATAGGAAATGAAATAATAATGTATGGTATGAATGACTGTATACATATCGAATGCATAACTTTTTGTTTCCTTTATCTTTTAGTTTAATTTGTTAGAAGCATCGTAAAGTAGGTTAAAAAAATAGTGCACACTAAAGAAATTAATAATGCAAAATATGGCCCCTTTACTGCTTTGATTTGTCTTGATAATACAAATAAAAGTGGCACAATCCAATGTTTACTCTAGCACCTGTCAAAACTGAGAAAATGACACGTCTGGTGTCTTGTTCCCCAGCTCCTGTCAAGCATCTCTCTGAAACTGTGGAAAGAAAAAAGACAATGTCCTTAGTTACCACAAGCAACAAATTCAAGAACAATAATTTTCCTCCTTATTCTGGTAAACAATAAATTCTCATAACAATAAATAGAAGTATTATCAGTATGCCAGAATGAGACAGCAGCCTCAGCCTGTTATTTATCTGAAGGTTCAAAGAAAGAGGTTTCAACAGTATATTTATGTTGATCACAGAGGCGCTGTGTGATTGCTGCTATTATATATCATAATAGGCTGCATGTTATGCTACACACATATGCTAATGGATCATTTTTAGACATAAATCATAAATGCCAGAGTTAGTATTCGTTTTATAAAGCACAGAGCTTGGGTTTTTAGAACTCGCTATGTTTTGGGCTTGACTTTTATTTTTCAGAACCACAACTTTACACAATCATTCATCCACATAGCAATGAGCTTATAAACTTGTTTATATAATGATAGATAGGCAATAAAAAATCCTTTTATTGTAAGTTCATTGGGCCGCAGCCCAGACATCCAATGAACTGAAGAAAAAAAAAAACCATTTCTGGGCAGTTAGTGTCTCCTCTGATGAATCTAGTGCTTGAATACTACAAAATTTCATAATAAATACAAATTCCAAAATGCCATTTCTTTTGGGTATGAGAAAAATACCTTCCCTTATAACCGTTGTCTTAACTTCCATAATGAACTGCAGGTCCCAGCAGATCATTTCCTCATATTTATTCTCCTCATTAGTTTTGTCAATGTGTTGATATTTCTAGGCCTCAACCGTAGCTCATTCCAGTGCCTCTGGCCTCCACAGGATCCCTCTAGAGCCTGTGAGTGACAGACAGCTATTGTGTTTTGCTGTATTGCACTGTCAGGCTATAGATGAGAATAGAGGTAGTGCAGGGACTCCGAGAGTAGCTATAATGGAGGGTGACGACTGTGGAAAATGAGCTGAAACATTAAGATGAGCTTGAGCTAAAGATGCCAGCTGTGAAGAAAACTACAACTGTAAACTGTATCCATAATTTTAATAACCCACAGGTTTTTATTGTGCTTACTGTTGGAACTGACTGAGTCAAAGTTCTTACCTTGTCAGTGTGGCAATACAAAAACACTCAGACAAAATTAGATTAATTTATGCCAGAGCGGTAAACAAGGTGCAAATGCTGCTAGATATATTTGCATTTCTATGAGGATTTGGGGAGTAATTCAAAGCCAGAATTTTTGGTTATGGAGTAAATCGCACCAGCTATTTTCACAATGTTTGGGGCTGACAATATAAAAATCTTACTGATGCCGATAAGATGATAATACTAGTGTTGTCAAAGGCTTAATCGTGATTAATCGCAATTAAAAATAAAAGTTTTAGTTTGCATACTATATTTGTGTTTACTGTGTATATTTATTAAGTATATATAAATACACACTCATGCATATATATATATATATATATATATATATTTATTTATTTATTTATTAAGAGAAATATGTTATGATTACATATTAAAAAAAAATTATTTAAAGCATATAATATAAATTCTATGAATACAATTTTACACATGGAAATACATGTAAATATATATACTGTATTTGTGTGTATTTAAATATATATATATACACAGATGATAAATATACACAGTAGACACAGATATATTTAGTAAATAAAAACTTTTATTGTAGATGCGATTAATCTTTTGACAACACTACTAATAACCAATAAATGGACAATAGTAAAATTATGTTATATTTGTCAAAATAAATTAAGAAGCTATATAATTTTTTTCAATCAAGAATAATAGAATTTAAGTTGGCCTATAAATATACAATTTTGCCTAAATACATTTTAAGTAAACACTAAGGTATCACAACATTATAATATACATTATGAAAAATAGATATTAATTTAACCAAAGATCTTGTATGAATGCACAATTAAATATTCTTACAGATAAATTCAAATGAATAAATACTATAATATTGGCCAGTTACTGCTCTATGGTACCAATATTTCGCACTTTGAACTGTAAAACTAGACTGATAAATGTATGCCATTGCTGTGTGAATTTAGCCACTTTAAAAAGCATTTTCATTTTTCGGATGAGGGTCACTTAGCAGGGTAGTCCTTTCTTTTCCCCCCTGGCCTGGCGGTTTCCTAGTTCTTCTCATGTTCTTGACCCAAATCAGTCGTATTGCATGGTAAACATTCCCGTCAGTGCTTTCCTGGCTCCCTGGGTTGTATCTGTGGGCTTAGAGCAGGAAAACTGCAGCTTGTTTTCTCACCGACATAATTACTGTCACCACAAAATGAGAGCGCATATGCACCAGGCTGTTTACATCACTCAGGAGAACGCAGGATACAGGGGTCCGAGCCCAGAGGCTCTGGGTCACGGCCAGATTCTGATCGGTAAGGTTAAGAATTGATGAAGATCGCCCCTTAAGTGCCAGACAGAACCGGAGGCTAACAGCAGAGGAGCGTCTGTGTCTCTCCACTGTGGTCTGCCGGGTTTGTTTTGTAATCAGTTTTAAAACTCTGCCTGGTGTCTCTGATTTGTCAGTCCTGGAGAAAGTGGGCCAGCGGCTCCCACAGCCTCTGCTGGAGCTGTCACCGCTACGCCGGTGAGCATCAAACTATCAAAGCGCAGTGAGGGGCTGGAATGCCCTCCAAAGAGCAAGAGTGACATTTATGGACATTCAGACGAAAGATGATGTTTTAATATTCTGCTCTTATGAGTGTTTGATTTACAAGCTTTCCGTTTACGACAACCAGCAGCAGAAAAACATTACAGATTTGATTCAACATAGAATTATATCAGAAAACATGTTTTTTCATTTGTTGATGGTCAGAAAAAGTTTTTTTTTGTTCTAAAATAATGTTTTTTGCTGTATTTTTTAGTTTATTTCTGTACTTAATCAAAATATTAATTGGAATGCACAATGATAAAACATTCAAAGAAACAGCTGCAGATGAGTTAGCGATGAATTTTAGCACTGTATTATGTATAAAGATACAATTTATATAATATACTACCATTAAAAAGGAAGCTTTTACTTAAAGCTAAACATAAAAATAATAATATGAAATATCACTACAATATATTTTTAATGATTTATTAAAAATAATAATTTGTTATATAAAATATTTAAAAATATATAAATTATTATAAAATAATATATGAATTAAATAATAACGTTTTCTGTTGTAATATAACATTCCTGTGCTGTCAATATCCTGAAGGAATATGTCCTTTTTTATTATCAGTGCCAAAGTAGTTGTGCTGCTTAATATTTTTGTACATTTGATACAAAAATGGTAGGATTCTTTTATATACATAGAAATTAGAATATCAGAAAATTAGTCTGTCTGGATATACTGTAGTCTACTATTGATGACTGTAAAAATGTTGTTTCCTCCCTTTCTGTATTTTATGTAGTCTTGCACCTGCTCTTTTTTTCTCTCATCTCACACTCCAATTCATATCAAATGGAGTGGAGTAGTTCGACCTGTCAAACGAGCTCAACCCCCCTGCAATAATTAAACCGAGTGTTGCTTGCCTGTGGCAGAACTTGCCGGAACCTGCTTGCATGGTGGAAAACCGAGAGGGAAATGAATGTGCAGTGGCACAGAGGAAATAGACCGGATGAAGGAGCGTTTCAGATAGGAAAACACACTCGGCTTAGTTCAACTGTACATTCACCTCTCTTCAACTCTGAATGTTCCACTGCTGTTAGAATTGTCTGAATGTTCTGTATTCTCTGTTTGCATCAGTGCTTTCCAGAAAGAAAGAAAGAAAATAATTCATGCTGAGGTCTGGGTTAGAGTCTAATTTCAGATTATAATGAAGGTGTTTAACTCTCAAGTCATGTCCTTTCATATGTGAATCTTAATTTAGCGCCACTTTCATCTCTTACGCAGCAGGGAACAAACCAAACAAAGGAAGAAAATGCAAGTTTCTAGTGAAGACTTTGACGCTTAACCCGCCTTTCCTACTAGATGCATTCCATATGGAGTGTTTTTTTTTTTGAGTTCATCAGAAATTGTCTTTAGAAACGTTTCACCCCAGAGGTGTGTTTCGGTTTGCCTTTCTCTAAGCTGTTGACTAGGGCATGATGAAACCTGTGACTGTGACACCATATCCAGGAGCCGTGACTTCAAGGACATTTTTGCTGCCAGACAAATTGGAGTAAATGTCAGCGGAGAAACAGTAATTGCTGCCTAAAGGTTAGGCTAATTTCCACATGTTCGGGCATGTTTTATGGTATTTTCAGAGGGTTTTGGACCACACCTATGCATTTATTCTGAGTAATATGTCTGGGATTAAGGCAAAAGCCGTGTTGTGTCGTAAAGGTTGGTTATGTAATGTTATGGTTAATTTCCTAATTATAGAACACCTAGACCGTGGGAAAATCAACAAAGCAGCATTCCAGTCTTGTAGTACTCCTAACGGTAGACGGTTGTTCGCTTCACTATGGGTAGGAACCACTAACATGGAAATGGTTTTATACCAAAATTTAAATTGTAGTTTTTTCTGTATGTACAGTTGAATTTCTTCTTAATTTTGTACAATATCTTACATTTTTACAGTTATTTACTTAGTTATTGGTGCGAACCCCTACATTGGGACTGTTGTAATTTCAAAAGAAAATATTAAATAATATTAAATATGTTTTCTTATATATTTCATACTTTTTCTTTATTAATGTTTTTAAATAGAAAGGAATTTATAGTACTGTTGACTCAAAGACTAATGTCACTAGACTAATAAAACCTAGTTTATTTTATTTGGAGTAAGGTCTTCTCATGGAGGCAGACATTTTGAGATCGCATGACCTTTTAATCTTATTATCTTAAACTTATTATCAAACACTTGCAAAATAGTGTATTCTATAAAGTATAGATGTTGCGTTCGCTTGACATCCACAGCACTAGGTGTCAATATTAGTCCAAGGCGACTGTTGTAGCAACCAGTGCAGTTAACTGCAAGATGAAGTTTAAATTTACAATGTCCATCTGAAAACTTCACAACCCTTAAAAAAAGTATGTTTTATGTAGTATGTGTGTAGGATGAATGAAATTGTCATGTGACTTGCTTCACTGCCCATCATTTAACTGCTATCCTTTGACCTTCATATGCACATAAGATTGGAATTTTTAGCCTATTCAGATACGGGGAATGTTGTTTTATAGGCTACTTATCAGTGCTAACTGTTTCTCAGACACTTGACAACCTTTCCTTGTTGCCAAAGGCAAAACTGAATATCTGTCTGTGTGTTTCTATTTTAAGTCTGTAGGTGGAATATATGTATTCCATTGACTACATGCATTAACCCTCGGTATGAGTAGATGACTGTGTGTGCATGTGGGTTTATGAGGACACAAATTTGTATAATGACATGTGTATGACATAGGTATTACAATATGTATTTTATATGTACATTTTCAGTGTCCTCGTAATTTAAAAGGCTGAAAAAACATACTTAAAGGTGTTTTTTTTTTTTTAAATCTAAAAATGCACCCAGTTTCCTGTAAGAGGTAGGTGTTTAGGTTTAGGAGTCAGTGTAGGACAATACCACATACAGTTTGTACAGTATAAACACCATTACACCTATGGAGAGTCCCCATAAATCACAAAAACCAACATGTGTGTGAGTGTGTGTAAGAGAGACAGAGAAAGATATTTAAAGAAAATGTGACTATAGCTCAGTTTTCTGGACTCGTGTTTGTGGTTCTTCTTCCATGTTCTGCGGACATATGGCCACCATCTGCTTGGGCCTGGCCGCATCAAGGTGCACATGCTGGGCCCCAAGCAGGGGCCTCTGGGTCATGTTAACCCATAAGAGGGACCATCACACCAGCAGGATGAGCAGAATATCAATGTGAACACAGAATAAAGTGAAGTTAATACACCTTGACTGCTTTGAGTATAATATAGCCTTTTGATAGTCCATGCTCTAGTTTTCTTTAATGTAGAAAGCCTCAGTTTCACAAGCACTATACATTTGAAGTTTGTTTTGGCCTGGTCAGGTTTGAGAAATACTGAGAATAATATCAAAAGGCCAGGAGAACGCAGACTAGCTTTTGTGAAATTCATAAAAGCCATTGTTTTATCATATTCCCATGTCTTTTTGGTCTCACGCAACTCTCTGTCACAGTCTGCCTCTGTACAATTCTTCCCATCATCTCCGTCCTTCGCTTCTGTCCCTGTAAAGCAGAAAAGAAGCATGTGAAGAGAGTTGTGAATAGGTCACTGAGTCTGGCTTCGCCAGTGGCTTTGAAATTTTTGCTTGCTCCCAACGGTGACTGACTGACACCAAGGCTTGCGGGCCAAAAAGTGTTTGCGTCTTGACCCCGTCCAGACCACATTTTACATGCACTTGGCAGCTTGTTGCTCACACGGTGCCAGATTATTTTACATCTGTATAAAACATCTGTGTATACAAGCCACCTTGACTGTATATTTGCCATATCATTTTATTCTAATAGAAATCAAATTGACATAAATATAATTTATTATAGATTTTATATACACAAATATGTGATTTATAGAAAAAATAAATGTTGTTGATGTGAGATTATAATTTACTATTTAAAAAAAAATTTTGTTTAAAAAATATAAAAAGTATAATTAATAATTATATAAATAAATATAAATATATTAATACTTAAATTAAGGAATAAAATTGTAATTAAAATAGTAATTTTACACCAATTTTGTTTTTATTAAATAACATTAAAAAAAAAACAAAATTACAATTTAAGTCAAATGTAAAAATGAAGGATTAATTCAATAAAATTAGACTTTACATTTGTGCACATTGTGTCGAAGAGTTTTACTTTGAATTTGGACTGAAGTATAAAGAAATACGGCCAGTGCTTAGTTCAAGGCACAGTTTTGACGGTGTATAACATCAAAGGGAGAGCAATCATAATGCGCATATGGATATGGCTCATAAAACGCATCGGATATGGCTGTAACGCATTTAAAGTTGAACACACCTGTTGTTCTCTTGTGAGGCATTTGCATAGTGCTCCGCGCTTTTGTTGGCATCTGTACAGACAATAGGTGTGTTCGACTTGAAGCAGCGCTGCAGCTACCGGTTGGTGTATAACATCAAAGAACCGCGAGAGCGTTTGACAGCTGATGCTTCTATATGCGCATTATGAATGCTCTCGCTTTCGGAGAATGCAAAAGTTTTGCAAGAGAACACAAAAGATTTTAAAAAAATTATTTCCAACTTGATTTTTTTTTACCCACCCCGATATTTTTCCTCCCCATGTCCCTTTAAAGGGCGTATCATACCAACTTCCAAAGACTCAAAGATGAAGTGGTAAAGTGAGTCAGTGAACGGCTTGTGAGTTTTGCATGCTGACAATTTTAAGTTGTACATATTTTCTTGCCCAACATGTTCCTGTAATGCATTTTGGAAAGTTTAATGCTGTTATTTTTTACCCGTGTTCAGCATTTAAAAAAGTTGAATTGTTTTTAAAGTAGCAACTGGTTTGGTGTGGTGGGTCTCGGAAGTTTAAAGACCAGTCAGGTTTATGTTGTATTTTACAAACCATCAGAACTGAACAATGAACAATGGACAAAAGGAGGGCCTGAAGATAAGAGTATTTGATCTGTTTATTTATTTATTTCTTTTTTGATTGGTTGCTTTTGACTCCATGTCTTCTGCCGTGATGAGTCAGGGAGCACAGATGGAGAGCAGGAGCATGCTGCAAAGCAGCATGGGACTTTCTTTTGATCCTATTATATGATGTGAACAGTGTTAATTATTTGGAGAGTGCCGGTCTGTTGGGGTTATTTGTAATATTTGTGCTAAAATAACCTTTGCAGTTGACTGAAGACCTTTAGATGACTATGGGAATATGTTTGGTGTAAAGCAGCAGTCAGATACTGTCTACAAGAATGTCCTTCCTCTCTTGCTCATATTGGAAAGTCCGATTAATATGTTCATTCGAAGATTTCAGTTAAATGAACCGGTATTGTGTAAGATCTAGTCGCCCTGCAGAACCCTGTCCCTTCCTTAATGCTTGAACGAAAAATAGCAGTTTATCAAAAAATCTTTGATTAACTAAGCTGACGAAAAAAGATCAATTTCATTTGTCTCGTTTCAGTTTCTACTAAATGCATAGTGAAGAGATTTTAGAGATTATTAGGTCCAAAGAGAGTAATATATTGCATGTCACAAATTATATTATGTTATTAATATAGTTATCTGAATTATGTGTTCAAATTATATATAAAAATTATATCATTTTGTAGTTATGCGTTTAAAAAGTCATTTCCTCCTTAAATAGCTCCATTGTAGTGTAGGTGACTCCTTTTTCCAATGATTGACTGTAGAACTACTTTATATTATTAGTAGCTTGGGAAGCTAGTTTCTAAGCAACACCGCAGCACACATGCTTATCACAGTGGCAAAGTGACGTTTTCTCGTGACTTCTATTGCCAGAGACAGAGATTGAGCACAAACCACTTGGGTTTTCTGCACTAGAAGACCCTTTTCCCTGGTAAACATTCCTGCTTGTGGGAAATGAACTATGTCCTATCAAAAGTCATGCCCACAAGTGAGCCATTAATGGGTTAATGTGGAAATGGAATTGCATTGAAACACTTCCCCAGCAGAATGAAATGTCATCCAGTGATAGAAGTCTTGGCAAGAATCTCTGCGGTTTGGAAAATCAGTGTCCTTTACCTAAATCTCATCTGATCTGTCAATCATCATTCACATGGAGGCTGTGTCCGGGTCAATGTCACTCAATCCTCTTACATTCCCAGCATGCTTTGCTCTCAGTCTCAAGGCAAACAATAGTTTGTACACATTCTTTTATTGCCAAAAATTATGAAAAATATTAGATTTGTCTATGGGTCTAACTCAAAAAAATTATTTCTTCAATTTTAAAGTAGATTACAAATAAAACATTTATAACATAACAAATATATTTATATAAATGTATTTGATAAGTTTACCTAAATAAGTAACTTTTACTTTATTTTCTAATTCCATTGCCATTTTATACACTGTAAGAAATTAAAAAGTAGAAAAACAGAAAAGTTCCTCGTAATTTCCTGGCAAGATATTCAAAATTAGTAACAAGTAAAGACAAGTAAACACCTGTGAAGAATCAACAGCCTTCCTTCATAATAACCGAGTAAAATTATAATTTTTATTTACTTTTCAATTGAAATGTTAATATTTTATATAATAAATTAATTTCAAAGCAAAAGTAACTCTTTTGCCCCATGTAATACTTTTTTATAATATATTTTGACATTTAAAGTTTAAATTAAATATATTTTTATACTGAAAAAAAAAAAATATATAGATATATATACATATATATATATATAGGACTAAACACATTTAACATCTTTATTTAATAAAATACCACTTGCTCTCTTACTCTGTGCCTTAAGAAAGCCTTGATTGTTTATTACCTCAGAGATTAATACATTGACCTTTGCATCTTTGGCACCAGAGCTTTAAGAAGTGAATTTTTAGTTTTGTATTAAAAAAGTTACTAATTGAGCTCTTAGGATACAGTACCAGTCAGTATCACGGCCCTCATTAAAATCTCCCTGTGTCCCTTGTTGATCATATTGCTTCAAGCTGATGTAAAATGTCAGAACAGCAAAATGTTGCCCATACCCGCCACAGCTGTGAACCAGTGTGTGTTATGAAGAAGGGGGCATTCACCTCGGTTGTCATGGTGAAGGAGAATTCGGACAGCTTGAGGGGTATTTTAATGATTTAGCACTCAAGGCATAACCCTGTCTGTCTCCACATTTAAACTCTGATTGTCCATAATGTTATTTATTCAGCATATAGTTATTTTTTGATGCCTCGGAATTGGACAGCGAATTGATTTGCAGCTGCTGCCTTTATTATATAATCAATGCAGTATATTGTTTGCAACATATTTCGTGATGGCAAGGTTAGAAGCTCTTCCTCTAATGTGAGATGAACCAACCCCAACTTCTACATATTATTTATGCAAGTCGGAAAAGCAGCACTGTATGACCCACTTTTTGCAAGAGCTGACCGGAGACAGAGAAATGTTTAGTAGCCTCTAACCAAATAACACCACCACAGTATTTAATTCTGCAGTCTTTGAAAGCATTTTTACATTTGTGCATCTACTATTGTGCAGAATTAATGTAACAATGGACTACAGATTATTTTAGCAGATCCTAAAGTAATCTAAACATATTTTGACCTTGTTGTTGAGCTATCAGTTTAATTAAAGGATAGTTTACCAGAACTGCATTCATTCACTAACCATGTTTTAATGATTTAAACAATTGAGAATTTAGAAAGCATGTTTCTCATCAACTCTCACTCATCAGAGTTTATCAATTTTACTGAGGCACTGAAAAGTATTTATGCTAGATGAATATAAAACATGCCCACATTTTTACTGCGTTAAGTTCTGGAACTTTCTGTAACTTTTCAGATGTTCTTTCCATATAATGCTTTTAATGCATGACTCAGATGGAAATGTCAAACTGTCATGTTGAATGGCAGTAAATAGACATGCTCTGAATATTTTAAAGATGTTATAAACTCAAGTGCTCTTGCATACGAGACCCACTCATCTTATTTCCTCAGTGTTTTCTTATCCTGAATGCAAAATTTTGCAGGCGAACACACCCTCAGGTAATATGTTGGGAGGTACAGTCACAGGCCACCTAAAATTGTGCATTTTTTGACACTGCGTATCCTGTATGCGCCCACCTCTATATCCAGCACATCCCTACAACCCCTGCTCTCTTCCCACCAATCACACGGCTGCTGGGCAGCTCTGCCCTGTTGCTATGGAGACTTGGCTGTTAATATTCCGTACGAGTCTCACTCTGATAAGAGACCGGCCGTGCACCGTAGAGAAATCGATGGGACTTTCCTCTAGCACATATACAGCAATGCAGCAAGGGAGGAAAAAAAATCAAAAAATTGAAAGCGAGATAAAGAGTTTTGTTGTCTTTTTTGTGACAGGGCTGGTTCCCTTGTCGGGTCGTGATTGAACCGTTCCCTCAGTAGGATCCTTTAATTAAGTTACTGGAACAAAGCTACTATTGAATTTTAGCACAAATTTGTCGAATTTCAATTTTATATGTTCTGCAAAGTTTGATTGTCAGTCGTGGAATTAATAATCCGTGACTCCCGTAATAGAGCGTGTGTCGGATCGAGCGTTGTCGTTTTTTTCTTCCAACACCTTATCACTTCAACAACTGCAAGAAATCAAAACAAAGTGTCTGAGTGTGCACTCGGGAAAAGAAGTGCATTTCTGTCACCGGAAAAGAATGGGACATATTGATTGTAGATCTAATCATTCAGTGCAGGGCTGACAGGGGATTTCAGGCAAGCTAGAATATACCACATTTCTGCATCCTGGCAGAAACGCCACTTACAGGCAAGCCAAGAAAGGGAACAATCTGTTGTTGTGTGAAAACTATGGGAAAACTCAATTGGCTGCTGTGCACTTATGCAAATCTAATGTATACCCTCCACCCCATTTGTTAGACTACATAGAAAATCCGGCTTTGAAGGTGTAATTTTATCTTAAACCGAAAAAATGTCAAGAAGAAAAGCATTGTGAGGTAAAATGAAAAAGAGATTTTGCACTGTTTCTAGGTCACTAAATAAATAAGTGATGTGTGAAATTGATTGTGCGAAACTGGTTGTGCAGATGGTAAGATGATCTTCCACTGAACCTCAAGATGCTCTTTGGATCATCTCGAATCATGCTGGAGAACATTATCATCTGGTTTTACACAAACTTGTGACTCGAGTGCTGCTGTTATTCAAACAAAACCAAGGCAGCCATAGTCATTTTTACTCAAGTAATAATATAATTTCTAATGCCAATAAGAAAATCCGAAATAGAAGCATTTTTACTATAGTCTCAGACACAGTTTATGGTGCCACTGTTGTAATGCATCTATTTGGAGTATTTTCAGTGTAATGAAACCAGCATCAGCATATGAATAATCCATTTTGGCATTTAGCTAATATAATTTACCTGCACTTATAGTGTTCATTTTGCTTCCATCTGGTTGGCTGACATTGTGTTCCTCTCTGTTTCCTTATAAAGAAATAAATTGGCTCTTTAAGAAGTGACAGATGTAGCGGCAGAGGGGGATGATGTGATAGTCTGTCGAAGTTCTGGGTTTACGATCAATGTTGAGGCGTCCAAGACATTTTGGATAACGCTGAAATGCCACTAAAACCAGCAGAGAATTATGGGTGGTAATATTGCACATAATGACTGGTCCCAAAAGGCATATGTCTTATAGGCTTTTAATGAGATTTTAATGTCCGTTAAAAGTATTCGCTCATTCGCTGACTGAAGATGTAATTTTATCAGTCGGTTGTAGCTATTGTTATAAATGCAGATGTGCCTGTGCAAAGCTTTTTTAATGAATAGTGTTGTCTGAGTGGCTGCCACTAAAGCTAGTTGTCACTTTTTGTTTCATAAAATATTCCTTATAAATATTTGCATAGAAAAAACAATGCCGTCTCAAAAGGAACACTTTGTTACAATTTACCCCAGAGTCTTTTTTTAAAGTGACATTTGTATTATTTTATTCATCCACATTGCGTAAGGTGGACTTTTTTGTAGGTGATATTTGAAAATATTTTACTAACCCATTTTAACACTGGATATTGTCTTATTTTTTTGAATAAATTGGATTAAAGAAGCACAGGATTACCTCCAAACTACGAGCAATGTGGTTTTCAGGTCAGTGAACAGCTTATAGTCAGAGAATGTTTTTTTTGGAAAAGCTGAAGATTTGGCTTGAGCTCAGGCATATTCCTAGCAAATGTTTGTTTTGCCAGAAGTTTAATAAAAATGGATATGCACTGTCTTGGCTAACCAAGCGCCATGAACACGAGGACTGTAGGTACGGTGTTTAAATCAAGGACTTGGGATTTCAGGCTTAGAATTATATGACACTGAAATGTTCATCAACATGTACTGTACTCTGAAGATATTTTGCCAGCTCATTAGTGTCCATTAAAGGTATAGTTCACCCATAAATGTAAATTCTGTCATCATTTACTCACCCTCAAGTAGTTCCAAACCTGTATGAATTTGCTTTGTTTTGCAGGAAGATATTTTGAAAAAAGTTTGTAACCAGGCTGTGTTGGTCACCGTTGACTTCCATACTATGAAAAAATATTATGGAAGTCAATGGTGTGAAAAAACAAGTGTCCTCTAATCTTGTGCAGAGAGTTTTCACACTGTTCCTGCGATGTAAGACTCTCTACGTTCCTAGTGTCTAGCAGTGTTTGTACTGTATTATTCATGCCAGTCTATCTGCTATTGCAAACTGGTTTCCTGTTTCACTGTACAAGTCTAGAGAAAGTTTACTAGTTGTTAAAGAAGAGGTTTTTTATTTTTCGAAAACATTTTGAGGGAAGTGTTTTGTCACCAGTTAGCCAAGGTCACCATCTTCAAGAGACCATGGTCTCATTTCTCTCCTCCCAGCCCTTTCACCTTTTATCTTAACCCCATATCAGAAAAAGAAAAACACATTGCTGCAAATAAAAATAACCGTTACGTCCCTCTCAGTAGGGAATACAAGTGCTGGAGAGAGATAACATGGATGATACATGGCTGGGCTGCAATGGAGCGATGAGAATGTTGCACCTCACATTTGCCTGATTTCCTCTGATCTGAGGAATCTTTTAGCATCTGAAATAACATTAAAAAGTTGATGTGCTAAGAGTAGAGAGAAAGAGAGAGTGAAGAGTTTTAAGAGCAGAATGTTGATTGGGCAGAGGGGTCATAAAATATTGAAGCCTGGTTTTTTTTTCCCACTGGAGTGCATATTTTTGGCCCGAGCAAAAGAGTCATGAGAAGATTTCTAGCGATCAAAGTGTCCATTTCTCTTCCCGTGGCATTCTGGGATTTATCCCAGGGTAATGGCAGCTCGCATGCACTGCATGTTTTTCCAACTGGGTGTGTTTTTCTTTGTGTTTGTGTCTGAGAGAAACAGATTGTTAGACATGCTCTGATTTGAAACCATTTGTTTTTATTGTGTTAGTTAGCTATTTTTTAATCTAGTCAAAATAATCCAACTACAGTTTGATTGAGATTAACTGGAATCCACAATGAAGAAACATGATTTTTGAGAATTGTAAAAAGTTATCTTTTGTTGCAAATTAATGCAAATTAACTCTTTATATTATATTTAAGTGCTCCTATGTCATTCACTTTTATACTGTAAATTACATGAGTCCTATAATCCATGTAACATTGTTGCCATATTTTTGTGTGAAACAAACTGTCAAAAACAGGTCAGGCAATTTCTTGTAACTTCCTGCATATCCTGTTTTTGGGCTACATCATCTTCTCTCACCTCTCACTCAACTGTACAAAAAACCTGCAGCAAAATAATGCAACAACTGTAACTGCTGGCTTGTACTTTGTCCTGTGGTTTCATTAGGGGCTACACACACACAAACATTTACACCTGTGTGGCGGCACTCGTGTTAAAACTTCATCAGTACAAGACAATCACCCAAAACAAAGCATTGCCTCGCTTGAACTCCCCTCAAAATTCCTTAAAAGCATCATGTCACCCATGAACAACATTGTGTCTCTTGACAAAGCATTCAGCTTGTCTCCCATCTGGTGAATATTGCACATACTCCATTATGCATAAACGCACTAACCACAAAGAGATGCGCAGCAGCCAGAACTCGCCGTGCCAGGTCATTTTAATCATGGCGTTATGAAAACTTCATGAGTTTCTTTCCCTGTGTTGTTTTGTGCTAACGGCGTCATTCAATATACAACAGGATACAGGATATTTACCCACCTCTGGGAGACTGACAACACAAATCCCTTTAGATGAAAGTCAAGAGTATAACCTGCTTAAAATAGCTTCCTGTTGCTTGTTTGTGTGGAGGGTTTGAGAATGTAACAGTTAAAAGCATCTTGTTTAAATATTGCGTTTTTTGTTTAAAACTGGTAATGTTATTAGTATGCGTTATCATTAAGGTTTAGTCAAAGTATTACACATTTAATGTACATTTGTGTGTTTCAGTAAAATAAACCAATTATGTAACATGTTAGTTCTAACACAGTTATTGTCTATTTTTATAGATTAGTTAGTTATGGTCCTCAAATTTGATTGGCTGAGTGACGTTTCAAGAGTGGTGCGATACAGTGTAGTATAAAAGTACTATGAATTTTTACTTTTTGGATCACTACTCTCAGTAGGTGTCTTTATGAAAAAGTCACCGGAATCATTTACTCTGCTGATTCATTCAAGCAGATTCATTCAGAAACCATCTATGGGACTGACATTTGATTGGAAAAGTGTGCCTTTTGAGTGAATCATTTAGAAGCACTGATGCATTCATTAAAGCATAGAGCTGCTTTAATGAGTCTTTTATTCATTTGCATCAGCACACTCATTAGTTCTGTAATGAAACAAGCTGTGGTCTGTATGAGCAAGTTAATGACACTAATCCATAAGGAGTAAAATAGATAACTGCCTTTATGGTTGAGTCATTGAATCTTTCATTCAGCACACTGATTCATTCAGGAACAGATCAAGTGGTGGTCTTTATGAATGAATCATTGAATCATTTACACAACCAGTTCATTAAAAACACCTATTCATCCAGGAGCTAATTAAATGAATACCTTTATGTGCGATTCATCGAATCAGTTTTTCAACTAATTCATTCATAAACACTGATACATACCTGAAACACTGAAACATACATTTCTTTAATGAGTGAATTATTCAAATATTCATCCAAGAACACCACTACTGGGTGTTTTAGGAGCTTCTACTGTGGCAGAGCAAATATATAAATGACAATAATGTGTCTGAAATCTGTTACTCAATATTAACTAGTTTATTGATCTGTTGTTTAAAAGCAATATCACAAAAGCAATATTGCTTAAATGTATTGTCAACTAGGGATGGGGCTAGGGATGTCTGAAGGACAAATAGTCCAGATATCAGCCGTTAATTAATACCAGCTCAGAACCACAATATAGTCCCAACGTGTGAAACATTTAGCTCAGACAGATAGCTGCTTGTCTGTCTTTATTCACCTGTGGCTGAGCTCAATATCCCATCTGTCGTTGCCTATTCTCCAGTTCAAACAAAAGGCTTGGCTGCAGCGCTGTGAAGTAATTTGATTAGGGTTATTGAATGAACATTAGACGACCAGGGCTCTAGCCAATACATGCCGCTGAACTCACCTGTAAGCGTGTGGCTTGTTGCAATTTGAAAAAAGGTCCAACACAAAAACAGCGGTTTTAATTGCTTTGGGGGTTGTTTGATTTGCCCCTCAAACAATAATAATGTCATAACACTTAGCACTCAAAGTCTCCTGCTCCCATTGCAAATGTTTTTTTTGTCTGGTTTGGTTTGTTCATGTGTTTATTCATATTTGATTGTCTGATTTTTGGTGTACCACAGGTGTATTGAGCCTGCCGGACAGTCTGAACCTGCACCGTGACCAGCAGCGAGCTGGGAAAACTGGAGAGGGCCATGCATATAGCCAGGCTGAACTCCGCACCATTGAACAGTCCCTCCTGGCAACCCGAGTGGGGAGCATCGCAGAGCTCAGTAAGTTCCCATGCCAAGAAATGCCTGTGTGGATATTAAAACAGGAAGTCTGAGACAAGCAAGCTTTAGTTGTAATAAATAAAGCATACATTTTGCACAATTACTTAAAGAATATCATGTTATGACTTCAATTTCTGTTCAAATCTGTGTACAAGGAAGTTGAAATGGCACGGTTGAATCAACAAATATGTTTTTATATCAGTTTTTCATTTGTTAAAACTATCGGGTTGGATTTGTTTTAGGGCATATTTCCAACATGATAGAGCATTAGCTTTTAGCAACAGTCCATGGATATTTCTGCACTGTCGCATTATGTACATATATCAACAAAATAAAATGTGCCAGGGTTCACAAATTGTATTATTCACCTCTTTAAACCTGCAGTGAAATGTGCAATAAGGTATATAAAAATAGTGTTGCATAAAAACCATAAATCCCCATGAAAAAAGGTTTATTATCAACTATTTGTGCATAGTTACTCAAAATAAGCAGGCTGTATTGGGGGAGGGACTTCCTCATTCTAAAAGCATTTGATTGGATGAAAATCGAGTAGTGCAGGTTGAGTCATCAGTATTTTGGGTCTGTTTTACTGAAAAGAGAATTATGTATATTTTAATACATAAGCAAAACTTTGAGTCAAAGTATTTCTCCTGGGCCCTGTGTTATTTAGAAACAACTGTTGGCGTCCATTCTTTGTCAGGTCACTGAGCTATTTAACATCTGGATGATCCACTGAATTAGCTGTTTTTAGTCTCTTGTGTGGGTGTATGAAGCCAGCGGTCAGCAGCTGGACGGGCCTATCCTAACTGAGCGGGTGTGTCTCTCTGTAGTGTCCACTGGACGGTCGGCAGCCTGAAGAACAGCTCTCTGTATATTTGTCTTGGTGATGGTGGTTAGTTGTGTGTGGTAGTGAGTTTCAGAGTCTGTATGTACTGCATGACTACAGCCATGGTTATTTCCTAATCATAGCGAACACAAACAACACCCAATAAGTCAAGATGCAAAAAAGAACACCATCATCCACACTGATTATTTCTCCTCAAGTGTGCCTGCCAAATGAATACATGTGACCCCATTGAGGAGGGGAAATTTGATGTGTGCAGAGGGACTTAAGTAAATTACAGAGAGTCAGTGACCCTTCTGTCTCTCTAATCAACATTGCGTTCTGCTGGGAAACAGACTTAAGCAATGTGAAACAACAGAGCAAGTGCTATTGCTTACTTTGTTTATTCATTTAATTTTGATTGGGTATTTCTTATTTCATTTTTTGTACAATGCAAAAAAAATCTTTTCTTATTTTCTCTTGTTTTCAGCCAAAATATTTAAAAAAGATTCTAAATCAAGAAGGATTTTCTAGACTTTCTAGAATCTTTCTAGAGTAAAAATTACTTGGTTTCAGAAAAACCTATCAAAATTAAGCAAAATAATTTAATTTCAAACAGAAAGCAAGATTATATTTCTTACCCCTAATTTCTTTTTTTTTTGTCTGAAAACAAGACAATAATTTTTACTTAGAATACTACTACTACTAGTACTTTTACTCTAGAATATCATTCTTGATTTTGTCTGGAAACAAGATAAATATTTTTAAGAGTGTTATGTAAATGAATATATATCCTGTATATATATTTATATTTATAAAATGTATTCGTATTGATTTGAGTGAGCCTCACAAACCCTGTCAGCAACAATTTATAGTCATATTTAAAATTAATAAATAAATTCAACATTCATTCATGTCTTCATGTAGATTAGGACTCAAAAGCATTATATTACAGTGTTTATTTTTTACACTGTCTCTTTTTTAAAAAGTGCTCAATACTCATTTATATTTAATGCTAATTCAACCTAGACGGGCACAGCATATTAGGTGGATTATTATTTAGAAAGCTGAAGGATATTTGTGTTATTGCATGTATGAAGTATTAGCACAGATGTGAGCTTGCTGTCATAATGCAGCATTGGTGATGTAACCATGCAGAATATTAGCTGTTGTGCCAACAGATGAGGCATAATAATCAGATGTAATTGTCATTTTCCTCCTTTGCAGCCTTGTGTACACAATGCACAATAACCATTTATATATTGATTGCAAACCCTTCAAAAGCCACCTAATTGACCGTTAACTAATTACGCCTCATTTTCACACTGTGTAGTGAAATATAAAAGCCTGGATTATGCAATAGCTTTTTTCGTTTGGTGAAAAGTTCCCATGCATATTCATGTTGAATCAACTCAGGTTTGGCTATGTGAAATATCATTTCTGTCTACTCTAATTATCTCATGGTGTCCTTATCACAGACCTATAACTGTCAGTGGGGTGTAATGCAAAACAGGACTTGTTAGTGAGTGACCAGCATTTTTTATGAGCGTCCCAGAGTCTCTCAGTGTGAAACCATAGACACCGCTGATGTTAAAAGCATCCTTTAGGCAAATTAACTAGGAAACATGATACACTGTGGGCAGTTAACATTGAGGCCCACCCATTACATACTGTGCTGAGGGCTGCTATGTACAGTGGGTACGGAAAGTATTCAGACTTAAAGACATACATTTTTCACTCTTTGTTATATTGCAGTCATTTGCTAAAATCATTTAAGTTCATTTTTTTCCTCATTAATGTACACTTAGCACCCCATATTGACAGAAAAACACAGAATTGTTGACATTTTTGCAGATTTATTTATCTGTCCATTTCTTCTGATCATCCTTGAGATGGTTCTAAACCTACATTTGAGTCCAGCTGTGTTTGACTATACTGATTGGACCTGATTAGGAAAGCCACACACCGGTCTATATAAGACCTCACAGCTCACAATGCTTGTCAGAGCAAACGAGAATCACAAGGTCAAAGGAACTGCCTGAAGAGCTCAGAGACAGATTGTGGCACAGATCTGGCCAAGGTTGCAAAGAAATTTCGGGGGGAAGAGTTTTGGTGAGAGAGGTAAAGAAGAACCCAAAGATCACTGTGGCTGAGCTCCAGAGATGCAGTCGGGAGATGGGAGAAAG
>JAUMHI010000037.1:5546265-5570859 GCA_032359435.1 Enteromius unitaeniatus | reverse complement strand
AGCCACCGTGTACAGGCGTGTGCAGGAAATGGGCTACAGGTGCCGCATTCCCCAGGTCAAGCCACTTTTGAACCAGACACAGCGTTCAAGCGTCCAGCGTTTTCTTTTATTGGTCGGATGAAATATGCAAATTTTTTTAGATTTTTTATGAGCTGTATGCTAATTTTTTGAAAAGGACCTGTATATAGTAGAAAATAATAGTCAAGAAAATAGAATAGAGAATAATATATTTACCTCTTGTTTGGAGGTATGTAACTGTGGTCTTGACTGTTGTTTTTATTTAACAGAGCAGACGACTGCTTCTGTGCCACACGGAAAGTGGACGCTGCATCCACAGAAGCCAAATTCCTGCAGGACCTGGGCTTCCGGATGCTCAACTGCGGACGAACTGACCTGGTCAAGCAAGCAGTCAACCTGCTTGGGCCAGATGGCATTAACAGTATGAGTGAACAGGTGGGCACAGATATATTTACACACACACATAATCCCACATTTGTGTGACATTCAGGCCTGACTTTGCTAGATTTGTGTCTTGCTGAGTAGATACATTTTTTTAGATTAGGAATACTACATCTCCGACTACTAAAAATGGTTGAGCTTCAAACTGGCATTTTGATGAAAGATCCTACAGTTTCTGTTCAGTTCTGTTTGTACAGCATCTTTTGTTCATACACTAACACTTTAGGATACAGTAGCCATGTTAGTCATTTTAAATTTTATAGAATTAATTACAACACCAACAACATAATAACACAGTGTAATTATGAGCAGCCCCACAAAATAATTGTGATGAAATAATAACACATCCGTTAGTATTAGTCAGCACTTGTGCTGTAATTACTCCCTGATGTAAATGCCAATGTAAACTGTGACTTTTCTCACATCTGCCTTTCATTGTTTGCTCCTTCGTCTGTATGGTATCTGCCTCAAACTATTAAATACTCGAGCATCAGTGAGTGTCATTTAAAGAAGAAAAATGCCCTAGTGGGTTTTTTTATAATATGATATGTGTGAAGAAAGATGACCCACATAGACATTTAGAGGATAAAAAAATAAATAAAGAGTTGCATGACCTTTAAATAAGGGAAAACGCTTCAAATCTGAGCCAATCTGTGTAGGAAGCATCTAACGCGATAGCAGTCGTGACACTCGGCATTATGAATCAAATAGTGTCATCCGTATCCGGCGCTGGGTTCGTGTTATTGTCACAGTCTGTCTTAAGTACAGCAGCCAGTTTATGCAAAGAATGACGGCGACATGCAGACGCTGACAAAGTGGATTAAACTAACATGTAAAATTGAAGCGACACACAGACAATCACAGGGAATGTGATGACAAAGACAATTGTTGGAGTCCAGCTGGGAATCATTGAGAGTAACTCCATCTTACTCTGGAAAAGTTGCTCCGAAGTCACGCTGGCAAGTATGGTCCTCGTTATTTCAAGAAGAGCCTTGAGGGGAAAATACGTCTCAAATGACAAATGAATCTCCTTCTTCATGGTGAAATCTGTTTGCAGAGCTGCACGCTCTTGAGTTAGTCATAGAATAAAGTATTTATATTGAATTTTTAAGCACAACATGAAGCAGAGTGCATAAACTCCTTCCCCTGTGGTAAAATCACCGTAACGTAGAGGATCATAAGCCTTATTACTTTATAAAGCAGTATGGTTGTTTGTTTACATAATATATTGTGTATTTATTATGTATAAATATAGACAAACACATACAGTATATAAATATTTACATGTATATATTCTATAAATACATGTACATTTCATAAAATATATACTATATGTATGTGAAGTTATATATAAATAATAAATATACACAGTACTCATATATATACATATATAATGTAAACATTTATTTTGGATGAAATTAATTGTAGTTAATCGTTTGACAACACTAACATTCATATTAATATAGGTTTATTTTATCTATAAATATATTTCATATATAAACATAACTGATTTTTTAAAATATATACATGCATGATTGTGTATTCATATATATTTTATAGTATAATTTTTTATTTTTTTTATGTGTCACATCATAGGACAGGTTTAATTTTTATTTGTCAACTACCCATATACATAATAAATATACAATATAGACACACAAATATTTTGTAAACAAAAACTTTTATTTTGGATCCGATTAATTGTGATTAATCGTTTGACAGCACTATAATTTATTACTCCGAAAAGGCATTAATGAATAAGTTGTTAAATGCTCAAAGCTAATTGCTGACTTAGTGCTTTCACGCGCTGATGCTTTTGTTTGTGTTTCACTAAAGCAGCAGTAGATTTGATGGCCTATAGAATAAATAGTTTTCTGTTTAAAGTGCATTAATTGAGCATCGTCCATAAAGATTAGTGTTCCACTCAGTTCATTTAAATAGACACTTTAGGGGTTTAAGAAAGTTTTTCAGACGTTTTGTTCAATAGCCCTTACCTAGTGCTGCAGTAACAGTATAGCATATGTAGTGTAGTAGGTGATTAGTGTATTTGGTTGCTTTTTAGGGCATGACCCCTCTAATGTACGCGTGTGTCCGTGGGGATGAGGCCATGGTGCAAATGCTGCTGGACGCTGGAGCAGACATCAACAGTGAGGTCAGTATTAATTGGTGGACATTTCTGTCTTTAGTGTGTTGTTGCTTTGTCTCTATTATTTTATCTAACCTGTCTCTATAAAACATAACAAACTAATCTCTCTGTCATCTTCCTGGTGCTGTTTGCATGAGCTTGTGTAGAATTAAATAGTGGTCGTAAATTATGTGTAATGCAGGTGTGTCTACTTAGGTTCTCACGGATCTCATGGATATTTAATGAAATTAGCATGCTATTGATTTCCAATGCAATTAATGTATTTGTACAAATACCATTTATATATAATGTGAGAAAATGCTTTGATTGCCTGAAGTAGATACACTGATTGTGAAGCACTGTGGTTGAAAACATGAAACATGATTATAAAAGTGGATTTGAACTGATTCATCTGGCTAAAACAACATTTACTCAGTCACACAAGTGTGAAAATCCTTCTTTTATATTTAAATTAAATGTGTTTTTTAAATATTTAAAACATGTTTCATGTATTTGCCTGAGGAGTGACTTTCAAAACCGATCAAGAATGTGTCCAAGTTTGATTTTACCACAAAATTTTACATTTGCGTTAAGATAATGAAGCCTATTACCTTTTGTTTGTTTTTGTTTTTTTGTCATTGTGAGATTATTTTGATGAGAATTAAGGATTCTGATTACTATAACATGCCTGGATGAAAATTCTCACTATTCGTAATAGTGATTCTAATTACTGTAATTTAGTATATTTTGAGCTTTATTATGGTCATTAAAAAGAATTCAAATCAGCATATATTAAAGGCAGCATAAGAAATACTACCACAATGAATAAGTGCTGTGTACTTTCCCTAGTGAAAAAACACTCAAATATGTTGGAAATGCATTTATTATGTGCTACGTATGCTATAGATACATTTACATATTTATCTACTTACAACAAATGTACTTTTTAGTATACTAAATTTGTATACTTTAAGTGTGCTGAATTGGAACAAATTATATTGTACTTAATGCACTTTGTGTGGAAGTAAAGCTAAAGTCCAAATAACGACATACTGAAGTATATTTTCTCATGCTAAAGGAACTGAACAGCCAGTAAACTTTAAATATCTTGCCAATATTAAGATTATATTAATATGATTTATTATAAGTATATTATAAATATGCAATATTATGCAAGGATCTTACAATCCTCATCAATAGTTATTTAAAAACCATTTTTAGATTTAATATAAAAAAAATGCATTGTTTACAAGTAGTACACCTAATAAAGTTGAATTGCAGTTTTTATATAAGTTAGTCTCGAGCAGTACATCAGTGAATATGTCAGTAGATTTGAACTATACTCAGTCTTAAATAAATCTAATTTAAATATATTTTAAAATGAATATTTTAAACTTTTTTTTACTTGGGTTAATTATTCCATTTCTAAATAATCCTCTAATATAGTTTTACACGGTGTAAATAAAAATGCATGGAACCTTACGTTCTTGACCGTTTTTGTGAAATTCACTCCTGTAGATGTCATGATGTGATCTTGTGCTCTTTAACCTTTTGTCGTCTTCCTCGTTTGACCCTCAGAGGACATTTTTATTACACAGAGTTGTTGACTTAGGCAAAGCACCAAATGCATATGCATTGATATTACCTTGTTTACAAATTGCTTCAAGCTCAAGAAGAGTATCAGCAAGTGGGCAGATGTGCAGTTACGTTTTCTTGTGCAAACAATTGTTTAACCTGAATCAATGGGTTCCGAAAGGTCATGCTTGCCAAGACATGAACAGATGCCTGCATAATTTAGCACTGAATACAGGAAAGCTGAGTTTTGCATGCAGTAAAGCTGTAAGCGTTAAAGCCAGACAAGCCTTCTTTTTTTGGTGCTTTGTACGTGAGTCACTTCTCGCTTACACTTCTAGTGTTTGAACTCACTGCCAATTATTCTTCCTGCAGTCTTCGCGTTATCACTATGAAAACCGTGAACTAGATCCTAAACCATGGTCAGGATTTTGAGTAAAGCGAGGCGGGCGTGTAGGAGTTGTCCAAAGGAGAGCAAACGCCAGTAAACTCTAGATTAACGTGGGCTGGATGGAAAGAAGGGGTTTGAGAACAAAACGAGCACTGGCTCTTTCTTCTTCTCTTCGCTTGAATTAACAAAACAGCCAGACGGCGGAAGAACTTTCCAACTTTCCGCTCACTCATTCACTCATTCCTTCCCCTTTTTTTCTTGCTCGTACTCCTGCAATTTCCGCAATTGGAGCTTAGTGTGCTGGTATATGATGGCTGAATTTTTCTCTCCCTGAACTTCACCTATATGATTCCCAGGTGCCCAGCTCACTACACAAGCACCCCTCAGTTTATCCCGACACCAGGCAGGGGACTCCACTCACATTCGCCGTGTTACACGGACACGTCCCTGTCGTGCAGGTAGTGGCGCTTGTCAATGATTTGATGCCTTCCACCTTTGCACTTTCCTCAGTTATTATTATGATAATCATCATAATAATAATGAAACAGTTTGATTTTAGTTTTGGGCTGGATGGTGCTGCCCTGGTTCAGATGAACATGGATGGGCGAAGATAGGTATCAAGAATGAGGCCAGTCTATTGACTGCGCACTCTATTCTTACCCCAAAAATGGAATAAAGTCTTACTTTGATTATAGATACTAGAAGTGGCAAATCTGATGACCTACTAAAGCCCATTTATTTAGCTTCTCCAAAAAAATGGAAAGGCAAGGTGATATTTCTTGAAGCACACATCCACCATAGTAGGAAAAATATAACAAAATCCTTCTTTCTGTATAATTTCCCATTTTAAATTTAAATTCCCCATTTAAATTTCCCATTTAAATAATTTCCCATTTTTTGAACAAGACAAGCAGACCAAAACCGTGCACTTAAGAGTGAAAGAAATTATGGCCAGATTACCATAAAAATGTTTGCTAGTTGGAGGTGGCCTAGGTGATGATAAGTGCAGGCTAATTTAATGAAATTACAACATTTATATTTCTTGGTGATATTAAAGATAAGTCGTTTGAAATGTGTTTTATAATGATTGTACTTTTCACGTTATTGAGCAGCTTCTGTTGGATGCCCGAGCAAATGTGGAGGGAGCGATTCAAGACGACACAGAGAACTACACAGAGACGCCTCTACAGTTGGCGTCTGCAGCAGGTACCATAAAATATCTCTTTGATACCCAAAAATGTGTTTGGACACTCAAAGCACACACAAAATGCGGACATTTAGAAAAATGTCAAACCTAGTGGCATCTTCAGACAAGGAGCTTAAGTAATTTTATTGGATATACTGTTTAAAGTCAGTTCCCATCAAGTTCACATAGTCTAAAATCTTTACCATGATTGACTGTAAATGAATTTGACTATAGCTGAATTTTTCAGACTTCATTCATAATTTTGTATTTTGCTTATTGGCATGATTAAGGTAGACTACAATAAAATGTTCACATTTAATTTATTTTTTGTTTATTTTTATTGATTTACAAGACTGATTTAATTTACCTAAATAACAAACAGTTCACACTTTATTTATTTGTGGTTTTTTTTATTATTATTGATTTTAATTGATTTATGGACATAACTACGGTAGGATGTTTTTACTATATATATATATATATAGTAATTTTTTTCCTTTGACTTTTCTGAGTTAGCCAGCTTTAAAATAAATGTCACTTGGTTGATATTTATGGTTTAATATCTAATGCAGTGACATTATGCTGTGTCTTAAGTGTCCAAATGCTTTATAGAGCCACTGTAAATGATCTTTATGCACCTTTACATGGTGCATTACCTTCTAGGGTACGTCTTTGTACCGTTTCCACCCCTAAAGGGTGAATATTAGTAGCTAAATAGTAAATACAATTGTTTTAGACTATGCAAAAGAAAGACAATGTAATGTGGTCCAAAACAACCCTTTTAAAACATTTTTCAAGTACTTTAAGATCAAAATGTGCACCATTTAGGAGTACAATAAGACACTTCGGAGAATACAGCCCTAGTGACATTTCATGTTAGTGCAATCTTTGACGACATAATGAGTGAAAACCTTTTTTTGTGCTTTAGATTAACTTCCTTTGAATGATTTTGTACGATTCATCCAGGCCTTGCTTTTAAATGGTTACATTCTGTTCCTTTTGTGCCTCTAATTTCTGTAAAATAGTCCTTGCAGACTGTGAGCTGACAAACTGAAGACATTATACTTTTGTGCCCCAGTCTGGCTTAAGAACCGTAATAGTATTATTCAGAGACTGATGGGGCTGCATCGCTCTCAAGAGCCCTTTGCAAACTTGCTAATGAGCCTTAGCAACAGCAGCTTTTTTTTTAACATCCACAGTGTGAATGTGACAAGTCCACATGGTGGAATGATGTATGGAAACCAGTGCCAAATGAGATTTCATAATCCCGACTGTGGCAGTCCTATGAATATGAATTAACCTGAGTGATATTCATTTACATTTGCTGAGTGTATTCCAGCATAATGCCGAAAATTACCTGTCTGCCCCACTTAGTGAGCCAACTCTTGAAGACTTGGGTAATTCAGGTTTCAGTCAGCTGGTAATGGACACCTTCTTGGTGATAAAAACGGATAGGGTGCACAAAAATTGTATCATCTCCTGCAGAGGAGGAGAATGAAGGAGCACAAGCCAAACCGATTGAGTCAAAATGTCTAGAAACGGGTTTAACCGTATGCCTGTGTTCCCCTGTGACCCAACAGAAATGGCTCTGGATGGGATTGTTTGAGCCTCATCGGATCCAAAACTCATCAGGGCTCATTGATTATGCCTCATTTGCTGTATGCTGGGTCAATTACCCCCACTGTTAGCGTTCGAGTTTTCCTTCTAATGTAGAAACACTTTCCCCTCATTACTCGATGTGGATGTGCACAGGACAGCCTGCTAATTTACATTAGCAAATCAATCTGAGGACGGGTTGCTAGACTGATAAATACTTTCTCATGTGGCTTAACTGCAAGCACTCGCAACATCAACCTCATGGGTTTGGAATTCATATGCTAACAAAATATGTAGATTCATTTTTATTACCTGTTTAAGGTCAAACCATGCCAGAAAAGAGATAAAGGGCTTTTGCTTGTATGCTGTATTGATTTTGACTGAGGGAATTGTGGCTTGAGGGGCCAATCAGGATAAAAGAACAAAAATCCAAAACATCCAATCACTTAACAAAAAAAATAAATTATTTATTTATTTATTAGTTTTTTTGCTCAATGTGTTGTAAAACTGGCAAAATGAATGGTTACATGACTGACTGAAATAACAGAATTTTTCACATTTTGACAATTTATTTCATTTTATTAGTTGAATGGAAAGGTTATAATTACTAGAGTAAAGATTTTTTTCACAATTTATTCATTAATTTGTCATAAACTATTTTTATGAATTTTTTGAATTGATTATTGTTGAGTTAAATAACTGATTTACTCACACCCAAGTTATGTCGTTTTTTTTTTCATTTTGTTTTATTTATTTTGGATTTATCAATATGACTATGGTTTGCAAAAATAACTGAATTTGTTCACACATTAATTTCCTTTGATTTATTGACTAAAGATTTTAAGATTTACTAAAATAGCATATTTTACAGTTTTATTTAATTGACAGTTATCAAAATTCATGCAGTTGAATGTATAAATAATTATTCTTTCACATTTTATTTGCATTTTATTTTTTATTATGTACTTTGATATGCTACAAGTTATAAAAAGCATCAGCACAGTATGTTTCTAACTATATCACTTCGAATATAACCAAATATTTTTAATATGAATTATCTTTCATTTCATCAGGAAACTTCGAGCTGGTCAGTCTGCTTTTGGAAAGAGGAGCAGATCCAATGATTGGCACCACCTACCGTAATGGCATTTCCTCTGGTCCGCTGGGTGAAATGAACTCGTACAGCCTGGCAGCATCACATGGACACAGGTAGCGTGCACCCAATGACTCCACAGCATATGAAGTGTATAAACCGACAGCACATTCACCAGCAGCACAACAGGGAACCCAGCTTTCATTAGCTCATTGACACATTTGTCACAGCATATCATTATTTCCGTGTCGTTATGCATCATTCTGACTGCGGAAACTCAATCTATCAGATCTGAACCCCTGATGTGTTATTATTGGCACGCATAACAGCTGAGCTGGTGTATTTGGCCGCAAAACCGTGTGTAATTTACTACCATAACTCCAACCCCATCACTCTCCATTGCTGGTGAACGCTATGGATGACTGCGTGCTCATTCATTCACTCTCACCTATGGCCAGAGCTGCATAATGGAAGCTCATTGAAATTCACACTGCATACGTCTGAATGAGAATCCAGCGTGTTTGACGGCCAACTCGCCCACCTCTGTGGAATTAAGGCAAAATGTTATAAAGTGCATCAGAATGGGACGGGGAGCCAGAACTGGATGTCTTTGATTTTCATGTCCTGGAGATGTTTGCAGTGGTGCATGTGAAGTGTTTGGTTGTTTATGCATATTAGATCAGCTGCAGAGCGCTGCTACTTTTATGAAGGTATATGAGTTCACAAAGACATACAATCCGGAGAAAATGCGGCAAAGCAGAGAATAAACACACAATGGAATGCATTGATAAATGGAAGTAATAAGCAAAGTACGCTCAGGATATTTCATAGATGTTTCGTAGAACACTCTGCTCTCATTAGTCAGCTGATTATTATTATTAAAAATGATGCAAGCAAGTAATCCTCAGGGCTAATGGCTTTGTCTGAAACAGTCAGATTATGACAGTGTTTTTGCTTTCTAAAAACAATAACCTTCAGAGTCAAACACCTCTTAAAGTGTTTAAAAATGACAATTATTTACTCACTGTCATTCTAAGATTACATTACCATTTGGGAAAACTTTTTTTTTTTTCACAAAGTCTAGATAAGATATTTAAATATATTTTATTCATGTGATGTAATGTATTCCAAAGCTGAATTTTTAGCAGCCATTAGTATTTATTGGCACATCCTTATCCTTATATATACTCAAGAAACATTTGTTGTTATTATTACTGTGTATTGAAAACAGTTTTGATATTATTTTTAATATTACAAATATTAATATTATGTTTTTAATATAAATATTAGATAAAAGATAAAATAATATTTTAACAGCATTTTTTTCAGTGTAAATGTTTTGTGACAAGTGTCTATGCTATGTATCTTTGCTGAATAAAGTGTTATTTGTAAAAAAAAAAACAAAGAATAAATGTAACAGAAAAAATTAAATACTAATTCCAAACATTCAATGGTGATTATTAAATACATAAATAAAGATTCTTTATGCAGCTCTTTTTAATAATATTATATGAATAATAATATTATAATAGAATATTTTATACCGTAAGTTTCCAGGTCTGTCAAGCTCCAAAATATTATTTGTTATTTTTAAAAGTATGAGCCATAGTTCTGACATTATGCCACATTACCAAATTATGCAACCGCCTGTCTAAAAATAAATAAATAAATACAAAAAAAAAACCAAAAACATATATATATATATATATATATATAGTGTTCTATGGTAAAAGTAACAGCAGGAAAACCTTATATATAACCTTATATATCTGTGAGTGAACTATTCTTTTAATGAGTATGAATACCTGCGTGAGTTTGTTTCATGCACTTGCTCCTGCAGAAACGTGTTCCGGAAGCTTCTGTCCCAGGGGGAAAAGGACAAGGGGGACGTGCTGTCTCTGGAGGAGATCCTAGCCGAGGGCTCCGACACCGTAGAGAGGAGAGCGCCACAGAATGAAGGCACCCTCCGGACAGGCAAGGCCAAACTAAGGGCCCTCCGCGAGGCCATGTACCACAGTGCCGAGCACGGCCATGTGGACATTACCATAGACATCCGCAGCCTGGGTTAGTAAAAACACTGCACGATTACCACAGACATCAACCGCCTGGCTCACTTCTGTCATGCAGCGATTAGTCTCAGCCTCAGACACCATCTGATGCATATTACACATAAAAATGACAAGCATTAGACTTCCAGTATTACAGGCTTATGCAACTTCCTGCATAAGCGCACAAAGCCCATTCTTTATCAGTTCATTGTGATTAATACTCATGATTACACATTTTTGAGGCTGAACTAATCACTTGCCAAAGTTTACCAGGTTAGTGGCATCAAATCTTTGAAAGATACTCTTTGAAAGATGTTTGAGGCCCTTAGTAGCGAGGAAGACATGAGTATCTAACATTTATTTTGCCTTGTTTTCTGTGAAGAAATCACTATGCACCATATTTATCTACTAACACTATTTACACTTACATTTAAAAGTTTGGGGTTAGTAAGATTTTTTTTTCTGGAAGAAATTATTTTTATTTTGCAAGGACAAGTGACAGTAAAGACAATTATAATCTTATGAAAGGTTTCTACTGTTTTCAAGACGGATATCAATAAGAAATAAGCAGTAAATCAGCATATAATGATTTATAAAGGATCACGTGAGACTGGAGACTGGAGTAATGATTGCGAATATTTTTTATCACAGAAATAAATTACATTTTAACAAAATTGTTTTTCGTAATATTACTGTGATTTTTTTATATATACTTTGTTCTTCCAAAAACATGAAGAAATCATACCAACCCTAGACTTTTAATGTAGTTGCAGTATGCAACACTTGTTCTCCTTACAGAAGATCGACAGATGGATGGATGCGACAGGTGCAGGTTGATGGACAGATGGATTTTGCAGTGTCACATATATAAACTGATTGATTGATTGTATACACAGGGGTACCCTGGACCCTGCACACGTGGCTGGAGTCCCTGCGAACGTGCTTTGTGCAGCAGCGACGGCCGCTGATCCAAGGCCTGCTGAAGGACTTCAGCTGTATTAAAGAAGACGAGTACACAGAGGAGCTCATCACGCACGGACTTCCACTCATGTTCCAGATCCTTCGAGCCAGCAAGGTCTATTCTCTGGGCTTTATTACAGTCTGAGCCTTTCATTTTACTTCCTGATCATTTCAGGAGACATTTATAAAGAGTTACAGAGTCATTTGTGCAAGTTCCTGTTTGTTTCTGTTTAAATGTGTGAAGACACTACACCCCCCATTTCTGACATTAATTTTATTTTAGTATTATTATTTATATATAGTGATAGTAGTTAATGCTTTGTATTAGCTTTTATTTTTATATTTTCAGTTTTCTATTTAGTTATGTTCCTGTGTAATATTTTATTAGCTTTTAAATATTTCTGTTTAGCTTTATGTTATTTCAGATCTAGTTTTAGTCATCTTTTGTACTTAATTTCATGTAGCAAAGGCAATTTTTCCAACTATTTTATTTATTTATTTAATTTAAAAATTACATTTATTAAAAAAAAAAAAAAAAACAGTCTCATCCAGACATGTTTTTTTATTTAACTTTTAATATTTTTGGTATTTTAATTGAATTTAGTAAAGACAACTTCTACTTTTAACTAATATTTCATTTTATTTTAAAAACACATAAAAGTTTTTTTTGTCACATGTGTGTTTACCGTGTATATATAAATACAAACACTTGAATAAATATATTTATGAACAATATGTAATATTAATATTTGAAATATATTAAATATATTAAATACATGTAAATATTTTTCAAATATAAGCTGTGTGTGTGTGTGCTTTTATATGCACATAATAAATATTCACAGCGCACATCCATATATTACGTAATGGAAAGCTTTTGTTTTGGATGTGATTAATTAAGAATTCAATATTAACTTGTTTTAAAATATAAATTATATACCAGTATAATTTAAAACATTGTATCTTATTTACCGATTGAGGCTTTTGGCTTAGCAGCGTGTGTTTTATTCTCTCTGATATTATGGCATAGTTCATTGTCATATTACCATTTAAATTATTTTGCGGCACTTCAGAGTTTAATGTCCCTCATAAGTCTCTGCATTATTGTTATCACTGCGTGTCAGTCCCTGACTCGGAGCAAACAGGCAATCAAAGTCAGCCACACCAGTTCCAGCTTTCTCAGTAATTAACATGATAAATCCTCTAATTACAGAGCTCATCATAAGTGCTGTGTTAGTATTACCGTAGGCCTGGATGCGTTTTACTTTTAGAAAACAGAATTGAAGGTCTACAGCATGTGTGTGTTTGTGTGCTCTACAGAACGAAGTGATCAGCCAGCAGCTGTCAGTCATCTTTACCCAATGCTACGGGCCTTTCCCGATCCCCAAACTCACCGAGATCAAAAAGAAGCAAACGTCTCGTTTGGGTGAGTATGTAGCAGTCCCTTGTTAAGTTCAGCTCTGCCCTGCCTCTACTTACAATATCAATAATTGAATAACATCAAACAAACAAGAACTGCAATTCAGTACATCTTGTGCACAACAGTTTTATAAGCAAGAAGTTAGCTTTTTAGACACAATATGGCCACAATATATTTTGGTCTATGCTTGCTCTGAGAAAATAGAGACGACCGAAGATATCTGTTCACTTCAGTTTAACATAAAAGGCCAAATCAGGTTGTGCTGCACAAGGATTCACATTTATCTGAATTAACTGAAGTGCGCTTGTTAAATTCATTCAAACTACAGTTTTAGGGCACACAAGGACGCTTTTCAGGCAGTTTCTCTCAGGAGAACATACAATTAAAGAATATTTCATTTTGTTCACCTTTAGGTTTTGGAGGAACTTTAGTGCCATCTAGGTTTTGGTTAAGCTATTGCGATTATAAAACAGACATATTTCATGCTCTTTCTTGTAATGTGTTGCTGACAGCCTGTCAAACACAAGATGTGGCGGTAGTGAATAATGAAGAAGCTTGTGTAATCACTGTTGTGTAATATTGCATCTCCGACATGGGGACTTTATTGGATTTGTTGCTTCCTACAGATCCACACTTTCTCAATAATAAAGAGATGTCTGACGTGACGTTTCTGGTGGAAGGAAAGCCCTTTTATGCCCATAAAGTGCTGCTCTTCACTGCCTCTCAAAGGTATGTCTTCATATTGTGGAGTTTATTACACAGCAGGGGCGCCAGAACTTGGAAGCTTGGTTCTTTACTTTTAGCATAGAGAATTTTCAATTAGTTGGCCCACATTAAAAGAGCATGTTTATTTTAAACTATAGCTTGCAGTAGTTTTAGCTGAACAGCAGCATTTGTGCTTATCTTAATCATCATACATTATCTAAATATCTATATATCTAGATGTATAATTGCCATTTCATAATAATTTCAGTTAGTATTTAAATTGTATATAAAGAGAAAGAGAAAAGCACACACACACACACACACACACATATATATATATATATATATATATATATCCATCATCAATGACGTCAATAGGCTCTACTCCATCTCAAGGTAACATTTAAATAATAAAATGTAACTTAGAATATTTGACCAGACTTAAGACCTTTTCAAAAGCTGCAAGGTTTACAAGAGTTCATATTCATGCAATGACATCACAATCTAATCACCGACCGCTCTAGGACTGCATGGTTTTCAGTATAACTACATATCTTACATAGATCTTTGCTGAGCTCAATCAATACTTGATTGAATAATAAAACAGCTGTTAAAGGATGTTGATGTTTCTGACCTCCAGGTTTAAGTCTCTGCTGTCTAACAGACCAGCCGCTGAAAACACGTGCATCGAGATCAGTCACGTCAAGTACAACATTTTTCAGGTTTGGAATCGACTGACTCATAAATCCCACTCAAACCCATGTCAGTATTACAGTCAAACGACTCCAGCCTAATTCCTAGCTCTGTCAGCACAATTCAGCTTAATGACAAAATGTGCCTGTGAGCTTGTCTGTGCTAAAAATGTTTCTCAGAAGTTTTGTTACATTTCAGCTGGTAATGCAGTACCTCTACTGTGGTGGCACTGAGTCACTGCACATCAGGAACACTGAAGTGATGGAGGTATTAATTCCCTTCTCTTTTCTCATTCATGATCATAATTTCTTCCACTCTAAACCATTTCACCGCACCCACACACTAACGATGTCTTAATGACTTAAGAGGATGTTGAATGTAATGAATGAATGAGTTATGGTCTGATGACATGGAGAAGATATCTCATGGAAAACACTTTAGAAAAATATTTGAATATATCATCGCTCATTTGTCTCCATCTATACCAGATGGAGTCTCTCTTGCACGTAGAGCTGCAGCAGAAATTGTGATAAATGCTTATGTGTTTTAAATTTAATTAAGTGATTGCTCTTGATTGTGATAAACCTGAAAGCTTGATGAGTTTGGCTCATTGTCGGTCCCTCTGCTTCAAAAGCTCCTGTCTGCAGCCAAGTTCTTCCAACTTGAAGCTCTCCAAAGACACTGTGAAATCATCTGCTCCAAGAACATCACAACTGACACCTGTGTGGACATCTACAAACATGCCAAGGTACTCTGAACTATTCAGTTGTGAATCACAAATTTCTGCACTCAATCATTTATTTATTTTATGCAGTATACTTTCTTTCTTTCCTTCTTCTTTTATTAAATAATAATTATATATATATATATATTAGCTATAAAACCTTGTATTGAACAGTAATAATTTACAATAATACTACAGTATCATTAACAATATTTTGTGCACTATACATTTATGTATTCTTTCTTTTTATTAATAATAGTAATACTGTACAATCTGAATATTATTAATAATATACAAATATTTATTAATTTATGGTTTTTAATGAAAGCAGTAAAACCTTGTATTTATTTAATAATTATTATTTTGTGCAGTATACATTTATGTCTTATTTTTATTACTACTAAATATAACCATAGTAATATTAAATGATGAAATTTGAATTGTATTAAAAAAATGATAAATATTATACACACACATATGTATATATGAGACAGACTGAATTGATATAAAATGATATAAAGTGTATATTCATTCATTCATATCAAAAAAGTGTGTATTTGTTTACCCATTTATTCATTATTCATATTTTGCAGCCAATTGCCAAACATAATCCTAGGTTATCTTGCTCCATGTTTGGTCCTGTTTATACATTTCCCTGGATTAGTCATTTTATCTGTTAAATCAGGTTTGGACATTGCACACTGTATATTTGTAAAACCCTGGATTAACATTTGTATTTGAATATTCATGAGGTTAATAACATTAATTAGACTAATACAGCACGCCTACGAGAATGCAAGCTGCTTTATTAATTACTTGACAATCTGTGCAATCTTAATTCTCTCAGCTTTAGTCTTTAGAAATATATTATAAAAAATTATAAAAAACAAAAATTGCATAAGTGTGTGTGACAATATTTTTCCCCTCAAAGGCAAACGAAACATTATTGTAGGAGGTATATTGTAACCGTACTGCATGTTTTTTCTTATCCTCCCGATGCTGTAAACCTTTGCATGGCATTAATAATCTAGAATTAAATACAGTACTGAATTAAGTCTCACATTATGTTTCGCGCATCCTCAGTTTCTGGGGGCCCTGGAGTTGGCAGCCTTCATCGAGGGCTACTTCCTGAAGAACATGGTGCTCCTGATCGAGCTGGAGAACTTTAAGCAGCTACTGTACGAGGTTCCCGCGGAGAGCCCCGGTCCAAGCCCGTCCTACGACGTCCTCCACGACCTGGAGAGAACCCTGGCCCTGCGCATCCGCTCCATCCATCTCTCCACTTCCAAGGGCTCCATCGTCTGATGCTTTTTCCAAACTCCCAGCAACCTCTCCATGCTCCAGGCATCAAATCGAGAGCTCCATTATTGTGTGCCAACCGGTTGGAAACATTTCAAACATCACCGCCGTCATGGCAAGCACCTCTCCGACGGAATCGCATTTCACTTCACAGCGTCGCAGAAACGTCAGCCTGCTGAACTCATACCATTCCAAGGGCTACGTTTACGTTGTGGAAATATTGTTCTGACTACATTATGACGCCCAACCAATGTTAGCGCCCAGGGAAACCGTGGCTCCTGATGTCATTACTGCCTCGGCGACGCATGCTGATGGATCCGGGTACATTTTTAGATGGAGCTGTCTTGGGGAACGACAGTCATGCTAGCTGCCGAGGACAGTTTTAGTAACACACACAAGTATATATAACTCTCCAATAGACGTAATATTGTTAGCCTGCCTTCTGAACCTTAAATTTGTGTAACATTCCCTTCAAGTGACACTTAACGCTAAGCAAACGATGCATGTTAAGTTAGGTGATGCTGCCATCAAGTTTCCCCAGCCATTTGTGTTGGACAATAACATCCACTAGGTGTAGAGTTTTACAAAGGAGGTGTTTTGTATACTTAATACTCACATCCAACTACAACTTTTGGTATTTGTGTCACTGGACAATAATATGCCAGCTGTTGAAATCCTAGCACTTGTGTTTAACGCTTTGCGGTTTTAAGGAATAGAGATTTGCTACCTTCAGTCATTTGTAGACTGATACAACACGAATTATCCAACCAACGGTAGATTTAACACATTGCTTTTAGTTTATACGTCTCACCGAAGTTCATTGCGTCTACTAGTTGGTTTTACAAACCCTCTACTCAAACCACTGTGCTTAGTACACTTCAAACTGAGCGTAACCAACGATCTGTGTCAAATAAAATGCATGGATCCTGTCTGGAACTAAGGTAAAATACAAAAAATAGCTGATTTTCCTTTTTGTGGATGCAGATTTACGCCTTTTGTGCAGGGCTGTGCTGTCCTTTGAGGTCTTCGTTGCTTGCGAGTCGAAACCATGCGTTATGAGAGATGCCATTGCACTGGTCGCCACCTTCATGATGTACATATTCCTGGTCTTCACCTGCTGCACTGCTTTCGTTCAATGTGAAAAATGTAAAGCCAGCTCAAAACAAGCTGTTTTAAGTGTGTATGTTCCGGGTTTTTCCTGTGTTTGTCTTGTTCCTGTGTTAACTCTTCAGGATGTTGGTGAGTTGGAAACTGTATTGGGTGTATGGTGTTACCGGTAAGATTTTGTTGGCCAGGCTGAACCCAAAGTAACAGATTTTATAGTATACAAGGCATTTCATCCAAAGATTACGACATGTGAATTTCAACCAAATGCTCCATTTATTGGCTCACATGACATATGAGTATTGGATAATATTGGTACGCATCTGTCCAAGAGTCCTGTTTTGGTTAGAGATGTGTTGTATGATTTTTTATTTCATGTACGGCAATGAAATACCATCCTGGTGTAACATGAAAGGTTGGATTATTACTAAAATTACCCATTAAAATACATAGTTTATTGATATGTAGCTGACGATGAAATAACAATATCATGATGCAAATAATTTAAAACTGTGAAGATACATTTATTTTAAAGAAACTTAGCATAGTTACTTTATTTTCTTACAAAGTACATTTATTGTGAAATCCCTGTCTGCTATTTTGTGTAACAGAGATAATACGTCATAACTGTATCTATGTCCTTGCTTTGATAAGCTAACACAAAAACTGACAAGGATAGATCATCTTCGTGTAATTTTAAAAAGATCAGACCTGCTTATTTGCAATGTCTTGAGTAAACCCCACCATTTGTGTTCGCAAAACTGAATTTGTAAAAGCAATACTTGGCACAAATATGTCCATGCAAGGTTAGTTTTCTCGTCTGACCTATTACTTGTGCTTAGCATGGATGCTCCTCCATGTAGCCAAATGTAAAGCCGAGGCCAATGTCATGAAGTGTTTGTAAAAGCTGTACACCTCCTCATATAAAAAAGAGACTTGCTCTGTGTTTCTTGGCTTCAGCTTTTTCTGCTTCAAGGCTGTTTCGACGTGCTTTAACTTTCCACTAACGCACACCTTTTGACATGTCTATTCGACAAAAACCTGCATGCTTTGGCTGGATCAGAGTCTAACGGAATTTGTTTGATATTATTATTTCACCTGATTGAAACATTGTACATTGTACAAAAGATATATAGAGAAATATCTATAGAACATGGTGTAAATATAAGGGATGTGGTTGAGTTTAGCAATCGAAAAAAACAAGAATGTTACACTTGTGCTACAGTACAGTTGTTCAATGACATGCATTTGTGTACAGTCTATAGAAATGACCACGATTGACCACTGTGTTGGGTCGTCATTAAATTTCTGTGATAAACTGTCTTGATTGATTGATTATTACCTTGAGCGTGTTCAAAAGAGCTTGCGGATGAAATGATATTTATACGTTTCCTCAACGTGTAAAGACGGTTGGTTAGATTGGTAAGCCATATTCTTGAGTTTAGAGGTATAAAACTGGAATAGTGTAAGAAAATGGTCATGTTTTTTAAAGACTTTCCATGGAATCCAAGAAAATAAATCATTAAACTTGCTAAATGCCATCACTTACTGGAGAATTTAGTACTAGTTTATTAGTGCTAACCCTATGGTGCTAACATAACATAAGGCATTATATCAAACGAAGGAGTTTCTGTGTTCTAAATCTAGTTCTGTGTAACATTTTATATTCATTATGTAAGGGATAATGTAGAGGCAGCCGATCTCGAAATACAACACCCTCTTGTATCACGCTGAAGGGGCTTTGCCTCTGCATTATCCCGCTTATTATATGGCTACTTACCCCATAAGGAAAAAAAATGGACATGAATATGAATTTTAAACATTTTATTGGCATATTTGTTTTAAATGAACATTTTCATCCTTCCGCGGAGAGATATAGTACCACGTGACTAACATTCAAACGTTAGTAAGACAATTTATAACATCTACATATGAATATATAATAACGGATGTATTTTAGTTATTTACAAGTATTAAACTGCACCTTATGTTGTCCAGTGTTTGACACAAGATGGCGCAAAAACGGTAATCTTTGTTGGCGCGGAGGGATTTTAAACAAATAAGTAGTACCGGCTATGCGTTATTAATTCACACAGAAAAGTAATATTAGCATGAATTTCTATGGAGGCCAGCAATAAATTGGCTAGTTTAATCTTGCATTATGTTTTATTTTTAACTGAGTAGTTTTAAACTAACTGATATTAGTTTTGATTGATTAGTAATGGATGTCTCCCTTCTGATTCAAGGTCACGCGTCTGCATGTGTTATTTTATTAAATTGATGGTTTGTTTTGTTTGAGCTTGGTTAATAAAGCTTATAAGAGAGTATATACTTCAACTTTTCCTTTTTATTGTATACAACACATGTGATTAAAATACCTACAAATGTAATCTGATCTGAGATCAAATATAAAAAAAAGAGACACAGGTCATTGTGTCATAAACATCATCGCCCTCTAAAAGCTTTGCTCAAAACACCTGGTGACGCCAAAACTGTACAATCTCAGACAAAACATGCGGAAACACTTTAGTTTTTAAACAATGTGAATGTACATCTGTCAGGAAAAGATTCAAGAAAGAAAAAACATTGCAAATGTATTTAGCCTATTGAAAATGTAATATGAAATGCAATAAATCTTTAAATAACTTTAATTATTGTGTGTTCTTTTATTAATTTGCAGGGTTTGGTTTGTTAACAGGCAGAGACAACTAACTTTTTGTATAATAGACTACCCCATATGCAACACGGTCAAAATGTGCATCTCTACATGATCAAAATTGCTATGAAAACTGCTGCAAGGAAAACAAATTAACTGCATGTTAATATTCTGGAAGCACAAAATGCACATGCATTAAAAACACTGTTTACAAACCAGTTGCAAATGCACATAGAAACATGGTCAAAATGTTTTTTTTTACGTTTCTCATTTCATTACATGTAATCAAATTACTAGCTACTGTATGCAACACAACTTAACCAAATACCATAAACCAAATAAAGTAGGCCTATTAATATGATGGTCCATAAATTATTAAACATTAAATAATTAATGTTGAAATATATTGCTCTTCATTTAAGAAGCAAAAACCTGCATTTTTATTAAAGAACACATATAGACTTAATAATTAAAGATATTTGAAGATGTATTGCCTTTTATATTACTCTTTCAATAAATAAATTTGCAGCGTTGTTTTCTTTTTTTCTCTCTCTCTCTGTCTCTAAATGATGTACATTTACATTGTTTTAAAACTAAGGTGTTTGCATGTTTTGTCTGAGATTGTACACAGTTTTGAACAGCAGGCACCAGGTGCTTTGAGCAAAGCTTAGAAAACGTTTCGGCACTAATAACTACGAACAGGATTACCATAGATATATATACTGATATATATCTATGAGGATTACTGCTAGCTACTAGGCTACAGCTAAAGTTAAGCAAAATATATAAAGGTGAGGTAAACCGCACTAACAAATGATTCATTTCAACCAGGTGAACAATGGGGCCCCCTGGTGGACAAAAGAATGAACAGCACCGAGTCATATGAATAATATGAACTACTATTCTACTATTTTTATATTATACTAATGTGTAATTAAAATGTCCACATTATTAAACTGAGGTAAAAAGCAAAGGTGCTAGTTCATACGGTGAATCAATTAAACGAAGCCTAACGAAGCATCGTTTACTGACGATTCATAACAAATGATTCGTAAAGGGTTTGAATCTTTACGTAACGACGTCACCAGCTCTTAGCCCCTCCCTCTCCAGGAAGCTATTGTCGTTTTGACAGGCCGTTTACTTTCTAGTGAAGTTATTCTTAGTTTGTGGTGTTGTTATCCGTCTTGCTTGATAAAGTCTCAGTAAACACCACAGGAAAAATGTCCTTCATCTTGAACGTGAGTAACGTTATATACATATTAAATAAGTGCATGCACAACGTCATCTTTTGCTGCTTGTAAAAATAAAGAGTTGCATGCAACTCTGTTTTTTTTGGCACAGCGTAACGTTACATATACAGACGTTTTAAATGCATTTCATCGTTTTAAAGGTTAAATGTATTCTTATCGTTTGTTGACAGTCTCACACACACACATCAGTTTGTTTTCCGCCTTTGTGCAGCACACACCCATCATCATTTTGTAGCCTACACGAACCCAAAATTAGAAAACACCCTTTAATTTCCCTGTCCATAGCTCATCTCTGGAAGCTTTCAGCTCGTGTTTGATTTGATCCGGAGGCTCTTTGGCATAAAAAGACAACCTGCCATTACTCTTGAAGACCCTAATGTAAAGTATGCATTGCGTCTTGTGGACAAAGAGGTGGGGATATTTTAAAATGTAGTGCTTTAACTTGTATATAAATAGGTTTTATTGGTAGTAAGTTAATTCCATTTATATTTTTCTCTTTTAAGATCATCAGTCATGATACAAGAAGGTTTCGCTTTGCTTTAAAATCACCAGAACATGTTCTTGGACTTCCTATCGGTCAGTGCAGTATTAAGTCTGTTGGACTGTTGTCAACATACAAGGCAAAAATACAAGCATGTAAAATTGACCTAAAATGAACATTGCAAAAATAAAATTTGACTCTCTTTGTGCCACTTTTATGCATTGCATGTGTAGGACAACACATCTACCTGTCTGCCAAGATTGATGGCAACCTTGTGGTGAGGCCTTACACCCCTGTGTCTAGCGATGATGACAAAGGCTTTGTTGACCTGGTTGTGAAGGTATACCGTACAATAAATGTAACTGTAAAGGAAACATATTTATGCTTTGAAACTCTTTCAAGCTTAGACATGTTGTTCTCTCTCATTTCAGATATATTACAAAAATGTCCATCCAAAGTTTCCAGAGGGTGGGAAGATGTCTCAATACTTGGAGAGCCTTCGTATTGGTGACACAATAGATTTCAGAGGACCGAGTGGACTGCTGGTTTACAAAGGCAGAGGTTTGTAGTTTTGAAATCCACTGTGAGTCAGGACAGTGCTATAAAAACATCTACTGTTGCGAGGAAAATAAATGAACTGCACATGGAAGCATAAAAGTATTTGACTGTCAAACACTTCATTTCAAAACGAGACACATCGTGGGCTTACGGTATCAACTTTTCTGCAGGATCATTTGCAATCAAGCCTGATAAGAAGTCAGACCCCGTGATTAAAACTGCAAAAAACGTTGGCATGATTGCTGGGGGAACAGGTGAGCACATGAGCCGTTTCTGAGAGCAATTGTAAGGATTTTCTTTAATCTTTAAATCTTTTATCTTTATTTTTTAGGCATTACGCCTATGCTCCAGATAATCACAGCAATCATGAAAGATCCAAAGGATGAGACCGTGTGTTACTTACTTTTCGCAAACCAGGTGAGCCAAGGATTTACTAACTATAAACAATACATCTTTGGTTCAATAATAACCATAACGATACCCATTCTTTTTTTTTGATAAAACTATATTTCCAACTAATAATGATTCCTGCCCACTACTCTAACAGACAGAAAAAGACATTCTCCTTCGTCCTGAGTTAGAAGAGGTCATGGCCAATCACCCGACACGTTTTAAGCTATGGTACACCGTCGACAGAGCTCCAGATGGTAAGAGTTTCTGGCTTTTGTTGATGCTGTTTAGCAAAACGAAAAAGCTCAGTTTAGGTGACTTGCCCAAGTTCAACCAGACATTAAAACTCAAGCAGAAGCTGACAGGCTACAATAATCAATTTCATGTGTTAGGTTGGGAGTACAGCCAAGGCTTCATAAACGAGGACATGGTGAGGAGCCATCTTCCTCCACAGGCAGAAGACACACTCATCCTCATGTGTGGACCTCCCCCCATGATTCAATTCGCCTGCAACCCCAGCCTGGACAAGGTGGGCCATTCCAATGACAGACGCTTCACCTTCTAGAAGGATGTCACCTGAAACCAAGCAGTCAAAATTATAAAGATGCTACCACCTGCCAGATGCTCTTATATATTCCACATGCTCATGTTCTATGAGAATGAAAAAAGAAAGCTTTACCTTTCACTTTATATCAAGATGTAGCAGCTCTGCATGAAAGATGTACTAGCTGCCAATCAAGTCATTTATGTGTGTGTGTTTATGCCTTAAATGCAAGCAACTTGCTTCTATTTCAGCAGACGCTGAAAGATATTGAAGTCATTTAATGTGTGATTTTTCACTTGCTTGTATTGATACCTCAACAGGTATTGGTGATGGATAATAATTGATAGCTCATGTGCCTCAACAGGTATTGGTGATAAATAATAATTTACAGCTTTACACATCATTTTTACATTCGCAGAAACAACAAGCTGTTTGTCAAAGTACAAGGTTCATGGTTTTACGCTCTTCATATTAATGTAATCCTTCTGTAACATGGACGCTGTGATGGGATCTGGTGTTGCTCAGCACATATTAGTTTGTCTCTCTCACCTGATTCAACTCTGTATACGCCACATGAACTCAATGAGTGGAAAAAGAAAGTGCAGGACCAGGATTAAGAAGAACCACTGTTTAAAAAAATCAAGAGGTTATCAAACCATGTTGCATTGTTGATGTGAAGTGCATGATTACATTCAGTAAATGTATTTAAAGAGTGAAAACAAATATCTACATGGATCAAAAAAACATTTGTGCAATAATTTTGCATTTACCAATAAAGGTATATTCTTTATTGATTGTGTAGAAGTTGATATTTCAAAATGTTTATGGTCAAAATGATCAGCCTACAACAAAATAATGTGTATTTAATATTTATTGCCGAGTCCTTCCGCAAACTGATGATAAGGTTGTGTTAATGTTTGCCGAGCTGAATGTTAAACTGTCTTCCTCATTTAACAAGCTGTGTTTCGAACGAATCGGATCATAGAATCGACTCAAATGACTCGTTTATTAAGACAGCTCGACGATGTAACAAGAGTAAAATAGATAAATCCGTACAAACAAAGTGCTTTTATAAGAAAAAATGCTGATAAAATTTTAGATTTGTTTTTAAATAAAAAACATATTTACTCTCTTAGCTGTATAAAACGTGCCTCTTGGTAGAAAGGAAAGAAGCGCTTTCCATCCGCTCCACGAGGCGGCAGAAGAGCGCTCTGCTTTCATCCAGAGTCACTGCTTGATTAACAGAAGAAGAAACGCAGATGCACGGCACGTGTTCATGTGAGTCACAGAAACACCACAGAAATAACTAGTTGTCGCTCGCGGTTCTGTTCACACAACAC
>JAUMHI010000037.1:5510159-5543106 GCA_032359435.1 Enteromius unitaeniatus | reverse complement strand
GATGTGCTGGAACTTATATTTCACTGTTGGTCTGTTTGGGATTTTACAAGAAGTTACTTGACGCTTTGGTTCTCCTGAATCATCCACACTCTTTCGTATCACAGAGATCTGACTGGGATCGAACCAACAACCTCTGAACCGTGAGGCAGCGCTCTTACCTGCGAGCCACAGATCTCTTTGGTTAATGTGTTAAGTAACTAATATTTAACCACTCACCTGTTATATAAACCATGTTAAAAACATGCAGGGGTGGGATTCAAAGCCGTGTCTGGATCACAGCCGTCATTTCAAAGCACGTGTGTTTCCACTCACACCACCATGGCTTTAGTGGAGGCGGGGCTTGAATTTAGATATATGAGCTTTACCTCCTGAGCCATTCATTCATTGAAATGACATTTGAAAAAACTTACAAAACTTAAATTGTAAAAAATTAGCATTATGTGTCATTTAGGTGTGTGTTTATGTGTTTGACACCCTTGTATTAATTTGTAGCTTAAATTAGTGCTGTTAATTAAAGCTACAAATTTACACATGGCTATCAAACTCAGTTCCTGGAGGGCCTGCACAGTTTAGTTGCAACCCTAATTAAATACACCTGATCCATCTAATCAAGTCATTAAGGCTTATTTGAACACTGCATATTACACGGATGTCAAAGTCAGTTCCTGGACCATAGCCCCGCAGAGTTCCAACCCTGCTACAACATACGTATTGTCCAGTGTTCAAATAAGCCTTAATGACTTATAAAAGACAATACTTGAAAGTTGTTGAAAGTGCTGTTTGAAAGCTTGTTTCAGGGGTCTGGACTGATAAATGAGAGGAAATATTTCAGATGCTGCAGTATTGTCAGCAAAAAAGGTGTTTTTTTATGGAAAATGAAATCGCATGATACACACCATGTAAATTAAATAAATATATATCTGCTGGTTATAAGGATCTGCTTTTAACATCTTTTTTTAACATGCTTTTAACAAGAATGTGCTTCATTATTTTCTGATGTATAAATGGCTGTCGTAGACCAAATGAAAAATAAGATGCATGTTTTGTAAGAAGCACAATATAAGTGCTATCTTTCAAGAGCACATTAGATTTGATCATTAGAGGTGTACTATTTTTTACCTGGTCAAACTCACTGTTAGATGCTTTTAATGAGGAGGATATTCCATATTTGTTTATTAGAAACATTAATAAGAAACCACCATCAGACACCATTATATCAGCCATTACATATTCCATATGTCAAATCAAGTCATTTTCTTACAGGCTTTAAAACTGTTTGTCCAAATCTGTCCTGCCTTTCAGTCAAGCTTTTTTTTAAAAGCTGCTTGAGTTTGTAAACAATGAGACACACCAACACATTAAAATCATTGTTTAATTGATCAAAGTGAATTGACATCATACAGGTTATTATTTTATGTGTGTTTATGCCTTGACCATGTTTTTTGAGTTCAGCACAACACTTCTGTCTTACCCCATCAGCTGAGAGCTGATCCGGTTTATTTATCTAAACTGTTGCTCTGCTGGTAGAAAACCTGATAAAAATCATAGTGTCGTAAAATATGTTTAGTGTGAATGTTTACAGCTGAAAGAGTGTATTTTTCCATCCACTCCACTAGGCGGTGCAAGCTGCTTTATGGACAGTTTCTTTTGCTGGGTAAAACCCCAATATTTGAGGTTTGTGCTGACACGTTTAAATTCTCAAAGTTGTTGTGGCATTTAAAATGAGAACTTTTGCCATTATCTGTCCCGGATTTACAAGGATCTTCTAGTCCACTTCATCCATTCGTTCCCTTTCTTTTACATTTCCAGTTGTGTTTCTTGGAAGAAAAAGACATACCAGTTTGGAATGGCGTGATGAATTTTTGGGTGAGATATTCCCCAAATTGATCTGCTCAATTATGTCATCTGCCATTACTGACATAATTTAGGAAGCAACAGTCAAGAATGTGAAAAAATAAAAAGATATGGGAGATGAAGAGAGGCCCACACAGATAAATGAGGAGAGAATTCCACACATAGATTCAGGGTCAGGGCATAGTAGGAGAGAGACAACTGTGGGGGATGTGCTGCCCTTCAAATAAAGATAGAAAGAGTCCCCTAGATGAAAAAACAACAAGGTATCACTAAAGACAGATTAAAAGGATAACTAATCAGAGCATCCTGATACTCTGAGAAAGAGACTGAGCGGGGGACAGAAAGAGATTTCCCAGAGGTGGAATGTGTAAAACATGCATCCTGAGAGATGAAGGGAAAGGACAGGAAAGTATTTTCCATGCCAGGGTGTATGTAGCTTAAAGCCAGAAAATAAAAGTTGCCGACTGACTTCTTGCGTATGTTTTTTCATGCCCATTTTATACCTACCAGGAGTGCTTTAAAATCATCTTCCTTACTATAGTTCAGGAGGCTCTTATCCATGAATGAGAATGCTAATTCTCAAAGCTAGTGGTAATACTGTATATAAATAGCTCTTTACCCAATCATTCAGGCAATTCCTCTGTCATCCCTCCATCACCCTCCCTTCCTCTCTGTAATGTCGTCCCAAGGGAAACTAGGAAGCCACACCTGTCTATTTTTTCCATTTTTCTAAAATACACATCATAAAATTATTAAACTGTTATATCATAAACAACTACTGTTTTTTTCCATATTCGTTATTATATGGATGCATAAAAAATGTCCACTTTACTAAGCTGAATTTATTTGATTACACAATAATATATACATATATATATATATATATAAAAATTTAAATAGCAAACTTTTATATATATATATATATATATATGTGTGTGTGTGTGTGTGTGTGTGTGTGTACAAACAGACAGAATAAATGCAGTTTATTCCTGTGATTGCAAAGCTGAATTTTCAGCAGCAGTTATACTTCAGCTTCAGTGTCGCATTATCCTTCAGCAATAATTTTAATATGCTGATTATTATTTTATCACATAAATTATTTTAAATACATGAGCAGCATAATCTTGGAATGTTTTTCAGGATTCTTGCTGTTCATATAATTCATGTGAAATATTTGTAAAAAATTACTGTCACTTTTAATCATAACTCTAAACTTATGAATGGTAGTGTATGAATATAGTAATATAGTATCTATTTCTATAGTTGAATGTGTGGATGAGTCATTCTTCAGATGTATGGATTATGCACGTTTTTCTCTTGACTATGCGCTTTACCTCAAAGCACCAGACTGGAAGTGGCCTCTGGAAGGCCTACACCCACACTCCTCATTTCCTCCTATAGAAACACAAGGATCGTGGAGCAACTCTTTATGGGGAAGCTCCCGTTGGCAGCTTCCTGTGTCACTCCCACTATGCGAACAAACACACCGCTTCTGAATCTGACTAGTATAAATCTGAAGACCCCCACCACCCCTAAAAAAATCATTTCCGCTTCATCCTGCTCTTTCCTTCCTCCTTTTAGTCTACACTTGAAGTCTTGAATGTATGCAAAAAAAAACTTCTGTCATTTCACATTGAACCGTTAAAGTCAGGGACCAGCTAATAATAACACAGACCAACTGCATCCTCCTTTTCAGACATCCCCAGGATGGGGGCCCATCAAAGGCGACCCAACCCAATGACAGAGACACATAGTCATGAAGACGGCTGGCTTGGATCCCCTGCCCTGGCTCCATTAGCTCAACAGTAGCATTCTGAGATAATCTACAGGCTCTGAGTTATCAGACCAGAGGCAGATAAATGATTCTCCTACAGGTCAAAGGTCATATCTAAACACCTACGCACTGATTGTTTCCTTGTAGAGGTTAAGAGCTTGTTCCACTGTTCATGGTAAGCCTAGATCTGGTCACTCATCTGAAGACGCATCACAATTTAAATGCCACTTCATGTAAATACCATTAGAGAAATCTCAAAGACATTGATTTTATATATATAAATGTAAGATATAAAACAAATCTGAATAAGACTTGACAAATATATAGCCCTTACATAAACAGCTTTTTTTTAACAATCAAATGCAACAATAAAATAATACAATGTACATTATACATTCATAGGTCAATGCAAGTCAATTATGAATACTTTATGCCCTTATGCCACAATTATTGGCCCTCTATGAAGTATACTTCCACTCATGTTTATTTTTGTTTAGTACACCTGAGTGACAAGGAGCATGAAAATATCAGGCAATGACTTCCTCTTCCACAGGAATATAAATATGAGGAACACAAAGGCCAGATTCACATAATCATTTTTTCTTTCTTTCTGTGTTTGTATATATGAATTGGAATACCATTTAATAATGAAGAATTAAATCAAGTATTTAAGTACTAAATCAGATATTACACAAATGCACTCACACACATAAATAGATGGATTCCACAATAACCAATATCTTACATATAGTGTTGAATGGCTGCTTTTCCAACAGTAGACATAGAGGATCTGAAAGACATTTCTTTACACATTATAACACTATAACTGCCTGAATGTTTGAAATAAAAAGGTTTTAAACACTTCAAACATTAATGAGTGCTTTGGGCTTAAAAAGAGGTAGAAATAAACATAGGATTTGTGGAGAGTGGTACTGTCAGCAACAGATGAGAAAAATAAACTAGATCATAACATTTGAGGAGTTACCCATTCAAACGCATTCTCACACACACGAGGTGCTGCTTTTTCTCTCGGGGATTGACTCCGGTTGGTACCAGGCTGCTGATAAGGAGGTGCAGAGTGTTCTGTGTCCTGTCAACTCCTAAATCACACACGTTCAAGTATACTCGCACACACACATGCATGCATTTATCTCACAGTAAAAGGCAGAGTTCAAACAACACAGGAGAGATTATGCAAATGTTATTTTGATCATTAAAGAGACAGCATGGAGAATGTCTGATATGTCAACCCTGTTTGGTATTTACTGCATTCTTGTCATGTTGCCTGTTCTGCAATTTGAAGGTTTTAATTTTAATATAAACACACACAGACCACCTGTGTCTCAGAGAGCATTGCTCAGTCATTTATCATTACACCATAAGTCTCTGTATTCACTGACAGACCAGGTATCATCCCTCCAGGAAAACCGCTTCCTATGATGGAGTATGACATGATATGTGACGAAGTCTAGAAGAGAAAAACATGACACAAATCATTTTTGGTAGATTCATTTTGTGAATTAAGGGAAAATGTGTGATTATCTGATTATATATATATATGAGTTATTTAGGAGCCAGCTGTCAAGCTGTCAAGAGTGCACCTGTCATACAAACAAAAAAACAACAATAAAATAAATGTAAAAAAGCAAAACATCTAAAAATAAACAATAATTCAATTAAATAATAGTAATAATATTGTTGCAATATTACCAACTTTCATCATCTTACCTGTACACATTATCGTCTATATATACACTAAGTAGTTTGTTTATATGCTCATTAACTCATGTTTTTAATGTGATTTATTAATTCATGTTTTTTCTTTGTTATTATTAGTGTTTTTATGTGCTTTTGGTTCTTTCCTTTTATGAGATTTATCATTTGGTTTTCTTGTCACGTTTTCTGTTTTGTTCAGCTTTATTCAAAAAACAATAAATGTAAATTGTTCCTTTAAAAGACAAAAAAAAGGCACCAACAAACTGCCCTCTATGTGAATTAATAAAGTATTTTAGGTCATTTTAGGCCTTCATTGCAGGATGAATCATGTTCATACATTTGCAGCTGCTTGCATTTTGAGTCAAAAAAAAAAAGATCTCAGATAACTGGAACATGGAATGTGAGCGCTGGACATGTACAGTACACACACTACATACTTTCCACATATCTGAAGAACACGTGCCATAAATCTCAAGATAAATTCAATAAAGAAGCTTTAGAAATGGCATTCATCATGGGGGAGGCTTGGCCCTGCCCTGTCAGTGCTTGGCACGGCGTCTCAGCGCATCTAAAGAGCGAGAGTGAATGAACGGCCACATTCTTGGAATGCTCTTACCATTGTGGCTCTTTAATGAGGCAGGGTGAGCGTGTGACAAACCCTCGCGCCACCGAGCTAACGATGGATGGGAGGCGTGAAGCCAGACGTGAGAGCACCAGCCTCCAGCCTTGCGACCCCCTGAGCTGTTTAACATGCGATCCGTCACCCGCCGTGTTGTGAAGAGTGTCAGAAGCCCACCCTCGAAAATCTGGCCCAACATAGTTCTCTAGTTATACAAATACTTTACACTACAAGATAGATGTCTGTTTGAGTGCAAACGGTTTTCTTTGGTGAAGTCAACTTCTCCAGACAAAACTATCTGAAATTTAACTAAACCATAAACGCTGAAGGGTAAAATCCATTTTTTTTATGCATTCCTTTCCAATTGAGTGTGGGACCCCAATCGCTTACAGTATATAGGCCTATAATGGCCTGTTAAGTCAAAATAATATTTATATTATAATAATGTATTATCATTAATCTTTTTTTTTTTTTAATGGAAATACATTTGTATGATACAATAAAAATAAATAAAACACCCTACATTTATTTGAGGAGTTCATATGCAGTATGGTGAAAACAATATAAAACCACACAATGCTTTAGAAACAGTCTAATCATGTTAAGTAATATTAAACAAAATAAATGATATTAAACATGAAATTCAACAATATAATGGGTAAAAAATGTAAAAACGGCTTGTATAAAATGGCAAGTCAATAAATAAATATTTTATACAGATGGAAAAAAGTTTAGGGTCGAAATGGTTTGTAGAAACTGGCAAATCAAAATATGTAATAAAATAAAAATAATATAATATAAAAGAAAAACATAATGCAAAATTTGCCTGTAGAAACAGCAGCATTGAAATAAAATGTAATATATTAAAATATATAAATGAAAATAAATCAATTGAAAGTTAAAAGCTCATGGATGATATTTCACACATGCGTTTTTGCCAGAGTCATAAGGCTACTGAGTGGTAAGCCAATATAAACACATTCCTTTGCCCAGCTGCTGGCATTACGACACAATTGTGAGAATCATGGAGCATTTACACTTGACAACACACACACAACACACATGGCTCGACTTAACTAAAGTAAGATAAAGAACAGAAGAACTTGAAAGACAATTTAAACATTGCTTCTGCAGCTTACAATAGATTCAGTCTCCAAATGGTTCATGTTAGGAGCATTAAGAGGGCAAACAGGCTATAATAGCAACTGTTCCAGGACTGAGAGAGACGCCCAGGAAATACGACCAACACCCATGTGTTTATCTATCTTTGTGCAGAACCAAAACATTTCCCCTCTACCATTCATAACAATCACAAATGACATGACAGGAGTTTTGTCACCGCTCTGATCTAACGTTTCCTATTGACTGGTTACAACAGAGAGCCTTCTCTTGGCCCACACTGAGCTAATGCTATAATTAATGGAGCATAAGTAGATGCCCATGAGTGGAGGTCCCAAAAGGTCACAGTTCATGAAAGCAAAACTGAATGGAGGTATTGTGTTTTATGGCACTTAAAAGTAAACATGAATTTCCCGGACTAAAGCAGGAGCTTTTGAAGTCTGGTTGTCATGGTTATTGGCTTTGGTGACTCTGGTGTTGAGCTGGCAGTGTTAGATCTGGCCTTCACAATCCACACAGCAAAGTCCACGCCAGCTGCGCTTACACATAGCTTTCTCAGACTCGTTCACCAATACGTTTTCTGACAAGTTTGGGGAACTTCTCCAAATATGGACCCCGTTGACATTCAAGAGAAATTTCTGACAATACAGTCAACATTTGATGTGGATCAAAAAAGGTGATCAGAGTTGTCCCAAGACATTGGTTTTAGGTTTCAGGACAATTTTGATGAAAAGTTTTAATGTTGACTACTATAATATACTTATTCCATTTAATAAAAAAAAGTCTGTAAGTGCAAGAATGATGTATAAAAAATGTATGTCATTAAATTTCAAACAATTACATTAAATGTACTTTTTAAAATCAATGTAATTAACATTAACAAAAAAAATATGTGTCAAAAGAGTCTGTAAGTGCAAGAATGATGTATAAAAAAAATGTATGTCATTAAATTTCAAACAATTACATTAACTTTTTAAAATCAATGTAATTAACATTAACAAAAACAATATGTGTCATATTATTATTTTACTATAATAATGATAAGAATAAAAACAGTAACAATGCTTTCATTTATTTTATCAGAAGTATTACAAACGTAATTATATAATAAACATTATTAGCAGTATTATTAATACATCATTAAATATTAAGAAACACAGAAAGCTCAGAATGTGGAATGTTTTAAGACCTGTGATATGCATGATGTTAGACAGACTAGTACTGATGGGCTAGTCCTGTGTGCGTCCAGCCCAACCCTTTCTTTTGGGTCCCCCCTGCGCGAGCTGCTGCATCTCAGACCTGCCTCGAGATCCTCCGCACAGCACGTCACTCCAGACGATTCCGCGCATTCAATGCATCACAATCCGCGCAGCCAAGGAAACCCAGCAAAACTTTGCCCCCCAAATCCCCGGACCCTCAGGGTGGGGTAGAGACTCAGAGAAGAGGCAGCTCAAACAAAAGCACTCCTCTTGGCTTTAAGATTGAAAAAAAAAAATACCAGCTGCAAAACAAAGTGCAGATACAAACTCAAGACGAGAAGCGGAACCGATCGGCGTCTCCACATTTGCATGAAAAACTTTTCCTGAAGTCACTGAAAGAGCAGCGAGCATCAAACTGACCGGCTGAAAATGGCAATCTCGTGGACACTCATTGTATTAGGTGAGTTTACTTTCATAATAGCATGCTGTTTAAATATTAATTCAACGTTTCTCATAATTAATAATTAGTGGCGTCAGTCTAACTCTATATGTAGACTTTTCTCAGTTATGGTTGATCAAATAAACTCTGATTTTAGAACTTCTTTACACACTTAAAAGTTTGAAATACTTTCAGCCTTCTCACGTAAAACAATAATTATTAAAACGAACTACTTGAACTTACTTATACTTATTCAGTCAGTTCTTTCTAGCAATATATTACATTAATTACTTATAATTGCATTGTTCAAGGAACCATTTACTTTAGAAACATTCAGAGAAAACTCAATGTTTGGAAATTTTTAATTCATATAGAAATTAATATAAAATAACTTCAGTGAAACGTTCTTTAACAATATTTTTTCTCTTTTTGTGGCATTTGCTGACTCTTTCTGACTAAATGAACCCGTTATATCGGTAAACTTTTTTATATCTTGAATAACAATTGCATATAAATTCATATTCAAGCTACTAATCTGTTAAGCATGTTTATGATTCAAAAGATAGTACACATTTTGCTGACGGTGATGGCTATTAATGTAACAGCACATGCATCTGTATGTGCTAAAATCCTGCAAAGCGCTCTGGGAAGGGCAGCATCTGTGCCACTCAACATTTGTGTCAGCTGCTTTGCTGAAATGACAAACAGTGACACAATTACAGATGAAGTGCGTCTCAGACTCAAGAGTGATGTGAGGGGGGACTGTTATTCTTTAATTATCAGTGCGGTGCACCTGCCTGTCCAAGCATAATCCTGACGGTCATTAGAAAAGCGCTCGTGTTTTGTTTATCCAACCTTGTCCAAAAATAAAAAAAAGCACCATCAGCACTTCTGACAACCTCAGTCAGCCTTTTCTTAAAGGTCTGTTTAATTGTTTGAGATTGCTTTCTTGTAGTGCAACAACTGAGGATGTTGTAACCTCAGCATAAGCACTGATAAAATTCAGCGCTTTTGAGGGCTTCCTTGTGTTGCATAATCCGTTCCATCCTCTACTGTCAAGTAAGCCTGAACATTTAACTTCGCCAAAATAAACTGTATCCTTTGGCAGTGCTCGGGTCTGGATGCTGCCTGACAGAGTTGTCTTACACAAGGCTTGGGAAAGTGCAGAACAATGGGTAGGAAAGTATTCTGTCAACATCCCTGTTCCCAGGGAAGGTGTGGCACTTATTTCCTCTCTCCTCCGCTCCGTTGCTCTTACTGTATCTCTCAGACACTTTTTCCTGATAAAAGAAAACATTCCAGGAATATAACTGATGTATATGACGCAAAAGTAGATGAGAAACCCAAGAGTGCATCACTATCCCACTAAAGATCCCATGAAAACCATCGATAAGTATGGTTCTCTGTCATGTGTTGAGGCGTTTCCTTTTTGCTCAGGAAGTTTGGGTGGGGTCTAGCATAGAGCTTGTATCATTTCACGTAGCCAGTTTAGCTTGCATTACAGCTAGTGATTCACCAAATTCCTAAATTACAGTATAAGCAATTTTATATCACAATAATAATAATAATAATAAAAAGTAATTGAAATAGATGGTATACTTGATGTTTTTTTTAAATCTGAAAATAAACAAAGCTCAAGCTCAAATATAATTCACTTATATTTCTTAATGTTTTTTTAGTCTCTCATGCTCAGGCTGCATTTATTTGCTCAACAATACTGTTGTATTAAAAATCTTTATTACAATTTAAAACAACAATATTTGAATATGTTTTAAAATTTTATTGATTTCTGGCTGAATTCTCAGCTTCAGCGCCACATGAGCCTACAGAAATCATTCTAATATGCTGATTTGGTGCTTGATTATTAATAATCATTCTTAAATATTATCAGTGTTTAAGAGGTTTTTGCCTCTTAATACTTTTTGTAGAAACCAACCTTTTTTTCAGAATACTCAAAAGAACTCAAAATAATTTATTTGAGTATACTTTTAATCAGCTAAAAATGAATTTTATTAACTAGCATCACGGCCTCAAACTATTAGGAACAATTCAAGGACTAATTGTAATACTGTATGCTTGATTTCTTTTAGTCTTAATGTGGCACCTGGAAGTAATTCCCTGCTTAACGTGAGAACCACAGGGTGAGAGCGTTTAAGGGAAAGAACGTGAGACACTGGCCCCCGTATTTTGAGATTGCAAAGATGGCTCCTCCATCATTCTCCCCTCCTTTTCTGATCTGCTTATTTTGTATAACGTCTGCAACTGGCACTACCACGATCTTCAACTCCCTTCTCTAATCCAACCTCTAACCCAGCCTCCCCTCTCTATACATGAATCCTTCACTTTATCACGGATACTTTGCACTATTAACAGCTAGTCTTTCTAAAAAAAACCAAAAAAAACCCACAACATTCTCCAGCAGAAATAAATAAAGAGTGCTTGCAATTATTTAAAAAAAACTCTTTATCCTTTAGGGGAAAAATGTGGCACTTCAGCTTTGAAACTTTTGAGTATCAAGTCCTCAAAAAACTTGATACCGTTCTATGACATATCATGAGGAATGCATTCGAGTCAGGCACATAAATGCCCGCTGACCTTGTTCAGCCTCTGTCCAGCTCTCTCAGACTACTTCTTCCTTTCTTCTGTCCGTCTTTCATTCATTGTGTGCATTTTTATATTCACAGTCTCTCTCCTCACCTCAATAGAGGGGGTTAGTTGTGACTCAGCTCCATAAAGGAGCCCCCAATCCCCATCTTCCCCACCCCCCTCCTGTTGGGCCGATGGGCTTGTTCAGTTACCTCTGAATAGGACACTATCATAGGGAGAGGGGGGCAAGCTGTAGAGGCCCTAAGAGGTCCCACACACAGCTGGGGAGGGGGTGGTAGACTGAGGGCGTGCACGTTGTATTCATAGAAATTAGTACAAAACAATGTAATACAACTTTATAGATCGCCAGACTGTAATAAAGAAACAATTTACAACTTTATTAATGCCCATAAAACATAACACTCCTGGCCGCAAATCTTCAAGTGAAAGATTTTTTACTTTTAGAAGTAGCTGGATAAACTGACTCGATACAAACTTGGAGTAACATCGCATTTTCTTGGAGTAACATTTTCACTACTTTTTACTACCAGTCGAAAGTATGGAATAATTATGCATTTGAAAAAAGTCTCTTGTTTTGACCAGGACTGCATTTACAGTATTTGATCAGAAATACAGCAAAAAGAGCATTATTGTGATACATGTTTATAGTTTACAAAATAAAAAATAAATGATATTTCTTAAAATGTTAACAATGAATTGTTACATCGCAATAATATTTATATATATATATTCTTTTTTCTTTTTTTTTTAAATATCAAATTTAAATGATTTTAATTGTAAAATCATTTATTCCTGTTATGTGCACGGTTTCCACAAAAATGTAAGCAATGAAAACTAAAAATTAAAAATTTAAACTAATAGTAAGAACTGTATAGTATTATTAATAACAGAGCACAAAACCCGCATTTTACAATGATTTCTGAAGAATTCTGTGTTTGTTTAGCTGTCTGGTTAGTGTCGCGGGCTACAAGCGCAAAAATGTATTTATTTGTGCCGATCTGCCACGATTTTCCAAAAGGCTTCGTTGAATAAACATGAGCACGTAATGCATGTTTAAAAAGCCAATTTCTGAAGAAAAACTGTTTTTAGAAAATATCATTTTCATTTTATCCTGCATGTAAGGCAATGTTTGTAAGCTCAGAGCTGCTTTGTCTACAGCCGTTTCCGGGGCAACCTCTCATTACTTGTGCTTAAAGCACCTCCTGCTGGCAAAGAATGAGTTTGCATTTTTAATAAATTAGTCTGTTATCATGTTAATATATTTCGCTTGTTATCAAAAAAATAATCTACTCTAGAAGGACTTGGCTGTTGTTATTGATTCTATCTGGATGTCTATCAAAAGTTAAGTTAGGGCCAAAAAAGCATGAATGCGCAGTAATGTTTCTGTTGTTGTCATTGAAACCGTCTATAAGAACGTATCATATGCCTCTGTGATGGTAGGAACATACGATGTATCTACACAGGTGAAAAGTCTGGGTTTCTAGATTGATAGGGTTGCGACCAGCAGCCCTGTCAGTGGGCAATAAACAGGCCGAAGCTGACAGCAGGGTCAACGAGGGTCAATCCTAACGATAGAACTAATGGAAACCACAGGGTGATGATGAAGGACGATAAGAGTCAAAACACCAATCTTACACTTTCCTTTACTTTTTTTGACTTAAATACTTAAATGCTAGTTAATTTGGTACTTAAAAACATGGATTAATAGAGCGCAGCGAAAAGCCTTAATTTAGGTCTGGAGCAGTGATTGGCAGCGGCCATATTTTTGGAAACGCAAGGCTGTGATAATATGGTGATTAGACAGAGGGCTAAATGAAGCACAACACAGGCTCACCAACCAAGATAAATGGCCTCTCATCAAGACCCCCCCATCCCAACAACAGCAATGCACAACCACTACTGATTGTTCTGACATCCAGGCGGGATAAGATTTACAAGATCTCATTCTGGGTGGCCAGTTCTGGTAAAAAGCACCAACAGTGGAAATTAATTGAGACGTAAGAGTTTAAGTCACTTATTACATAAAATATTGTACTTATTGACGTAAACAGACACTGAATGAGCTGATGATGATTTAAAAGGAATATCGGCGTACATTTGATTTGTCTTTTTTTGTCTGCACAAGATATAGATTGTAAGGCAATATTAAAGCAGCCGTAACTCTGAGCTGGGTAGGTAGCTAGAAATCTGTTGAATACCAAATAAACTCAACAGCCTGAAATTGAGGAAAGACTATTGTTTTAAGCCTCAAGAGACCAAGAAGCAAATTTGGACACCATTGTTTTGGCGTCTGTGGTTCCGCCCATAAGAGTAGGTGTGTTACTTCCTAAGTTATTGTATGGAGTGTCCTGTCAAGCTCACTAAAAACAGAGATAAACTCCCTCTATGATGTGACATCAAGATGTTATAATAGCAATATGAGGTGCCTAAATATAGACAAAAACAATAAAATAACAGCCTGACATACATCGAGAAGAAAGAAAACTGCTCATGATTAAAATAAATAATTAATATATAAAAGGTGATGAATTACTTAAACCCCTTAAAATCACTGCCAGTTAGGGCTGCATAATTAACCGATTTTCTAAAACGCAATAAAAATTATGGATGCCACAATTATGTAATCATTTCAAAGTGACAAATAACTTATGTTATTCTGTGTGCTTAAGATGATCTTAAAGGTTTTTCAGTTTTTTTAAATTTTAAAATTTTAATTTTAAATAAAAGTTTTTTAGTGTGCTTTTGTTTTGATTTTTTTATTTAAAGAATTCAATGTATAATTGATATTTGAGGCTTATAAAAAAGCAAGTATATTCTTACACTCTCTCTGTATCTGTTTTGCTTGTTCTTCATAGGTGCCCTCCTGCAAGGCATGCAGTGCAATGCTAACAATAGTTCAACTGCAGCACCAAAAGAGACCACTCAAAGCATCTCAGATGCCTCTACAGCAGATTCCACTAAAACCACCGCTTCTTCCAACTCATTGAATTCCACTGAAACCACCCCTGCCTTACTGACGTCTGCTACACAGTCCAATAAAGCCGTCACTACATCTGTCGCATTGGACTCCACACACACCACTATCCTCATCACATCGAAGGGCACTGAAGCTTCCATCCCATCATCCTTAACAGATTCCAGTAAACCCACTGCTTCACCAATTACTGGATCCACTTTACCGATTCAGCCAACTTCATCAGTAACCAATGCACCAACTGGTGCTTTCACAACCCAAGTCACAACAAATAAACCTGAGACACAAAACACAAGCACAACTCTTACAGGCCCCAACAACAGTACTCAGCGTTCATCCACGACTAATGCTGCAACCGATTTTAAACCAGGTACCACCGACTTAAATACACCAGCAACCACTACTTCTACAGAAGCCGGCACCACCCAACTCTCGTCTACACAGACAAATCCATCTCCATCTAATCTTACCGAAAATTGTAAGTCTCAGCATTAATTTGGTACAATCTTTATGACTTCACAACACAATACAATACAACAATGCTTGAATATTTCTTAATGCATATGGTTATTTACTGACCTTCATGTCATTCTAAACTCAAAGGACTTTTTGAAGAACGCTCAAGGTGTACATTCAATGTGAAGTTACAAAACACACAAGAACCAATGCAGTTTGGCATCATTGATGTCCAATATGAATGTGTACATATTGTATGCAACTAAGATTTGAGCGCAACAGTGGAGGGGAAGACTTTCAATGAGTTCAAAATGACAAAATGTGAGCGACGGATGACAAAGTGTCATTTTAGTTTGAACTATTAAAAAAGTGTCTCCTTTTTATTTTACTTTTCAGCTACAGCACCAATCACAGAAGCACCTAAAGACTCTAAATCTACTGCTTCTGAAAATCCTGGGACAACAAAAGCACAAACTACTGCCTCAACCATAAGCCAGGACATAAAAAATAGCACCCCTACTTACCAAACAATCTTTGAAGTAAAATACTAGCATTCATGTTTTTCCTTATATTTTGTTTATATTTTTACCGTTACTGTAAATGATCCTGTTGATTATCTCTTCTGCAGCATTCCTTTGATCTAAGCAGCAGCAGCACTAAGGTGAGCACATAATTGACAATAACTCATTTACATTCTAAAATTTCAATAATGAATCTCTATAAACTCTCAAATTTAAATGTATTGTTAAATAATAGTAAAATCAATCACAAAACTAAGGAAGCTTGTTTTCGCCACACAATAACAAATACAAAAGTGACTTATTTACTCACAATTCTGAGTTTATATTTTGCAGGTTTCCAAATGAATTTAAAATTGCAATTAAAACAAAGAAAATGTAGAAATCAATTTCTGAATTTCTAGAAATTCTGACTTTATTCCATGGCTTCCGCACCAAACAAGCAAAAAACATTTCTTGGTGCATAACAGTACGAAAAGTAAATGACCTCACAAAATCAATCCCAATTCTTAATAATGATCAATACATGCAGTCGAACAGTGCTACAATTTTAATATTTATTTTGTTTTCACAGAACCACATCGTGAGTGAAATCTGTAACACACTGGGTCAGAATATGAAAGGAAATTGCACGGCGAGAGTGATAATTGATGACAAAAAATTAACGGTGACAGTAACAATATATGGTGAGGGAAATGTTACGGCTTCCAAACAACCTTATTATAGAGCAACCACTGGATTCAGTGCTTGCCATATTATGTTCAGTTATATTTAATTACATATATATACAAACAGTTTATAGTAATTCACTTCCTTTTCTGTTTCTAGCCGACCAAATGATAAGTACAGAAAACTACAAACCTTCAGAAACTGACAGAGGAGATGCAAAAAATGGCAGAGAGGATAAAAACACGCAGACGACACCAAGCACAAAAAATGGCACAGAGGATAAAAACATGCAGACACCTGGCACAAAAAATGGCACAGAGGATAAAAACATGCAGACACCTGGCACAAAAAATGGCACAGAGGGTGAAAACAAAGGGACGATACCAGACACGTTGATCACCATCATGGCTTCTTGTGGCGCTTTGGTGCTCATTCTGTGCTGCTTTGCAGCATACTGCACTTATCATCGCAGATCCTACAGGAAGAACCAGGTAATGTTCAATAGCAAACACAAAGGTGAATCAGATCGAATTTCTTGATTTGGTTCTTGCTTTAAATTAATTTCTTTGCAAATTAATTTTCTGAATAAATCAATTCAAAGATGAAAGCTGAAAACCAAAGCATTACACAGTTTAACATCCCAGGGGTTTTACTTTCCCCTTGGCAGCAACACCTGACAGAAGAGCTCCAGACAGTGGAGAATGGTTATCATGACAATCCCACACTAGAGGTGATGGAGGTACAGCCAGAGATGCAAGAGAAGAAACTGACAATGAATGGGGAGTTTAACGACAGCTGGATCGTCCCCATAGACAACCTGCTGAAAGAAGACATGCCTGATGAAGAAGACACACACTTGTAATGGCATCAGACGAATCGTCTGGAAAAAGAAACCTGCTGCTCTCATGACGGTAGATTGTGACCGGCCAGAACGTAGAGAAAGCAGGGATTGACAGAGACTATCAAATGGCAATGATTCATTTGGTGCCCGAGTGTATATGCTGTAATTAATGTGCTAGAAACAGCCCAATAGTTTTTAGGTTTTGTGTGTCACTGTGCTTGGGAAAGGGAAAATCTGTATATGTACAATCTGGGGTGTCTCTTTGTGCCTTACCTTTTCTTTAGCACACTTCAAAATCAATAGTTTTCTTAGAAACATTTTTTATGAACAAAACATATAACAAGTATAAAGGTAAAAACAGCCCATTTATGAGTTAAAAAAAAATAATTAGATTTTGCCTACCATCTTGGAAAGTTTTTCCCACTGCAGCGCATATTGCGACTGCATTCCTTAAATGTGAAACTGGCCAAAATAAGGCATTCATTTCACTGACTGAGTGTGCCTCCTGATGATTTGATATGCTATCAAGCAATGTCAAGATTACGTTTCACATGCCAATAACTTCAATGTTATTCAAGGTTCACAAATTCTGACCAGTGTATTTCTGTGATTTTTTTTACATTCATTTGATTTATAAAAAATTATGTTGTGGAGAGAACATTTAAAAAGTTGTTTCTACCAGGTAATACTGAGCAAAAATTGTAATACAACAATAGAAACTTATCCAATGGAAACGTTTGTTCGTTTTCCATTTAGGAAAGATTAACACTCATAGGCACCAAATTACATTTGGACCAATGGATAATTCATCCTGGTAAATTAGACTATGGGTCAAAAGTATGTGACCCCATGATTGGCAGATAACTTTTCACTATCTTCCATCTGCTCTACGTATGTCTCTGTGTTGGTAATCATGCCAGTTTGAAGGTTTTTGGTCTTGTCAACGTTTGACACTTACATTCTTTAAGTTTAGTTACAGGTATAAGTTTAGCTACAGGTATAAAATTATAATGTGTCATAGTCTTTAATCAGAAAGAGCATATTTTTCTTTGGGGATTTTTCAATTTCACCAAAACATGTTTTTTTTTGTTTGTTTTTGTATTTGCATGCACTACACAAATTATAAGGGATTCACTGCTGTCTCATACTAGCTCGTTCTTCCACCAAAGTATTTAGGTTGACTTTATAGTTGTATTCTGTGTTTAAAGTCAGTTTGTTGCTGTGCACAAACGACAGGGGTCTGATACACTGGAAGCTTCATCTCTGTCAGATTGGACGGTGATGGCCATGATTTCGAATATAAATTTTTTTTTTTTTTAAGTTGTTTTTTAAGTGTGTTTTTTTAGGTAGTTGACATGTCGAGGCACTTTACCTTAAACAATATACCACTGCTTAAAGGTTTGGAGTCTAAGATTTTTAAATGGTTTTAAAAAGTTTTAAAAAGTAAAATACAGCAACAATAATTACCAATATTTACAGTGAAATAATTATAATTTAAAATAAGAGTTTATAATTTAACAAATCTTTTGAATTGAATTTATTCCTGTGACTCAAAGCTGAATTTTCTGCAGCGTTCATTCATATGATCCTTCAGATATCATTCAAGTCATTTTTCTTACTATCTTCATGGTAAATGGTAGTGCTGCTTAATTGTTTTACGGTCACTTTCTTCAGAAAATAACTTTGTATATTTTTTTTTCACGTCAAATAAAGCTTTAAAGGTCTACGTTAAAGGAAGACCAAAACAGTATTTAAGAAAACTTGAACAAAATACAATCTTTATTCTTTATGTACATTACATACAATGCAGTTTTTTAATAGGTTCTACACATTCATGAGAGCCACAGTGTAGTGCTGACATCTCAACGTACCCTCCCTCAAGAGCAGAGGGCAGGGTTCTCGATGAGATCAGGATTTCCAGGAGAGAGGAAAAAAAAGTCATTTCATCTCTGACACTGCAGAAATGTACACCGAAAGCAAGAAAACATATTTGGCATTAAGTGCGGTTGTAAGTGTCGATCCTCTCGTGTATATTCGATTTCACTGTTTTCATACTTCTTTTTTTTTCAGGAACTTTCTTCCTGGCACAAAGACGAAGCTAAATCTACGAAAAGGCAAAGTAAGCCCTGGCTTCCAATTCATATACACCCAAATTGCTTCCACGCCAGGAAAGAAATAAAATGCACTGAATCTTAGAAATCACAAGTGGGCCAATCACAAACTTCCACACTCCAGTGCGCAGTATCTCCACAGAGCCAAATTACAGCTAATACTGAGTTCAGGGAATTGCGATATGACACTTGGGAGGACACAATCAGCAGGGTGAAGCATAATCTACTGTCCCATGGTTCTTTGAGCCTTTGGTTTCTGCGTGGGTGAAGCCAAAACTACAACAAAATTTAAGAGCGATCCAATTACAGGAACTTTTTTTTTTTCTTCCCTTCACTTCCTACTCGTGCACAGGGACAAAATAACTGCTGTTAAACTAACACTGCAAAAAGTAATCCAGATAGACTATATGGAAGACTATCATCCAACATGCTTTCATCTGTCCAGAATTGTAAACAATCCGGGAGCTCATACAGAATGAAGGGCACATATAGACATCTCTATGACATCATAGAGAGAGACAGAACATAAGACAAGACATTCAGGGATCATGTTTACCAAGAAACAACAATATTAATAATAAATAGTGAGGGGTCTCTTCCATCTTCAGTGGTCCCAATAAGGCTCCTTGGAGTTTGTACCAGTAAGCTGAACAGTCTATGTAACACAGGACTGATATTGATTTCAGACAAAAGCAGCCACAACCTGAAGTAAACTGCAATCTACACTTCAGAAAAAAATCAAATCATCCACGTCTTCGGTTTGTCTAATTGCAGCAAAGTGTTCGCTAATCCATTCGCTAATGAATACAAGTGTAATGACATGTTATAAAGTACAAAGTGTCATAATTTTTTCATTCCTACACACACACACACACACACACTCACACACACAGTGGAAAACAGTTCTTGTGTACCTAAATGTGTGCATTACACCTCAAATATGTCACTATACTCCTTTTAATATCTGCAGATGACAACTTATTTTTAAAAATCGGGCTATTAAAGAAAGCACTAATGTCATGGCAGCCTCTGATAGCAGCAGCAGCAGGTTTATATGGAAGCCAGTATTCAATCCAGTATCGAGCATGAACAGAATTGACCTACTAGAGATTCTAGAGGGCGCTCTGATCTTTCCACTGGCTTAGCGCACGTTTGTCCAAATGTTATTTAAAATAGCAAGGCAAAAAAAGAACCCTTGATGATCACAGAGTTCGTAAATCAAATCCACCCCTTTACCATGTAAACTGTTCGGATTTATAACTCGCCTACATTTCAACCTGTATGAAAGAGATAAACTCAAAACGGACTCGAAACGAAGCACAAATTTGCTTTAAAAAAGAAAAACCAAGTCAGTGAGCAATTTGGCAAATTTAAACCTAATTCTGACACCTTTTTAAAATCAAAAATAAAAGAGCACAACCCTGGCACTCCAGAGTAGAAAATTGTATTTCTGCATTTTAAGCAAGTCTCAGTGATGGTTAAGTGGCATTACTTCCTTTAGGAGGAAACACAGTAGGTGGGCACGGCACACCTCGGGTGGAAAATGTAGAAAAATAACTTCTGTTTGGGGTGGGAGGAGTCTGAGAGGTCTAAAGAGGGTGGGGTCTACTCGTGTGGGGCGTGGCTACAGGGTGATGAGGTCGACAAGGTTACCCTTAGGTGGGGTCATATTGTCAGGGAAGAAATTGACAAGCGTGTCGAACAGCTGAGTGCGCTGGGCGTATGTCTGATCCACATCTGAAAAGCCTGTGATGAAGAGAAGAAAAATATCATTAATAAGCACATCAGAGAAGCTCCACAGTTGTGTTCATCAAACAGTGCTCTCACCTAGAGGAATGAAGTCTGAGCTGGATTTGAACAGAGCGGAGGGTAAGAGCTGAAACTACAGGAAACAAACATACAAAAAAGCAGCACTTTTAATAATGCAACATGTATAGGGTCCAATACAATTCCAGTCAGACTGCTTTAGTCCAACTGCAGCAAAGGTTAAAAGGTTTGTTAGGAAAGTATAACAGTATTTTTGCTGGGTCCTGACCTCTTTTGTCTCATCGGGGTCGGTGTGGTCCACAGTAAGAGAGAGATCATTCTGTAGATATTTAAGTGCATTCAAGGGCTCTGTCTGAGCCTTCTCCTCAAACCTGCAAATGCACACAAGGCAGCAAGCAGAAGGTCAACACATGCCTTCACTTATTCAACCTTAAACTTAAAAAAAATAAGAACTGTTTCTAGGTACACTGCTATTCTATTAAAAGTAACCAAAATAGCCACTAGATGGCACTAGAAGTGCAGAAATCTCATGCACGATGGAAAACTACTACTGTAATTTAATCACTAACTGCAGTGCTGCATGACACTGCAATTACATAACAATACAGCTGGGTCCTAGGTTTACATTCAGATCACAGCAGGATCAGAGCAAGATCATGTTCTTCATATTAACACTCGACACAAGCTATTTAATGCGCAATAGATATCTAAACACTTTCCTAGTGATGTTTAGAAACAAAAAGCATCTGAGAGTTTTCTTTGGCATCAGACAGAGGGGGACCAGACAACCTAATTCAGTAAATATTATTCTTAAGCACAATTTCCTAATCAAGGACGATGAGGTCAGAATAATGAGTCACTGAGCAGCAGCTTGTTAAAGGCGAAGAATTGTTGTACTGGTATGAAAGTATATTTGTACCTGTATTTGCGAATGAGGTATTTGCAATGACGAAGCAGATATTCTTTGGAAGGTCGGCACAGCTTTAGGGACCAGAAATCATCCAATCTCATTTTGGGTGAGCTGGACTTCCCCGGGTTTCCACCGAAAAGGTAATGCACCTGTGTACCATATCATGATGTCAATCCCCTGCTAATTGCTTTGCTTAATCAGCACAGCAATTAAGGAAATGAGTGTTTATCAGCTCAAGCTGTCAAAGTGCCTGAGGTAAATACAATTTATATTTAGATGTCTCTACGAATGTTCAAAGGTTACAACCTTATAATTGGAAAGCTGTTGCATCTGGTAATTTGCAATCATTTTGGGATACAGATTCTTTATAAGAAAGAAAAAAAAAGAAAAAAAAAAAAAACGGAAAGAAAGAAAGATGCACAATAGACCAGATACTTTTTTGAATTATCAGGTAAAAAGTATTTTATTGTGTTAAATTTCACAAAATGTAATTAAATCACAAGTTAATGAAACTTTAATGGCCTAATTTTATATAAAAACACTATTATTAGTAGTAATACTATATAATAATAATGAAGTACAATAAGTGTTAACATTGTAATAATTCGTTTGAATTTATTTTTTCTTTTTTTCATTTTATTAATGAAATATTACATTTTCATTATTGGCAATACTATATATTAATACTGACGTTTAATATAATATAGTGTAACAATTGTAATTTTAAATTTTTAATATAAATTTTTTTTATTATTAAATATTATATTTGTACATTATATTTAAAATAAAAAAATTCTTAAAGACACAATATGTAAAATTTTTGTTATAAAATATCCAAAAGCCACTTGCATGCAGTTGTGTACTTACATTATCTCAAACGTTCCGTAGGATTTGTAAATTCAAAGAAATTTCAGATTTAAATAATGAACCGTCCCTGTTCATTGTCGCCCATCAATAACGCAATATCCATGCTGACAAATGAGGAAGTGGTTGATATTGATATTGAAACAAATGAGAACAAATATCATTGTGGCGTTTCCGAAATGGACAGAGACTACGCTCTCGCGTGGGTTTTAATAGACCAGTAAGAAAATATGTATTACTCATTGTGTAAGTAATCGTCACGTACAGGTGGTTTGGTGATTAATAAGATATAAATGAGTATTTCATTCGTGAACATGATTTGTGAAAACGACATCTACCCAGTGTTCAATGTTCCGTCATTGAACTTCGCCTGTTATGGTTTTGAAAATGCGACCTCTAGTGAAGACGTACATATTGTGCCTTTAAATTAAATGAAAAAAAAAAAATTATATAATATAAAAATTTTATTTAAAAGAAGTTAAAGGATGTTTAACAAAAAGTGCAATTCTAATTTTGTTGACTTCCTTGAAGTAAGTGTGGGTTGACACCTACAAACTTATTTATTAGGCCAGATTGCTAACCAGGCAATCCCAAACCACACCACCATACGGTTCATAAACCTTTAATTCATATTTATATTTATGTAGAAGTGAAACAATCTACATTACCTTATGCAACTCATCATAGACTAGCTGATGAGCGAAACGAGGACATGGCTCCTCTTCCTGTAGGGCCTTAGTGGGGTTTTCTTTCACCGCCTGGTCATTCTTATAAACACACGACCTGCAGACAAAAACACAGACTTAGGCTTTCATACTAAACTGTGCATACTATCCTAGAAAAGTGTACACACACACACACACGCACCCACCCAAATCAAGTCAAATAAACAAAATGACAGAAAGTAGTACACCAGATCCAAAGGAAACACTGACAGACTGGTTTTTAGAAGCCAACTGCTTCAATTAGTGTACAGAACAAAGGGTTTTTCTCCCCAGTTTAAGTGCGAAGCACATTTAACACACACCCAGACCCACACGCAAACTGAGAACATTCTGTTCCTGTTTGATGGACACCAACTCTCTTTCTGAAGGTCAGACGGGCCTTTAAAATATATATATTTTTTTTACTCTGGCTTTATTCAATGTATGTGAATGCGTGTGCAAGCTGAGAACAATTAATTTAAGGGGGTTTTGTACGATGCATTTACGCTCATCACTGCCTCTGCAATACAAGTTCAATGCGCTGAAAAGGGAACACACAGTCCAGGAAGGAAAGAGCATGTTTTTCCATCATCATAACTGAAGATTTCCTTCTTTTCCAGCAGCGTATGACAATCTAAAACCTCAGGAATTAAGTGCCTGAAGGCACTCTTTGGATTACCGATGCAGGCAGTCTTCTGAGCCCCAGCGTATAAACACAGGTCTAGTGTACTCATTAGCATTCAATGTGCAGTGCTGTACAGATGAACAGTGTGTCCGAGAACTCACGCACCAGTTGTTGCGTGCAATGTCGTAGATCCAGAAGGAGTTGCGTACATTTTCCTCGCGTTTGTCTTTGTCTTTGCTGAGTCCTGATAGAACATGGATCTCATTGAGCTCTGGGTCAATGGTGGCACGCTGAGTGAATCCTGTCATCGGTACTGCAACACAATCACAGGTGTAAGCTTAGAAGGCATACACTGTTAAATAAAGCATTATGTAGTAGCAGCTTAGTGTAATCATTGGACATATTATGCAAATCACCGCTATTTTCCCCCCGAGGTTTTTAGCCAAAACTCAACAAATGCTGTTTGCACTAAAGAACAGTCCTTTTTGTTTGCCCCACCCGGAAATGTTGAGTGAATGACCAAAATTTGCATTATTTCTTTAGTACATTAATAGAAGAACAATTTTTAATAATATTCTAAAATTTAGTTCATTTTATATTTTTATTAATTTAGCATTTGTTTATTTTCACTTGATTCTTATTACCTGCTACTAAATAAAAATACAAAAAAAAATTATTTTTATATTAATAAATATTTATATTAATTTAACCACTGCTGTACACTAATTCTTACAATATTTAGTATTATACTAACACAAAACTAAAAGGAAATAATAATTATTAGTATTATAAAATTTTGTTTCATAAATATGAAACAACATAATATAATGAATAAAATAATGGCATAATTCACAGGTAATGTCCCAGGTAACTAATATTGAAGTTATTTTTCAGTTAGTTAAATGTATTTCTCTTGTATTCCTCCGTGATATCTATTGCCTTCCGTTTTTTGACTCAAATAAAATGTCATTTTCCTTATTGATTTATTTAGAATTTGTTTATTTAGCAAGTAGTGAAATAAACATAATAAAACTTTAGTTCATTTGAACATGGCCTGTAATTCATTTTATTTACACAGATTAAATAACATCACTCCGGTTTAGAACTGCATGGTTTTTGGGGGGGGTAAACTATTCCTTTAAGGTCTGGTTGTGACCATACTGTTTGGGCTCACCATTTCCTTCCTGGTAAATTGTGTTTTGTTCAGTCTTATTTTTGTCTCTCTCTCCACTGCCTTCTAGCTCTTGTTCTCTTTCTGTCACCCCCTGTCCTCGTCGCACACACATTTCTCTCTAACGCGATAACAGAGAGAACACAGAGGTCTTTTTATACTCTCTCTTTGCGTCAAGTCGCCTATTGAGATTTTACACAATCTGTTAATGGGAACAGGAAGTATGTCACAGGCCTGTGTCTGCACAGTCTCTCTCAGGCTTTACAGAGCTCTCACACTCATTCACCTTCTGTGGCTCTCCTATTCGTGAACAGGCTGTTCTTGGTTTCTTGGTATGTTCCTTCGAGCTTGACAATACCATGCTATCGCTGCCGATTATAGAGAAAGCGAAGAAAAATTTGGGGGAGATTATGTGGGAGCGCAGACATTATGACCCGTCTGCTCACCAAATTCTTCTCCAAGCTGATCACAGACGTTTTACAAAGTCTGCTTTGTTGGAAGTCTTGATTGTGCGTGCAAGTTTCATTTGCATGCATGTGTGGCTAACGTGAGTAATCAAACGAGTGTGTGTTAGGTGAGCAAATCACCACAAGTGCGTGGGTATGAAGTATTTTCTAAGAACTAGCTCAGTTCTTCAGAAGCCAATCGAAGTTCGGAGAACTCCAAATTTATAGTTTAATGCCGATTTGTGCCGCGAGGGGGCAGACAGTTTAAAGACGCAGGTGTTTCAGGTTTATTTGTGTTTTATTTATATCAAATTATACTATTCAATAGTAATTTGAACAAGTTTTTTTATATACTTGTATGATAGTTCTCTTTTTATGTGGTTTTGTCGTTTTCTTGTCCATCTATTTATCAGTTTTTAATACACAATAATTGTAATACCTCCAACAGAACTTATTTTAAATATTAATTTAGGCATTTAATTTAATATTTAGGCAATATTTTATTTCAACTTTAGTGAGAAAAAGATTTAATAGTTTTACCACAAATTGTGTAACTTCATCTTCATAAAATATGATACATTAACATTTATATCAGAATATCAAGGACCAGAATAACACTAGCCAAATTTCCATCCTAGGCATTTTTGCAGAAAAAAATATTTTAGCGATATAGCTGATGGAAATGCTCATTATCGATAACATTTTGTAAATGACGACATAGTATTTTTCCGTTTAGCTTTAGCGCATAAATTCTATATCGATACTTCATATGTAAAAAAAAAACTGTTTGGAAACACCTTTTGTCAAATAAATGTAGTGTCACATGACAGAATTAGTCTATTGGCAGCGTCTGTGTTCGTAGTGTTGCTCGTGTCAAACCACCTTAGCCTCCTTCAAAAGCATTGAATCATCCTTTTATCATATATACAATTTTAGATGCAATAATATAAATATGAGTTACCTCTCAAACATAAATATCTTAATTCGATGTTTCCTTTAATTACTTTAAAAGTAAAAATGTATTAGTCTGAATTTTGTCCAGGATATTATATTGTAGAGTTGGTTGTTTAATGCGTTACTGTGCGCGGCGCAACGCTTGATTTATTCCTCTTAAAAAATGGACACAGCTTGCTATACTCGTTCAAAAATAAGACATAATTCGAAATTATTCAAAAATTTTCATAAATTATTCATTCATTTTATTTGTGTACATTCACAATAAAAATGGCCGTGCTTCTGCAAATAATTGGATGTTGCTTTCAAGAGTGCGTCAAAATTGACTGAAATTCAGCATATAGGCTGCTACTTGTTGCAGGGTTTTTTTCTTTCATTTTGTTAATTTATTATTTATTTACAAAAAATATATATTTGGCATATGAGCCTTTTTTTCTTTAATAGCTTATGTCTTTCTCTGTTTGCACAAGCTCTGCGCGTGATATGACGCAAGCCTTATGTTCTGTTTATGCTGCTCGTTGCATGAATAAAATTAATCCCTGGACACAAATTAAGCTATTTTTAATAGGTCACAGCCACGTATCAATTCAATTTAATTTACTTGTAATTTAGCATAATCTTGTCAGTTAATAATAAAATAACCTAAATTAACATTCCTATTTCCAATACAGTCTAATAACATTTGATCAGGAAACCAACAACAACAACAACAACTGCACCAGCTTATGAATGGCTTGATGCTAAATATAACAGTGCAAAAACATGGAAACTTAAACTTGTTATTTTTATGTAGGCCTCCGTAATTTAATAATGGGCTATGTTTTTTTTTCCAAAGGGATTAAGAACAGACTATTTACATATGATTTGCGCAATAGGTGAAATTGAATGGAAACAGCTTAAGGGCAGGTTTTTTTTTTTTCGCGATACTCCAAAACTTATGCGACAGTTAGTTTTTTTAAGTATGACGTCATCACGCACACCATTTTATCGGTAAAAGGCCAGTTTGATGGAAACAGGCTGGAGAGCACAAATTTCGCAATTTATTGTTTTTTTTTCGCAAATTCTCTTTGTCGATAACAAAACAGCGTAAAAACTGGATGGAAACTTGGCTAGAGAGACTTGGGTTAGCAAGTAAACACCTGCCAATACCCATAATATAGTGCCTGTGAGACATACAGTTTTACATAACCAGAATCATCTTTTACAATCAGACTTTAAATATTAAAATGTATATTTCATGCCGAGCCTTCAGGGGAAAATATCTTGATGCGAGTCAGAATCCATGTTCTAAGCTCAAAAACCTTGTCTCCCTGCTCAGTAATGTGCTGTAATATTTACCCATCATTAGGGACTATTCACACGAGAAACGTTCATCACTATCATCCAGACCAGCAGATCTGTGTATATCAGTATCAGGGACACAGATGATGTCAAGTTGATTTAGCTGTTGAACAGTAAGACTGCAATAAATCACGTTAGCCTCATGTAACTGCATGTAACTGGCCGCAGCAGTGACATAATCCCCACCTGATTCAACTATTTCTGAACATGATGTCACCTTAATGCTTAAGATTCCTCTGCTCTCCTTTTAAGGGCACGATCTCTCTTCTCAGGGCACAACTTTGAAAGAGCCACTAGCTGGGTTTCCATGAAGTTGTGAATTTAATTCAAGCGTAAAATTGGAATATTAAAAAAAACAACAAGCTTAAGATTATAAAATTGTCACTTCCTAATAAACTAAAAATAAACTTCACTAAGAAAAGTAGGCGAAGCCATTGAAAATAATCATTTTCTAATACAATAAATTATTTGTGCCTAACAGTAAGCGGTTACATTACACTACAGATGCTGTGCAGCGAGATCTGTCATTTCAGATGCGATACTTCAAAAAGCGCACAAAAGCAGGTTTTTCTAGCAGTACGTCAAAAACATAAAAACAAAACCGCCAGTATGATGTCATACCCATGCCTGAGTCCTTCTTGGTGCCATCTGAGATGATCTCCACGTGGTCACCATCAACGTCGTAACTGAAGAAATCATTCAAGTAAGTTTTGGACCTCTGACCTCCAAAAACGTACAGGCAACGATTTCTCTGTGGGAGAAAAAAGAAAAGCTGTCATGTCAAATTTGTTGTAAAAAGCACCCATTAATTCCACTTAATATCAATACATTTTAAATTTATGGGTCATTACTAAGGAGACGGACCGTGTGAAAAAGCATGCAGTGTCCGATGCGGGACTGGATGTCTTCTGGCCCGGCGTTACACGAGTCTTCTCTGAGCAGACTCCAGCTGCCAGCTTGACAGTGAAAAGCATAAAGCCCGCTGAACTGAGGTTCTGACGTCCGGCCATCATCCACACTGCCGTTACACGTCAGAATCCGACCACCAAATGTGTAAATCATGTGTTTCTCAGAGTCCATGCACATCTGAGAGAGAGAGAGACAGGCAGTTTGTTTTTAAATATCTGAGAAAGTGTTCATCATAAATCTGTACAAGGGAGACTCCTGGTGGTATGTGGGCATATATCCATTTTAATGAATACCTGGTGGTCGAACACAAGTTTGGGTCCTCCATCAGCGGATGTGTCTTCACTTAGGAGAGTCCACGTGTTGGCGTCAATGTCATAGCAGTAGAAGTCACTTTTCAGTGACTTGCTGTTTCTGACAGAGGAGTCCAGATAACGGCCCAGTGTGTAGATTTGTCTCCGCTGAGAGTCGATGCACATTTTGTGACATGACCGAGCACTGGGACCGTTCTAAAGGAAATACATCACAACCTTTATAGTTTTTGCCCTGTAGTCAGATCAACTGATACATACAGCACATAAAAATTAGGTTTTCAAAATTGCATTTTTCCTCAAGTTACAAAAAACCTTTTTAGCTTTTAAAGGGATTTTTCCCCTCAATTGCACACCCTCATGTCATTCCAAGACTTTAAGATCTTCATTTATCTTCGGAACACAAATGAAGATATTTTTTGATGAAATTTGAGAGCTCGCTCACCCTGCATTTACTGCAATGCAACTGCCTCATTCTTCTGGTACAAAAAGCATATTTATAGCTTTATTTAATTAAGATTGATCCACTGATATACATGGACTATTTTAACAATGTCCTTGCTACCTTTCTGGGCCTAGAATGTGCCAGCTGTCTATGCAGTGTCAGAAAGCTCACGGATTTCATCAAAAGCATCTTAATTTGTGTTCTGAAGATGAACAAAGGACTTGCGGGTTTGGAAGAACATGAGAGTAAGTGATTAATGATAGATTTTTCATTTTTGTGTGAACTATTCCTTTAATTAGTTTCTTAGAGAATAATGTTTTTAAAAGGTGCCGGGATTAGAAAGTGCTTAGAGGAAGAACAAGTCACTGGAGTTTCCAAAATGTCAAAGATTTGAAGTTATCAAATCTATGGGCACATAACCCAGAAAGAAATGTTGGGACGGACATACATTTCTTTTAGTCTGCATAGCCATTTGTGAGTGCTGGCCTACTTTAGTGAGATATTTCATTCAGATGTACCCATCCTTGAAACATCCCATAAGGCAAACAACAGCGGCTGGCCATATCATATCAATCAGGCAGGGCCTTCCTGCATTAATGGGCAGCTCTTAGTCTATGCTGGAGAGTGTACCAGACTTTATGCAGATTTAAGCAGCCAAAGAAATCTCCATTACAACCTCCATCAGCACTTTGGTGTCACTCTACATATTTTCCATTACAATTACTTCATTCTCTTCCTCATTCACAAGCAACAACAACCCCATCTAAATAACATACAGATGAAGGAGTACATATCACTCAATGAACTTTGAAAAGAAAGCACAGCGAAGAATGCGAAACTCAATGAAATGGAAACAAGGGGAATTTTTTTTTGCCAATCAGCTGAGTCATATTCGAAAAGAAATTCTTCTTTTACTTTCTCTCTTACCTCTTTCTCTGTATCCCTGGAGATACAGGCCCATTGGTTCTCTTTCACACTGTATGCCCAGAAATCAGCCAAGTCCTGCGTTCCATCCCAGCCACCAAACAGATATACAGTTTCTGCCGAACAAAGAAGTGAGAAAAAAAAAACACAGAGACAGCACAATGGTGAGTGGGTGAGGCGTTTTACACCTTTGTAAGAAATTCAATATAAAAATCGAAGGATAAAAACTATTATGGTATATTAAAAGCGGTTATAAATCATCACATTCTTAAAGAGCAGCTGTGTGCTGAGGTTGGAAGGCTGATGTCTCCATGGTGATAAGCAGAGACAGTTGTTTGAGCTATTGAGCGTCAGCTGAGCTGTGCAGCGGGTTACTTGAGGTCAGTTTGAACGCACAGGGCCACACTGGGGCTGCAGGGATCAATTATTCCTCTAACAAGCAGCTCTCAGACTCACACGCACATTTAAAAACAGCCCTTAACTCACAACAGCAGGGCTAAATGCGGTCTTAGCTTGCATTCCACTACAAGCAAGACAGGACAAGCTAAATAGTGCTGCAATAACCGCCCTTTGCCAATTAGCCATCTTATGTAAAACGTACCTGTCTGAACATCAATGACCATCTGATGACCTCCTCTCATGCCTGGCCTGTTATCATCACCATCACCTAATTAAATAAAAAAGGAGAAGAACAGAAGTGAACTGAAAGTTGTGTGTGTCAGGAACAAGACACACAATGAATATCAATGCAGCCTTTAAGTAACTGAATACAGCTGACATGGATTCCCTGGAGTCCAGCATTCAGATTCAGAGTAAGAGGCCACCACTTGTCGTACCTTTGTTACATTTGGGGATGATCTGACTCCAGCGTGGCTTATAATCCTGCTGGCTGATGTACTGATTAAACAAACCATCTGGAAGAGAACAGATAAAGAGTCAAGTGTGCACTTTAATTTGCTAATGCATGCTCCCTGAGCGGGAAGCAATCCAAGTGTACATTAGGTTCTAATTACCGTAAATTTACACTGTGACCGCAAAAGAGAACATGTAACAACATGGAACACAACTACGAACATGGGAAGGCGGGACTTCCTTCACTAGGGAGACATTGAGTGTTGCACTTGCTCCCATTCATTGCAATACCTATGGACTGTCTGTGTAATATCTTCTTTTCACAATGCTGCATAAATGACACTACACTCATTTATTACATGCAACAACAACAACATGCATCACATATCATTATGCCTTTTCTACATCATTGCATCTGAGCAAAATTTCCAGTATCAAGTGTTCACATAAGATTAGGTTCACACCCCTCTTAAACCAATTGAAATTTTGATCTGTTTGGGTGTTTTTATTCCAATTGAGCATTTTCATTCCGATTAGACTTTTAAACAGATTGTAATGGGAATACAATGCTCCATGAAAAAGTACCACTCCATTTTCAGATCAATTTAAATATTCCTAGGTTTACTTTTAATATTTAAAACAAAATTTATGTAAATGTCTTGCTGATAGCTTACATGAAAAGGGTTTTGTGATTCTGCAGGTTGAATCATAACCAGATGATCTATTAGGTTGCACAGTACTGACATATGACCAACAGTTTTATGGAAACTACAGCACTCAACTGTGAAACCACCCACAGGTGTGTGGCAAATTGTGGCATGTATTTTTTTTAATGTTATTTTAAATGTATAGGAATGCTGAAATATATAAAATCCATAGTTCCTTTTTTTAGTCAGGAAAATGTGAAAAAAAAGGTTTTGCAAACCACTTTGAAGTACAATCTGCTGTATAATACTGCAACTGTGCCATAGTGTTCATCAAAACAAAATCTGTAATAGTGAAAGCAGTGTATTTATCTACACTAAAATCATGTCTAGTCTGCGTCAAGTGAAACAGACCATTCAATTGGAGATCATCTTTATTTGGCATAAAGTCAACAAGATGTACTGACTTGCAACACAACACGGTTATAATCCAGAACCGTTCTGTTGCCTACAGTGAATCAACATGCCCACATTCCCTACTTAATGAATGTGGCAGAGATCCATATGATGAAAAGCAGGGTGAGGTACCTCTCACAGCTTTGTCTATAAGCTCCTCGCAGGCGTCAAAGTCTCCTCTGAGGACCAGCCGCTCATGGAGGTGCGTGAGCATGGGATGCTCCAGAGCTATCCGTGTTTTCTTTTGCAGGGACTCGAAGGCTTCTGTGTAGTTGTGCTGCCGGAAGTGTTTCAGGCACAGGCGGATGGCCTCCTGTTCACGGTACTGTCAGGGAAAAAGATAAAAAGAAGCACTTTAGGTGTAACGTGCCATCAATCCAAGTTTAATACTGCGTGAAATTGCCTGTGCAAATGGAGTGTGAATGTTTTTCTTACTGGAACAGCTTGGCAATTTAAAAACTGTTAATGGTTATGACGTACAAAGACAATGACGTGGTTTACTGAAATAAAATTATGGAGAAAAAAACAACAACACAGGAAATATATATAGTTTAGTTCACATGCTGAGTGACAGGTGTGATTATCTTGAAGCAGTGGGTGGCTAAAATGACATTTTGATGTACACAGCATTTTCTTTGAAGAAATTTATATATATATATATATATATATATATATATATATATATAAACTACAAATATAACACAAAACAAGTCTTAAGTCCCTGGGGTATA